>REGM01000015.1:478482-542958 GCA_004194415.1 Aurelia aurita | reverse complement strand
TGTAACGTGACTATGTATGCAGATGACACCAGTCTTTCATATGCATCAAAAAATATAGACGATCTGAACCAATTTATGAACGAAGATCTGAATTGTTTAAAGGATTGGCTCCAGGGAAACAAACTATCCTTGAATGTCCTTAAGACTCACGCAATGGTAGTTGGATCCCGTCCAAAGCTTAAAATGATTTCTGATGAAGTCGTTGAGCAGCCTTCCTTCTCTATAAATGGCACTCAGATAAAGGTCGTTGAGAACACTAAATACCTAGGTGTTCAGTTGGATAGTCATCTTGTTTGGGATGAGCATATAAACTGTATGAGAACTAAAGTCTCTCGAGCCTTAGGTTTTTTGAAGTATGCAAAGAAATTTCTCCCAAAGGAAACGCTAAGTAAAATGTACAGAGGAATTGTGGAGCCCCATTTTCGCTATTGTTGCTCAGTGTGGGGATGTTGTGGGAAAATTCAAATTGAGACCCTCCAAAAGTTGCAAAATCGTGCTGCCAGAATTGTTACAAATAGCAGCTATGATGTTTCAGCAGCTAGTCTGATTAAGAGGCTGAAATGGCCAACAATTTCTGACATTATTCAAAATGAAACAGCGACTATAATGTACAAGTCAACAAATGGTCTTGCTCCGGAATATCTATCCAAGCTGTTTTTAAAGAACTCAGCCCAAAATACACTGAGGCTGAGAAACACCGAAACTGACTTGCGTGTTCCACTTTTCAAAACGTCAAATGGGCAGAAGTCTATTTCATTTCGTGGACCTAAGCTTTGGAACAAATTAAGCTTGGATGTCAAACATGCACCCTCTCTTCCTACCTTCAAGAAAAGGCTAAACGAGCCATTGCAGAGGGTATGATTTCACTTTTCTTTTGAATTAATTTTCGTAAAAAATTTTGTTATGGACATTTTTAGTTTTTATATTGCTATTCAACTTAATTTGTAAATTAGGTTTTTACTTTGTAGTCATTTTTGCACGGCCCCCTGTAAAGCAGTCCCCACGGGACTGACGGGGCTACCGTGGATAAATAATATAAAATGAAATGAAATGAAATGAAAATAAGAAACGTCTGATAATATACAAACATACTCAGTCGCATTTCGCAATAAATCAGCGGGCAAAATGAGCGCAAGCTAACGGTACGCGCAGTTCTTTGAAGGCGGTTTGAAGGGTCCGAGTGGGAGAAAGTGAAGCCAGTGAACTCTTTCTGGAAATAAAGTCAAATAAATTTTGAGAACTAATAATTCATCCATTCAACATCAAATTATTACATTTACATTGTTAAATTTTCGAAATCAGCTGCAGGCATTTTATCCTTCTCCTTCTCGAAACTATATCCGAATTAGTGATACTCGTAATATTTAGGGACCAAATTATACGGTACAGGATTCAAAGTACATCCTTACTATACGGAGCTGAAACATGGACATCAACCAGAAGCAAAAGAATCTAGACGCTCTCGAACTATGGGGATACAGAATATCATTGAAAGATAAGATCACCAATGAAATAATACCACGTAGAATGTAAAGTAAAAGAGAGATTTACAATAACAATCAAGAAAAGCCAACTGAAGTACTTCAGACACTTAGTAAGACGTTGTTACCTTCAAAAAATATCAGGGCCGTAGGAAGCATCTTAAACTTGGAGGGGCACGACGCTTCAAGGGCACTTTTTTCATTAAGCTAAAGGGGCATTTCCTCAAACAAAAAGGCAAAATCTTGGGGGCACGTGCCCCCAGTGCCCCCCGGTTCCTATGTGTCTGGAAATACTAATTGAAGGTAAAAAAGAAGGTAAAAGAGGCAGAGGGTGGCCGAAAAAATCTTGCATAGGAAATATAATCAATTGGAGAGGAATGAATTACCGGGAAGCTGTGACAAAGGCACAAAATAGGGACAGAATAGGGACAGATGGAGAGTCGGATCATCCAACCCTCGGGTAACAGAGAATGGAGGATGAATAAATGAAATTCTACTGCTTTATTCTCTACAAACAACATCATGCATCTCAACTTCGTAATATCAAAACATCGGGATCAAATTAATATAAACTAACTTCTAAATTGTAAGTTAACGGAAACTCCCCGGAAAATACCCCCGTTAAGCGAGGCCCAGTTGTAAAGCTGAATTCGGTTTGAGGCTTTCTTCTGGCATTGTAAAAATAAGGCACATGCATCTTGGTAAAAAGCTCCTCGCCGCTATCTTTAGCGTAATCGTCTATTGTAATTCGGCAGGTTATAAGTTACTAGAATTTCCCGATAATAGAAGATGCTCGTTGAATGTGAATTATGTAGTTTACGAGATTACGAGTTTACGAGATTACAGTGTCGTAATATTGATATCACTTCGAATGCTTTACATTTTAGAGGCAGCGTAACTCTTTTTTTGGAGCAAAAAATCATCCAAATATAAGAATAAAAGAAATTACTCTTCACTGTTTACTCTGCAACAAATTCAGTGCTTTAGTCAAATTCTCGATCGCGGTGGAAACGTCTTCATATTCCAGTGAACTCACTGCATATTTGCAATATTTTGACGCTTGTTGAAAATCATCTGCTCCCATCCTGCCCGAGCTGGAAGCACTGGATGTCGCTGCTGCTGGGCTGTTGTCCTAGAATAAATAATCAGAGCTTTGAGAAATGGCCAGCTGGAAAAGGTCATTCATGCCTTACTATTATATGACTTCCAAGCTTCAGTAAACAGAGTAACGGCACATAGTATTACCAACAAAGGTCTGGCTCATTATTATCAAGCATGATCAAGCATGACCTCAATTTAAGCAGTGATTCGAAACAGAAGTAAAGTTCTGTCAAATTCATAGGATACGATATTCTCAAGTTTTTGGGTGATTGAATGATTACAAATTTTAGTAATTTGTCGGTACGCTGTAATAGATAATCCCAAAAGGTCCTCGTTTCCAACCGGTATTCCTGAAACTAGGTTACTGATTTCATCAGCTGCAGGAAAACAACCACTGGTTCGTGTACCTGGCTTCAAACAGCAATTTATTGCCTACAGGCTAACTTGAGCTAGATTACGTCCTTTAAGATTTTCTTACCCATCAGGAGAACTCGAAAATAATTATTCTCCGGAAATCTTATACCGCATTCACACTGACACAGTTAAACCAGCGTTATCTAAACCAGGTTAAATTTCAACCAATCAAATTCATTCGATTTTTTTATTGACCAATTAGAAGGCCCCATTCGGTAACCTGGTTTAGTTTAGCTGGTTTAACTTGCAAATGTGAATGGGGTATTACGCTCCCTAGCCCCTCAAAAAGCGTCGAAAGAAAGTGATCAATCTTTGCTTTGTTTCTTATTTTCAAACAAAGGAGGATATGCCTGCAGCTGTTCAAGTGGGTAAACTTGTTGCCAACGGCAGAAGGCTTGCTGCCAAATAATCAGGCCCGTAGGAAGCGGGGGGCAGGGGGGCTCGAGCCCCCCCCAATAATTTTGAAAAAAATGGTGCTACGTCACTAGTATAAATTGGATGTATTGTTCTCTATTGTTTTGAGAACAAAAGCCCTCCCCCAATCTACAGCTGCTTCCTACGGCCCTGCAAATAATCCTGTCTTTTCTCATCATAAAACGATATCAACTTGCTCCAAGTCTGAGATCCAATGACAGAGCGTCGGGCATAAACCAGACTGAATATGCCACCTTCCATTGCACGCTTTTTTTATAAGAAACTTGGATCAGGTTATAGTACTAAAAGTTTAGAATACGGGTTCAACGACATATTTATCATAATATCTTTGAATTTCGCTTTCGAAAGTTTCTTCGATCTTTCCAAACTTAGTACTAGAGTTTCTTAAAACTTCGGCCATCCTAGTACTAGTTTCTTATAAACCAGTTTCTTTTGAGATTAAAGCTGAGGATTGTAGCAAGTCAAACAACAACATAGAAACAAAACTTAAAGGTACCTGATAACTTGAATAAGCCGAACTTGGTTGAACTGGTTGCGTTGGTGGGTTATATGTATTCGCAGGTGGTTGATATGGCGCAGGATTCGAGGAGTATGCTTGTGAAAAGTCAGATGCACTTGGCATGTTCCCTTGATCAGATGGGTATGGTGTCTGAGAGGATGGTTGTTCTGGATAACCACCGTCCAGCCCCGCACCCTCGAATTCTGATCCTTGTGGGCCAGGGGTCGGCTGTTCACCAGTTTGTAAGCATTTGTGAATATAAGTAGCTTTCCATTTTGCATATCGCTGTTTTAGGGTTATCTGCGAGACAAAATAGATTTCTGAAGAAGCAATTGGGAACAAGTTAACTATATTTTGAAATTCTTATACCGGGTGAGTCAGAAAAAACAATCCCCATTTGAAAGGCCACTGCTCCCTGGATATTAAAACGATAATATTGACGCATACATTATTTAATGGTTGACATGTTCAAATATAATTCAAAATTTACCAGACTGAAATCGGTCACTCCGTTCTGAAATTATGAGTGATTTTCTGGAGAAAGCCCTGCAAGAAACCTTCAAAACAGGCCTAAAATCACGAGCAAATTTTCCAAATATTTCTGCCTTACAGCCTTACAGCAATGACTTGCATATGCTTTAGCACTTGTTATCCTCTTGGGAGGATAAAATCTCCGAGAATAATGTTGTTTTGTTCCCAGGGATGGCACTTTCATCCTCCCAAAGGGATAAAACGTGCTAAAGCATGTACAAGTCATTGCTATTAAGGCAGAAATATGACGGAAATTTGGTCGTGATTTTATGCCGTTTTTGAAGGTTTCTTGGAGGGGCTTTCTTGAAAAAACCCCTCATAATTTCGAAACAGAGTGGCCGATTTCAGTCAGGTCAAATTTAGGATTTATTTGACCCTGTCCACTATTAAAAAATATATTTGGGCAATTCTTTGGTAACAGAATTACATTCAGAGGCAAAACTGGCACTAATAACCATCAAATATTCTCACATTTTGTTGTTACAAACCAAGTAAAAGTGAATATGTAATGTCCTTATGATGAAATATGTTCAAGGCAAAAGCTGGATCTTTATTTATCAACTGGCCATGGTGGGGAACAAATAAACCGTGGTAACGGAATTACTCAATGTTTTCCTTCAATAGTAAAACCACTGGAAATAAAATATATGCATTAAGATTAACACTAATTTCTAATGATATATCAANTATTTAGCGTTCCTCTTGAACATAATACAATTCTCTAAATGTTCAGAATGATTGGATGACTACAGCATTTTAAATATTTCATTGAACATTGAACTAGTAGTTCACACTTTGAAGAATTAACTTCAGTAGAGTTACTGCAAACACTCTATTAAAGCCCATGAGAGGGGGCTTATTCAATTTTGCAGGGCTCTACAGGGGGCTGACATAAGGGGGGGCTTGTTAGAGAGGGGCATATTTCAAATTTTTGTTCCCAAAGGATAGGCTTATTAGAGAGGAGAGCTTAAAAGAGAGGGGGCTAGATAGAGCTTTTACGGTAGCTGATATTAATTTTGTTTTTGTTAAAGTTGTATGGTGAGGTGCCTGTATATCACAAATATCTTTGAGCTATAAATGTTTTACGTGCCCTATCTGGCATTGTTGCTGTTAATTTAAATGTCAAGATTCACTGATTTCCCTTCTCTTGATATCACCAAAATTACTCTTGGCTACCCATCTTGCCTTGTAGAACATATACTGCAGATGACAAGCAGCTGCTTTGTTTGTTTTATTTGTTTTATTTTTCCATTCAGTAGCATCATTAATGTTCATAAAGGAATTTTAGATCCTTTTTCAAGTACCCCAATATATAACTGTAAAATACCTTTTCCAAGACGTCCATAAGTGTCAATAGGAACATTTTGCATTCAGGGCTCTTCCCATCAATAGACATGCCTTTTTGAATACAGTATAGGCGACCTACGGTAAAAATAGCAAAGGTATACACTTGCAAGGCAAGCCAAATATTATTATTATCGTCATAAGCAACTGAGACAAACCATACTGGAATCTTTTTCTAATTTGAATTTTTAGCAGCATGGCGGGGGACTGGTGGGGGAGGCTGCATCAAAGCTGATTAGTATATGAAAACCTCCTTTGGGGCTGGCACACAATGGCACACATCAGACACAAGACCGAACTTTTTGCTGTGCGCAGAGAGGATCTTTTCCACCCCACCTTGGTGACAAAGAGGGACAGGTTTTCAAAAAATGGATGTGGTTGTGCTTTCCTAATCTTCCTTGACTGTGTCTGGAATATGTAAGGTCGCACTATTTTACAAATTTTTGAACCAAAACATATATATCTACTATTTTTTAACACACCCACCCACACAAAAACTTACTTGAATTTAATAATAGGATATACTTACAGTAATATGAAACAACTCCATCTCTCTTATCATATTCATTCGCAAGCTTTATGTAAGGAGATATTGGCTTTAAAGTTGGAGGAAGTGCTGGCAAACTCATCTTGATTGACCCTTGAATGACGCAGATCTTGTTTCTTTTTCTGCAAAACAAAAGTAGGCCCACTTCCACATAATGACGTCATTCATCCTCTATTTCATGTTGTAACTGGAAAGCGAGGTTCCAATCAAATTTGACGCCCCCCTGTTCTCCTTTTTTCTCCCTTTCTCTGCTCCAAGTCACAAGTCACACCAAAAGTAGTGTTTTCAAGAAGTTTGCATATCTTCAAGCTTTCATTTGAAATTGTAAAAACATCGGTGAAAGGTGAAATGCCATTTTGCCTGAGAAATTCGTCACAATATTTTAGCAAGTTATTGCATAATTTTAGGAATTCGGAATTCTGCAAACTTTATGAAATATCACACCATTCAATATTTGTAAAATTTTCCTACATCTTCCAAATTGCATATATCATGATAGCAAAACATGAAGTATTTTAACGAGAAACCAAACGATTGGCAATATTGATAATCCAACTTTTAGAAAGCTAGAGTACTCCCACTCCCAAAACTTATTTTAATGAAATCTTTAATCAATTTCCTTTTCGCAAGTTCCCAAAAGATTTCACGCTTTCTTCTTTTCCCATTTTGTCGGGCGCTTTTCAACTCAGACGACGGACCTTTCAGTCAGCGGTAATGACGAAAAATGAACAGCGCAACAGCGCGACGGTTGCCATGACATCATCGATCAGGTAAACTTATGTACAATCAATCGAAGTACAAATCGAAGCAAAAAGTTTAGGGAAAGTATCAAAGGGTTTTATCGATGACATGAGGGATACAATTCAAAAGCAAATAAATAAAATGGCAACGCTATCAGAAACACATCAACCTAACGAATTTCAAGCATCGAATTCACCGCCACAACTGGGGACGATGTCGAAATCGCTTTTTGCTGAAGGCTTCACCAACAAGTCAAGGATGAAAAATGTACAGGTGGGTTTTTTTTTAGACCGGCCTGAACTTCTTCTTAGATGCAGCGTGATGACTTTTGTGTGATATAGATTTAGCTCTTTTTCTCCTTACACAATCTTAAACTAGTGCTGCAGGTATAAAAGGGTATTTCTATATGGCCTAAATGAGGAGGTAAACATGACAAAGTTGAAGATAAGCAAGAAGGAAGTGGGCTGTTTGCATCTTCGGTGTCGCATCAGTCTTTCTTCCAAGCAAAACAACACAAATTTAATCTTATACAAAAATGCAATCTTGAAGGACCTAGCAATCTATGGCCAACTTTTTGGTTCCAAATTCAGTTTCACGTTCCTTCACATATTGTAAACATTGGTAAAATAGCCAAACAGCCCTTTGTGTTTAGGTTCAATTGCATCACTGGAAAAGCTCAGAGAAACTTTTTATCTTTCAATGCAAAAACCTAGCAAATGATACAGTTAAGAGGTGAAGGTGATATGATATTAGATAGATCAAGCCTTTGTATCTCCTGAAATAATTTTCAGGTGTAGAAGCTATGAAAAATTAATGATGAATAAATTGATAAGTGTGCTCAAATGTGGTTAAATGAGAATGTCTAAATTTGATGTGGAATTTGCTTTCCCAATCAAAATTAAGCTATCAAAACTGCTTCTTTGTTAACACAAAAGATTACGTTTTTGGAATGTGGTTTTATTAATTGGGAGCATTCTTATGCAAGCATCTATTTGGTCTTAAAACTATGATTACAAACTTTTCCGACTGGCAGGTAGGCTAGCAGGTTTGCTGTGTGTGGAGATGTTTGATCAAATTTGGTGAAAACAATTGGTCAAATTGTCTGTTTATTGTCTATATCCACACTTCTCTGCACAAGATGCAAATATTTCAGTTTTGACAACTACAGTATTTTCACACCGTTATATTATCTGCTGAGCAAGCATAAAAAAATGAAAGTTTTACAAGTCATTATCAAAGCCCAACCAAAGATGCAGTGAGTTTTTCATTGCACTCTCACCAAACAATCCTCCTGTTTTCCAATTCATTGCTGAGATTCTGATCTTTATGTATCATCCACTGATAAAAAGCTATAAAATCCAAAAGTTGCGGAGGCGGAGAAAATTTTCTCCGAAAACTTTTAGTCTGAATTACCTTTAATAGCATCCAAATTTTTTTTGGCTAAATACACCACTTCTNTAGATGCAGCGTGATGACTTTTGTGTGATATAGATTTAGCTCTTTTTCTCCTTACACAATCTTAAACTAGTGCTGCAGGTATAAAAGGGTATTTCTATATGGCCTAAATGAGGAGGTAAACATGACAAAGTTGAAGATAAGCAAGAAGGAAGTGGGCTGTTTGCATCTTCGGTGTCGCATCAGTCTTTCTTCCAAGCAAAACAACACAAATTTAATCTTATACAAAAATGCAATCTTGAAGGACCCAGCAATCTATGGCCAACTTTTTGGTTCCAAATTCAGTTTCACGTTCCTTCACATATTGTAAACATTGGTAAAATAGCCAAACAGCCCTTTGTGTTTAGGTTCAATTGCATCACTGGAAAAGCTCAGAGAAACTTTTTATCTTTCAATGCAAAAACCTAGCAAATGATACAGTTAAGAGGTGAAGGTGATATGATATTAGATAGATCAAGCCTTTGTATCTCCTGAAATAATTTTCAAGTGTAGAAGCTATGAAAAATTAATGATGAATAAATTGATAAGTGTGCTCAAATGTGGTTAAATGAGAATGTCTAAATTTGATGTGGAATTTGCTTTCCCAATCAAAATTAAGCTATCAAAACTGCTTCTTTGTTAACACAAAAGATTACGTTTTTGGAATGTGGTTTTATTAATTGGGAGCATTCTTATGCAAGCATCTATTTGGTCTTAAAACTATGATTACAAACTTTTCCGACTGGCAGGTAGGCTAGCAGGTTTGCTGTGTGTGGAGATGTTTGATCAAATTTGGTGAAAACAATTGGTCAAATTGTCTGTTTATTGTCTATATCCACACTTCTCTGCACAAGATGCAAATATTTCAGTTTTGACAACTACAGTATTTTCACACACAAAATCACAAACCGTTATATTATCTGCTGAGCAAGCATAAAAAAATGAAAGTTTTACAAGTCATTATCAAAGCCCAACCAAAGATGCAGTGAGTTTTTCATTGCACTCTCACCAAACAATCCTCTGTTTTCCAATTCATTGCTGAGATTCTGATCTTTATGTATCATCCACTGATAAAAAGCTATAAAATCCAAAAGTTGCGGAGGCGGAGAAAATTTTCTCCGAAAACTTTTAGTCTGAATTACCTTTAATAGCATCCAAATTTTTTTTGGCTAAATACACCACTTCTACGAACTGCTCCCATTATGGAAATTTTTCCAAATTTCATGATACAAAATTTTTGACTCCAGATTCGGATTCAGCACCCAAAATATAGTCTAGCTGCAACGTTTCATCCTTGCCATATTGATTTTACAGTGCTACAATGTTTGCGATTGTATAAAGAGGATTTGGCTGCAAAATCGTTGGGGGGTAAACTTTTACCCCCAAGCTTTTTTCATGGTCAAATCCCTTATAAAATATAGAGCTTTATATCACCGTAAAATCAATATATCAACGAAGAAAAAGATGAAACGTTGCAGCTAGACAATATTTTGAGTGCTGAATCCGAATCTGGAGTCAAAAATTTTGTATCATGAAATTTGGAAAATTTCCATAATGGCGGCCGTTCGTCGAAGTGGTGTATTGTTTGCTCACAATACTTTATTACGATACTATTTGAAGCATTCACTGAATATTTTTGTTTGAAATCATGTTAATTCTATGGATGCAAATATATCTCATTTCAAGCGAAGTATTTGATCAATCAGCTGCAAAAAAGGAACTTGTCTCCGATTTTTCAAAAAATGTCTCAAATTTTTTTCCCGAATTTTCTTGTCCAAAACTTTCCATCGGAAACATTTGGATATTAATGTAATGAAAGAAAAACACTAAATTGTGCACATGTACCACCACACGTTATAAAACCACAACAGCGTACTTCAGATCTAGGCCTCCCAAGTAAAACTCACTCATTTGAAATGTTAGTTTTAAAAGAACAAAATATGGTTCAATGAGGTAACAATGTTTAGTTTCGCTGTTCGATAATTGCGTGTCTTAGAAACAATGGTCACGAAAACAAAATTGCCAATTTACATACAAGATACGGGATCAACTGAAAGATTTTGGAAACAAAATCTCACGATGTAAAATACCGGGTGTCCCAATAAAAAGTATACAGACTTGGTCGACCCTAGCGATGACAAATTAGCGCGAATCAATCCGAAATAATTTTTAAAACATACCTCGATAGTCAACTTGAACATAGATACGTTGTTTGTTGATATTGATGCTTTGAGAGTTAAAATATTAATCTTCAAAGGACAAATTTGCCTCCACCTCCAAACCAGAGCTTTGGCATTTTGGCCTAAGCAAATTCTTAAAACACAGTGAATAAATCAACAATAGACTTGGAAAAATTTGAACCAGGAGGAGAAAAATTAAAAACTGCACAACAGATGCGTTTCACAAAATATATTTTACGTGAGGCTTATCATCAAGGGAGCTCCGAAGTAAACTTTATTCGTTTTAAGTGAAACAAATTGTGGATATTGTTTAGGCCAAAACGCCAAAGCTCTGGTTTGGAGGTGGAGGCAAATTTGTCCTTTGAAGATTTANTTTCGCTGTTCGATAATTGCGTGTCTTAGAAACAATGGTCACGAAAACAAAATTGCCAATTTACATACAAGATACGGGATCAACTGAAAGATTTTGGAAACAAAATCTCACGATGTAAAATACCGGGTGTCCCAATAAAAAGTATACAGACTTGGTCGACCCTAGCGATGACAAATTAGCGCGAATCAATCCGAAATAATTTTTAAAACATACCTCGATAGTCAACTTGAACATAGATACGTTGTTTGTTGATATTGATGCTTTGAGAGTTAAAATATTAATCTTCAAAGGACAAATTTGCCTCCACCTCCAAACCAGAGCTTTGGCGTTTTGGCCTAAGCAAATTCTTGAAGCACAGCGAATAATTCAACAACAGATTTGAAAACATTTGAAACAGGAGGAGAAAAATAGAAAAACTGCACAACAGATACGTTTTAAAAAGCATAATTTACGTGACACTTATCATCAAGGGAGCTCCGAACTAAACTTGGTGAATTAAATTGTTGATATTAAAATGAAGGAAGTTTACTTTGGACCTCGCCAAAGCTCTGGTTTGGAGGTGGAGGCAAATTAGTCGTTTGAAGATTAACCATTGAATAAGATGTAGGTAGGTAGGTAAATAAGATGTAGGAAGGTAGGTAGAGGTAGAGGGAAGGACACCACACTTGGTTTGCAAGATACAAGATGGTGTGCTAGCTGGCATTGCCATCCTGGTCTGGTTTCCTTAATTCTCTAATTAACAACTTGGAGTAGATATTATAAGGAGAAAGAAAAGAAAATGATGTTAGAAACCTAGTTGATGAATTTCGATTCCCTTCAAAGGTTGTTGGTCCACGTGATGCCGGAGCATTCAAGAAGCGACCCGCAAAACCAACACAATTCCGTAAGTTTTACGACAGAGGTGACCTCCCAATTGCATTGGAACACGACACAAAAGGAAACAAAATCGCATGGAAAGTGGAAATAGAGAAACTCGACTACCATCACTACCTTCCGATATTTTTTGAAGGCTTACGAGAAACCGAGCACCCTTATGAGTTCTTCGCTCGACAAGGTGTCCACGACATGTTGGAACATGGGGGCAGCAAGATCCTTCCAGTCGTACCCCAACTGATCCTTCCTATCCGCGATGCATTAGACACACGAAATTTGCAAGTTGTCTGCACGACACTTAAAGTCCTACAACATCTTGTCGTGTCGGGTGAAATGGTCGGAGAGGCATTAGTCCCGTACTACCGACAAGTCCTACCCGTGGCAAATATCTTCAAAAACAGAAACCTCAACTCTGGAGATGGTATTGACTACAGCCAACAAAGACGGGAAAATATCGGAGATTTGATACAAGAAACTCTGGAAGCGTTTGAAAAACACGGAGGCGAAGATGCATTTATCAATATCAAATACATGATACCGACTTACGAATCGTGTATGCTGAACTGAACTGTTTCGATAAGGAACATCACATAAGCATGCAAAAAGGATGTTTTTTTAGTTTGGATTTTATTAAATGTACAAAGTTATCTTTAAAATATTTATTTTGGTGTCATTACAAAACGCAATACTTCCTTTTCGGGGACGCTTTTCAGCATTCTTTCATTGTATAAATGTTTTTTGAGTTTTTAATCAATGTTAGAAATGTATCCTACACAAATTATGACAATACAATATGATCAAAAAACGAGATCCTACCATAGCACCCTGTCTAGTCATGGCGTCCATCATATTTTCTTTCACCCTGTTTAGTCCAAGCGTCCATCATATTTTCTTTCAAGAGAGGATCACTTCACACAGAGAGACAAAGTTAATATTATTAATTTTTGATACTATTGATAAATTATTTTCTCGCTGATGATTATTCGAATCATGACATCATTTTGGCAACTGGACTAATACTACCGGGACGGCGGGTGCGCCAGAAAAAGTAATCATTTCCACTACTGAAAGGCCATGGTAAATCGTACACTAGGCCAATTTTGAAGGTTGATCATTTAATTTTAGTCAAAACCCAAATTATACTTGGCAATTTTTGTTCTCGATTTTTTGGCCGCCTATTTCTCGCGCTAGAAGCGATTTCTTTCCGCACAAAAACAGCACAAAAACGGAGGTTTTTGAAAAAGCTGTCGAAAGTGGATATTCACAAAAACGGAGGTTTTTGAAAACGCACTGGATCAATGTAGAACAGAGGTTTTTAAAACGCTGCAATATTCAACGACAAGGTTCACAAAAACGGAGCTATGTGAACGCACAACAACGGATGTCTTTCGCTCCGTTTTTGTAATCAAGCAGATCAGTGTAAACAGACAAAAACGGATGTTTTTCCCTCCGTTTTTGTACAAAAACGGAGCAATGTGAACGGTTAGCTTCGATGCGACAAAAACGGATAATAACAAAAACGGAGCAATGTGAACGGGGCCTAAATCATAAATCGTCAAAATCGGTCTTGTGTACAGTTTGTCGCGGCCTTTCAAAAATGGATACTTTTTTCTGGCGCTCACCCTGTATGTATAAAAAACAAATGCTCTTTTCATAAATTCTATTACTATTGCATCAATATGTTCCATTCTAAGATCGTACGGACATGGTTGTTTTTTATAATCAAACAGGCAAACTTGAGTTGAATTCAAATCTAGACCCTAAATTCATCATGTGGAAATTGGTAAGCCTGTACCTTTATTTTTCTCTAATCATTCTTTTTTGGGCCATTGTCAAGTTTTCCAGTTTGGTCGTTCTTCAGTCCAAAGGAACTTCCTTTCTTAGTGTCGGCATAAGAAAATAACAGCTTCACCAGAACGAATCCTAAAATAAGAAATATGATTGCAGATTGGAGATAATATACACTACAGTACTACCAAAAACAAGGAAGAAAAGGGCTCTTGTTTAGCTTAAAAGTTCTAGTTTCAATCGAAAGTTCTTGAAGAGAAATCTAGAAGATTTGAAATCAGGAAAAAATGGATTTTCAGATGACATTAATTTAACAAAGTTTGAAACAAATGTTGTCAGAAATCGCAAGGGAGTAAATGCCCCTCTCTCAGCCCCAAAACTCGGAAAATTCTGAAAATTCGAACTCCAATCTTTGGGATCTTTCGATTGATGTATGTTTGACTATGTTTTGATGAACTGCTATTTTCCATCTCGTTTTAGGCGAACTTCAAAACAGTACAACCTTCGCAACAATTTTCGATTAAACTACATCTGTATTATTGGTATTATCATGGAGAAATGTGGACACCTTTATTTTGAATAAATTTTTATCCGCGGCTACTAACTTAACTGCGAGCGGAGTAATCAACCTCTTCGGAGGAGCGCTGCAAGGTATTATTTATCCAAGTAAATGGAAGAAGTGCTGAGAAACAGTGTACTTTTTAAAGTTTCACCTACTCTGATCCAGGGGAACATAATCGAAAAGAAAAAACAGATTTTAAAAAATATATCGTTTAACAAATCATACTGGAGTAAATTGGCTCCATTAGATGCTTTTGTGAAGTAGTTAACAAGTAGACAACTTTGTAAGCTTTTTTAAGCCTCAAAACAACCTCGTACCCAGCATCAATGAAGGTTTTCCGTAAACTCCAACGCCTACATTGACCCTGGATCCTGTTAGGTTATTCTGCTGTGTGATGAGGACTGTCGAGGTCTCTAGCCTCATATTGACAACAACAAAATACCCTTGGGAACGAGGTTGGCCTCAAAGAAATCTGAAATAAAGTGACAAGCTTCCAAACTTACCCAGTGACAGAATTGTAAGTAAACCACCAAAGACAGTATAAGAACACGAAGCAAGAAGGTGTCTGAGTCCATAAAGCACTGGAATTGACAAAACACATTGCCAGATGATGGAAATCACAAGATTCCAATAATGTTTAGGACAATTAACGACATCTCCTGGGAATTTTCCATGCTTGAAGTATTCATCTAAAAGTCCATCCTAAGAGATAGAAGGAAGAAAAAGTTTAAGTCTTCGTCGTTCTCTTTACCGAAAGCACGTCAAGCACGAAGATCAGTTCATTCAAGTATCCCATATTTCCTCTAATAAACTCCTAGCCTCAAATAAACGCCTCCCCTTTCCACACAAAAATGGCAATAAACGCCTCCCTCTAATAAACGCCGCACCAAATTCCTTCAAAATGTAATAAATGCCCTCGGCGTTTATTAGAGGAAATACGGTAGGCATCGAATCTTTGCAAAACTTCAAAACTAATCGTGTAAAATGTTATTGCCCAATTCGGGACGACTGCACCAGCGGAACAGCACCAGCGGACGGGACGACTGCACCAGCGGACCAGCTTTCTTCCATATCTAACGGGAACGTGTTTGAACAAATCTAAATTAAAATTGCTGGGCTTCCAATTTTGCGAGCCTCCTCGATCGCTTGTTATCGGATAACTTGTAGGGGTAGGGTGGTGTTATTGCAACGGGCTATATAGTGCTCTTTACTACCGATCTCCTCAGTGTCGCAGATTAAGCATGTGCGTTCTGCGCGAGGGATACTTTTCCATCTTCCAGTTTCGATAGGCAAGGTATGCGAGCATATCCTCATTTTTGTGACTGCACTTCGGTACATTTTATAGGAAAATGTAGTTAAATTGAAATGTAAGATCGGCAATGCTTACTTTCTCCCTGAAAAGTCCTTTGCACCATTCCGAGGTATCTTCAATGGAGTCAGTAGGAATATCTTTCATTTCTATGCGTCTGAAAATGGAATGGTCATGGTACACACACAATCACAAGAAATATGGGAATAAAATTAAACTAAGCAAATATTTCAAGCATCAGGAGCCTCAGGAAATGTGATCATTTAGACTTGGTAGACTCTGAATTGTGTTTAATTGACTCCGAAATCCTCAAAACGGTAGGTTTGGTAGGTTTGGAAGGCCTTCTGAACCTTCTACTCTAAAAGGCAGAACGTTTGGCAAGCTTTGGGGAGATTCTCGTTGTCATTCATCATTTTCTCCATGGTGAATCCAAAACCTGCTGTTATAAAGATTTTTGGGTTTGACTGGGAAATATATTTCCGTCTCTGCGAAGTCTACTGTTTTCAGAATTTGGTAGGTTTGGAATTACCAATCAAACACACTCATAGTATGTCTCCTTTTTATGTAATTTGCTAGTGCTCTGTCCATGTGTTACGTTCCGCAAGACGAAAGTGTTTTAACCACAAGGTAGAAACTCACGAAAACGATTTCGCATGCATAATAATTCTAGAAGATTATCTTTCGATAAAAATATTCATACCTTAAATGAAGATGCGTCTCAATTCTCTCTCCTCTAACCAACGTTTTTAGATTCGCTTTCTCTCGATTTGCAAACACGACTTCGATGTCGTAAACTGCTGGTACTAAAAGGCAAAGGAAATGATTTGGCCTAAAAATGGAAATTATATATATATGCCTCTTTATCAGCGACGACTGAAATCATCCAGAAGAATAGAAAATTGATTTTATCAGGTGACTCCCACTCTCCCTAGATAAATAAAATCGGGATGACTGCACTTTAGCGGACCAGCTTTATGTTATATCTCTCGGGAACGTATTTGATCAAATAACCTACTAACCCTAACTAAACCCTACCTTACCCTAACTAACCCTAACTAAACCTAACTAACCCTAACTAACCCTAACTTACCCTAAAAACCCCTTTTCCAAAACCTAACCCTGACCCTAACCCTTACCCCATAACTTGCCCATGTTGAAAGCTGGTCCGCTAAAGTGCAGACTAGCCATAAAATCGAGACAGCAAATGTTTATATCTACTTTCTTCTTTCGTTAAAAACTCATGTCTTCTCTTAATAGGATGGCCTAGTGGTTGGCGCTCTCGCCTTCTGTGAGGACGGAATTGCGAGTTCAAGTCCATGGTTGGCCACCTGGGGGTAGTACCACACCGCTCATCCTAAACAAGTTAAGTATGCTTCTCTCTTTGGAGAAAAGTTTAAAGTCCATGGAATGAGTTGCCAGTGGGGGTGGTCTAGTCGGCTTCGGTAATGGACTCCGTGTGGGCCCTTCGACTAGACGATATACTAAAAAATAGCCTCTTTTCGCACGCAGAATGAGTGAGTTAGCCATCAAGTTTTCGCGGCATCTCTTCTAGCTTGGTTTGTTTACATTTGCGGCTTGACTAATTGGCCGCAGAAATCCCTTTGTTTGCAGTCGTTAATCTTCTTGCTGGCGTGTCAATCAAAAGCAATGGATGCTATTGACACGCACAGCGCCCTCGCAGGGATGTAGCGAGGTATCAATTTGTGCGGGAAGGTGTGCTATATTGCTTTGGAAATTGCCAGAATTGTTTCTGTTGTTTCTTTAAATATTCCATTGTATTAGTTAATAATAGCCACCGTTCTGTACGATTTTGCCCGAAATTTTGTCTCTATATGTTAAATTTTGCACAAGTTCAGACGTTTTCAAAAATTATTAGGTCGTACCAAACCGACCTGCACCCCCACTAGCTACACCCCTGTTGTTATGAAATATGCCATTGCTTACTAGCATTTTTTTTCTTCTATATTGCTACCTAGCATCCGAAGGTCGTTTTTAGGACACTGAGAAGCTAAGCTTATCGAAGCAGTGTCCTGGTCCTTCCTCTCGATGTGACCACACCTCGCGATTCCTTTAGCCTGTAATTACAGAGAGTTGGCGACTCTCCTCACTCTACGTAGCAGGTTCGGCAGGGCGGGGACTCGAACCACCAACCCTCAGGTTGGTAGTNCGCTACCATTGCGCCATCCGCTTATATTACTCGCATTGATAAACGCTTACCAGAATCCTTTAATCCTTCCACTGTAACTGCAAATCCTTTAGGTCTAGGCAGCAAATGGTGCTTGAGCGGTTGGACGCCTCTTGATATTGCAAATTCTTGACTTGCCTTTAGTTTAGCTGGTGTCATTCTTGTCCCTTCTGCAAATATACCGATCTAAAAATACAGTAAAATTCGTTATTATTCAATCTAAAGTCGGTCTCGCAGGCGAAATATCCACGAATAAAAAATATTAAAGAAGCTTGCTTCAGTAATTTTGCGTTATCGCAAATTTCACCTGATATCTAATGCGAGACTTTATGTGACGATATATGACGTTCAGCTTTACATGCATAATCTCCGCCTTATGCTTATTGCTTGGAATATCCAACTGGCCAAATAAGAAAATGTTCGCCAATTGAAAAAAATCTGTAAAATTCTCATAAGAAACTTTGATGATTAGCCCTTGGTACATAACTTTCTCAATTAGTCTCTCCTATGTTTAGTTAAAAAATTGATGAGGTAGTTTCACGATCGCTACTGACAAGTTTCTCGACTTTGGTAAGAAAAATAGTTCTGGTACACTCATTACATACAGCTATAATGAATATCACCCAACAATAAATATGCGATGACAAGTTGTCACTACAAGCTTAAATTAGCTTTCGATAATTTTTTAGTGCTTTTCAAACACTCAAACGTAGTACCAGAGTTTCTTAGAATTCTTGGCCATCACTTGTATGGAATACAGTACATCCCAGGATATAAACATCCCAGCATATAAGAACCTACAAAAATAAGAACCTACAGGCTGTTTTTCCTAAATTATGCACCTTGTAATTAAGAACCTGTTTCAGTTTGATGAAAAAATATGCTCTTATTACAAGAGTAATAAAGTTTATTTTTATCCCAGTTGGCTGTAACCTAATTCAGCCTGGCTCTCAAAAAAGTAGGTTCTTATATGCGGGGATTTACTGTAGGATATTCAACGAGGCACTTTTAGATTTTTATTGAATGTTTTTCTGTGTTGATCATAATTTCTTGTCAGAACGTGTTTCTTGTAGAAACTTCGTGGAACAGTCAAGGACACTTGAACGAATTTCGTCGTTAATGCAGCTGCAAATTCATTTGAATTTTGGTGAAACAAGGATTGTCTTTATTCACTGAATACAAGAACGGGATCAAAAATGAATTTCACTTACCAAATATGGAATAGGATATTCAGAGAGGCATTTTAAAGATTTCTCGATAATTCCTTTATCTTGATCATAATTTCTTTTGAGGAAACAAAATTCAAGAAACCACCATGTCCATCCAATGGTGGGAACGAATTTAAGGTCATTCTTCATCCAACATTTTGATGTCTGAAGAAAATAAAAGAAATTCATCATCTATTTTTTAGACTACGTTCGTACAATATCAGTACAATTTGAAAACAATAACCAATGTGAAGGTACCAAAATTTTAGCTAGTTTCCACACGATACCAACACAGTTTGCAAAATAACAGAAAATTTGACCGTAGCAAACTCTTTGCAATCTCCATTACAAAGAAGCTGGATTATGACGACATAGAAATTTAAGTAGGCCTAAATAATCAATCAGCATTGCTTCGAAAGAGTTGAAAAATGTTCCGTTGTCATCGTTTTCAAGTGTTCACACGACACCGTTTTCAAATTGTGCTGGCTAGAGTTCCATTTCCAAATCATCACAATTTATGCCTTTTTCGTGTGAACGGTAGGCCTATCCGCAACAATTTTGTCCTATCTTCAAATTGTACCGGCATCATGTGAACGTACTCTAAGATTAACTAAGGCATCTTTAATTCATTAGCAGTTACGCGCAGTCGAGCATCCTTTTCCTTGTATTTACTTGCGTATCTTTAAATCAATATTAATTTAAATCCTCTGAATTTCGCTCTTTTTTTTTCTTTACACTTATCATCAAGGGAGCTCCAAAGTAAACTTCATTCGTTTTAATATCAGCAATTTTTTTCACGAAGCTTACTTTGGAGCTCCCTTGATGATAAGTGACACGTAAATTGAATTTTTTATAACGCATCTGTTGTGCAGTTTTTAATTTTTCTCCTCCTGTTTCAAATTTTTTCAAATCTATTCATGTTGACTTATTCGCTGTGCTTCAAGAATTTGCTTAGGCCAAAACGCCAAAGCTCTGGTTTGGAGGTTGAGGCAAATTTGTCCTTTGAAGATTAATTTTTCAACTCTCAAAGCACTAATATCAACAAACGAGGTATCTATGTTCAAGTTGAATATCGAGGTATGTTTTAAAAATGTTTTCAAATTGATTCACGCTAAATTCTCATCCTAGGGTCAACCAAATCTATATACTTTTTTTGGGACACCTGGTATACTTTCTAAATTTTGTTCCAACTGACTTACTGCTTACCTAACTTTCTTTTTTCCTTAGAAAAAACCAATACATACCCCTAGAATACCTTTTCTTTCAGCAAGAATATACCCAACCAGCCAGTCAATGTCACTCCTATGATTTGGCATTAAAATGGCAGATTCACTTCCAATCTTTTCATAATCTTCTGCCTTCCCATAAAATGTGATATCAATATCTGCCCACCATTCACCAACAAATGTCAACTCTAAAATTGAAAAGGAACGCCTTGAGATTTACAAGGATTTGTATGGAATGAGGAAAGGCCAATATACCAATGTCGTTTGTCGCACCTGAAGATTTTTTTTTTTTTTACATTCATAAAAGTTTACAATATACATATTTACTACACTGCATACAAATTACTTTGCAATACTACTGAAACGATACCGAGGGGAGCAAAAACTATGTCAACCCCCAGGCCATTAACATTGATGCAAACTACAATACATAAATACATAAAAACTAGAAAAGAAAAAACTAATAATGCCTACAAAATACATCTTCAGACAATGTCAAAGTACTTGGTGGTTAAGTGGTGTATACAACTAGGTTTTTAAATTAACTCAATCAAACCGACCAGTTTTGTGGATGAACTGCAAAGTCAAATCGAGTATATTTCTATTGAGGTCATTAGGAAGGTCTTCATAACCATATAATAAAAGCTGCATAAGAACCTCGTTTGAAAGATTGTTATATCCAAAAATGGTCGTACTAAATCGAAAACTCCAGCGAGAAGATCTCGTCGTTGAGCATCAAAAGAAGGGCAGAGCAACAAAAAGTGTTCCGTATCCTCAATGCCATCATTCGTAGGCAATGGCAGACCTGAAGATGCTTGCAATTTAAAAAGGAAAGGCCACTATACCAACGTCAATGCCACCACTGTATTCAGTAACATCAAGCAAATAATTTTAAATTGAAAAAACTGTGCCCATAAGAGAATAGATGGTAGAGAAGAGCAGCATGGGCAACTAGAGGATGAACAAGTGCACTATACCAGGCAGGTGCTGAGATAAGTTCTGTTTTCAAAAATATCATTTTGACATCTCCTAAAAAACTGAGCTTTTGGATTTTTTCTTGCAAAATTTGTAAAATTTTGCAAAAATCTTTTGAAACCTTTACTAAAGCCTCAAATCTTAATTTTATTGCCATTTATCTTGATATGCTTTTGAACATACACTCATACACACCGCTTGAAATATATTTTGGTATTTTCTGTGAGCTTGATTTGATATGGTCCAGATTCTAATTATCTGAACTTTTTACCTTCAGAAAATTGTATCAAGGTTTGCAAAAAAATTTCACATACAGTAGTATGAACATCTGATGCTGCAAATTTTCAAAATGATGATTTTTTTGGGGGTCACCTGGTATGTGATATATGTCCTGGAATGAAAGCACTACAAAATAGCAACAGGAGCTTGCATGCAAATTACAAGAACAGGTATTTATCACACTGCAATATGTGCATCTAAAAAAGCATCATGGTCAATTATCAGCTATGTAAAAAATATCAAACCTGCCAAGTAGAGATAAGAAACTTTTGAAATAAGTCTTCTGTATAAACTTCTACTGAAGGGCCAAGTGAGGAGAATAATGCATTGTGCAATGTTCATTAAAATTCCACTTATGAGGAAACCACCAAGTAACCAAACATGTGTCAGCGGATGTCTCTTGATAATTTGAAACCAACCCATCTTTGCCCTTCCAGATTTGTGCAAATCTATGGTATGGAAAAGAACAAATTTGTAATACATTTTAATAAGAATATTACTGTATATACTGAGTGGGCCAAAAAAGAGTTCCCACTTTTGACAAGCTATGATAAATCATACACAAGTGGTTGTGTGCTTGAAAACAAAGATGAACCCACATTGTATGTATTGGTTTCTTTGTTTTAATGCGTAAACTGCTTTTTAAGCACTAATTGCTTGACCTGGATTACAATGTGGCTTATTTGACCTTGATGTGTACATTTGAAATGGCATCAGTAAAATTCCCTTGTCCCAGGACTAAAAAATCCACTAGGTACAGGTATGAAAAAGCTATTTTGTACCCAATGAACAAATTGAATGACTCCAAATTTTGCACACTGTCAGAATAGGCTTCAAAAAAGCAAAGAGTCTCTCAGCATCTTTGTATGTCCTCTGGTCTGTCTTTTATAGCCAAATACAACTGTGGAAGGGCAGAGAAGTTATTTGTTGTGGCGCAGTGGTGTAATCCTCTGACTTTGCAGCCAAAACAGTCAGGCGGACAGGGTTCGATCCCAGGTAGAGCCCCACCATTTGAGCATCATGACAAGGGGTCGCGAACTCGATTAGGTCTTCTCTACTTCTGCAATCCCAGCGCTGGACGCTAAAAAACGCAACTTTACCTTCACCTATTTGCAAATTTATGACCACCTATGAATATTTTCAAGGAAGGAGGAATTTGAAGAATCTGAGACACAGTTTGGTAGATTAGGATCTGCACGTCCTGTTAATGTAAGTTAGATGTTGTTGTGTTAAACGGAAGGGAACAAAATAGCTTTTGAAGGTGGTACATTCTTTTAAGCAATAAATTTGCCTGCAGAATATCATTTTGCAATATTTGCCAATTATTTTGATATGGTTAGAATCTCTACATTCTTACGCATCAAATGATGTATAGCTTAACTGGATTCTGCCAATAGTTTGATTTTTTTGGGAAAGAAAACCCAATCTTGTGCTACAAACATTTACCGTAACCTTTTAAGTAAAAGACCTAAAAATTAAGAATCTTACCAGCCAGAGGAGAATCTGATTATTTTGTCAGTTTCTTGGTTTCATAGATTTTTACAACCATCAAAATTTTGTGACATAACACAGACAGTGCCTATTGCTCTCATGCTCAATTTTCCTTTGTTTGAGCACAGCAGGTCACTCACATCCACAAATACAAACAATTTATTTATTTCACATGTTTAAGGAGGGTAGCCCTTCAGCAATGTTGATTTTCAAGGGGCCCTCCATTTACAAAAACTTACAAAATAAATATTATAAAAACTAAATTAACCTAATTACAATTCAATATATGCATATTTATTAAAACCCTATTACAATCTAAAATAAATATCTACAATAAAAGAAAGTCCAAATGGCAACACCTATATACAAAAAGCTGTTCAGGGAGGATGCCTGCTTACACTCAGCTGTGAGGCCATTCCAAGACTTGGCACCTCTAAACGAAAAACATTTTTGGCCATTTTTGGAGTTTTTCTTGGTAACCTTAGGTCGGTTGCTGTATTCCTAAGAGTAAACTAATTTGTAGTAAACTAATAAACAGAACAGCAGCCACATTTTCTTCCATGTCTGAATGAAATTCTAAATTTTCCATCCATTGCTATTAGACATACATAACATACAATTTACTACCATCAATGTAACCTAAAAGAAGTCTAACACGGCAGCAACAAAAATACAACTGATCCAGTACGTGGCGGGGCGAAAGGGCATTGTTTAATCATTTGGACTCTGGTTTAAGTGGTTTGGGGTTGGCCTAACTAAAACTAAAAGATTCGGCCTATCAAATTTCCTGGTTCGCTGAGAACTGCTCCCGTTCTTTCATCAACATCACATAGTCGCTAGGTTTGTTAAAAGAGTAAATGCAACCCCGGTTAATCTATTTTCAAACCAAAACATTAACTAAAAGCCAATATATTACCTTGCCGGCTTGCCGCTCTACTTGATCCGAGATTTCGAAATAAGCTTGCACCATGTGTTGTTGTGGTTGTTGCCGTTGTACTTCTCATTCCTTCTCAGCGGTGACATAGATTATGCCTCGCAGCGTCCCTTACAAATTCTTCAAAGCAAAATAAAAACAATTTTGATGGAGTTTGCTTGTTCTCTTCTCTGGGCCACAGAATCTGGCCTTTAGCAAGGAGCTGTTTAATCGTATGAAAACTTTTCTTACCTAACCTTTTGTCGAAACAGCCTTTCTGCAGGACAAATTCTTAGACAAATCCTTTGTTTCCGTAAGAAAGCTGCTTCCATCAAAAATTGAATTATTAAATGCATGGATTTCCTGATTTTTCCAACGCTTATTTTTAAAATTAACGCTAGGATTATCAAAATTTGAGTTATTCAAGAACAATTTGTTGCAAATGCCTGCACTCTCGCCAATGTTCTTCTTTGGACCCTTTAGAGACAGAGTTGTCACGAATTATCCTCTGATCGCAAATAGTAAAACTTGCTGCTGTTAAATTAATTGAAAAATCTTGTATTTGCGTCGAAACGAAGATACATTAGCATTAGAAAAGCTAGCAACCGAGTTTGCAGGGTGTTGACTTGTCGTCTGCAATCATATTTTATTCTCGGAAAGAATTCGGAAAGCATACCAGTCAAGGAATAAAGACAACATTTTTCGTGTAAATAATTCTATTTAATCATATACATCAACTTCTCTTTACAAAGTCAGAAAATTGACAGTAGTTTTGTGTAGTAACACACTCAAGGCACACTGACGTTCTTACAATTTGTTTCTCTCTTTTATTCATCCAATCCACCGAATAAAATAGCCTTGAAGGCGGCTCACGGATTGCATGGTCGGCAGATCTGACGAAGCCTACGGGCAGACTCGACGGGAAAATTGAGTTCCAGTCGGGTCTGCATGCAGGCTAGTCTGACTTTTTCAACCATAATCGTACTGGAAGTTAAAATCTGGGGGAGCTGCCCGAAATCAAGGCCATGGTTTACGAACATTTTGCCCGACTCAGGCAGATTTTTTGCCCAAATACGGCCGACTTCTACAAATTTTCCAAACGCTGGGGGGCTGCCGCCCCCGAGCCCCGTTGGCTCGTAGGCTTATGTTCTGAACGGTCTAAAGCCTCATAGGTAGAAGGTTCAGTAGAACGAATCTGTGACAATTTTAAGAACAAGCCACTGAAACAGAACTCCTTTAATCACAATCACAACGATTCTAATGTTCATATCACCAGCACGCACGTGAGCGTCGAGAAATGCCAGAGAGTTTGAGGGTCTGAAAGGGATAAGGTAGATTACTGACTGATTTTATTCCTTTCCATGTAAAACCCCTGCTAAAGAACATCAGAGACGATCTCTTGAGCAGGCAGTAATTTTCAAGTCCAAGGAGGACAAATTTTCAAAATCCAATTCCAAAGCAAACTAGAAATGGTCTAGATCTTCACTGTGGACCTTTTACATTATCTCCGGGGTGGTAACACCTTTATCCCTCCCCCAACGCTTCTACTTACGATTACAATCGGCTTACCCCCATACTGGTTACATAACTAAGCATACATATTCTTTATTCATTTTCAAGTTTCCTCTTTGGTCTTTTCGGATTCTTTGATTTGCTTTTCGCTTTACACATCGGACAAACTGGTGCGTTTCTATGTATAAGTTCTTGACAAGAGTTACAAGTTTTCATTGGTGGCGGTTGCTGTCGTCGAGGCCGTTCTGTTTGGTATTTCGTGAATTGATTTACTTGAACGAATGTCGGTGATTCACCAGGAGATAGTCGTGGATAAATATCAGGGGTGTATTGTCCCTGTGAAGATGTTTGAGGAATTGGTGCGATTGAAGGAACGATTAATGGGTGACATGATTTGGAGGTCGTTGTGCTGCCGGGAAGAGATGGGGTAATATTAAAGAATCTAACATTTGAATGGTTCTACTAAGATGTTCTGGACTAAAGTCTGTCTCAAAATAGATGTCACGTGAGATTTGCGATAACGCAAAATTAATCATACAAAACACTTCAATTGTTTTTATTCGCGGAGAGTTTCGCGTGACATCTAATTTGAGGCAGACTTTAGAAGTCTTTAGAGTTACAACTGGCATAAGCGACAAATAAAGCCTGTGTATTGAAAGGATTTGGCGACGGTCGTCCAAAAAGCATTTGCTTCCACTTAACTACACGGGTTCTCACTCATATTTAGCCTATTTAGCAAATGAGATTCCGTAAGATTCGATTAAGCATCGGACCAAATGCTTAAGAAAAAAAGGACTGGGACGTTGAACGAGACCAATGTAACGGTTTTGTAGCACTGACCAGTTTTTTTTAGCAATGAAAAAGATTCAGAACCATCAGAATCGACAATGTATGATTTATATCTTTATAAATCATACATTGTCGATTCTGATGGCTATGAATCTTTTTCATTGCTAAAAAAACTGGTCAGTGCTGCAAAACCGTTACATTGTTCTCCTTCAACGTCCCAGTCCTTTTTCTTATGCATTTGGTCCGATGCACTGCATATGAGTGAGGACCCGTGTTTCTCAATACAATGAAGGAATAACAGCAGTCTTTAACATTAAAGGTGGAGTGTAAAGTTTAGTATCCACAGGACAGAGCCTGCACCCCAGAGGTGGAATTTAAGGGGATTGGGGTTAACTGCACTCCTGTTAAAAAAGGGCAGGGAAAGGAGAAAAGGGAGATTTTTACAGAAATTTTGGGTCTTGCGCAGAAAAGTCTTTGCTCATTTCCTTAGTGTTTTCATCCCCCGCATGAAAAATTGAATTTCTGCCAGTGCAAACTTAGTTTAAATCTTTCCAAGAATAAAAATTTGAATTTATCATCTCCTTTACTCACCATTCATTTGAAACTAATTCTCTGTTTGGAATGTCAGTTAATTTTGAAAGTCCAATTTGATTTCTTTGTGTATCAATATCCCTCTTCAATGGATTATATTCATCAAACATTACACATGTTCTTTCTCGTAACTTCTCTCTCTCCTCCTTTGCTTCAAAAATTGTGTTCTCCAACTATAATAAATTGAAATATATGAAATTTAATTATATTAGAGCTTTCTTCTGTTGAAAAAGAACAATTGTTTTGAACTCTGTTATACTGTATATATTTCTACAATTTCAGAGATTGTTCTGTTAGGGAACTAAGAGGGGTTTGTCAATGTAAAATGTCCTCTTGAAATTAAGTAGTTGCAAATTATTTTGTGAATCATTAATGGTGGTGAAGGTGAAGTTGCGGTCTTTGGCGTCACGCGCTGGGATCGCAGAAGTAGAAAAGACCTAATCGAGTCCGCGACCCCTGTCATGACGCTCAAGTGATGGGGCTCAAACTCTGTCCGCCTGACTGTTCTGGCCGTAAAGTCAGAGGATTACACCACTGCGCCACAACACCTTCATAATAAAGCCGAAACTTTACCAATTAATAACAACAAAGTTTTAATAATGATGGCTTGTTTCGAGCCTCTGAAAATTCTTTAAAAATAACTTTATGTCTTTGAACCTATCAATACTGATTGATTCTGACGATAGTTTTAAAATGACTAGAACATAATTTGACTCTTTTTTTAACAATCTTTATGACCTCAAAAACCTGCCTTGTTTTTGGGTGTTAGATCTAAGCAGTTTTTAATCATTCAACCACATGATGCTTTTGTATTGGGTAAAAATGCTATTTTGCTACATTCTTGAGATTCATAGATTTTGATCATTGTCAATGTGGGGAAATTGTTGTTCAAAAAAATTCTTAAATGACAACTATTCCTGCACAAGAAACTCACCATAGTAATATCTCTCTCAATAAGTCTCAATGACTCAATGTGCATTAATTTCTCCCTTTTCAGATGATCGATTTCTGATTTATAATCTCTCAAATGCTCATCGTCTGTTTTTATTGTCTCCATTTGATGGATGATTCTGACTTTCAGCCTTTCTAACTGCATCGTCTTTGATCTAAAATTGCCAAAATTAAATGAAATTTAAAATGAAGGAAAAATTGGCATTGTCCAAGATTTAAATTATATCAAACAGATTCCTTCAAAGTGTAATTTGTTCAAACTGAACCATGTAAAAACTTTAATGGGCACTGTATTTATTATTATTTCTTCATTGGTCTTAGCTGTTAATTCTTGCAACCAGTTTCAGACAAAAATGTTTAGAAAATAAATAGTTCAATTACTCAATGCAGTTTCCAAGTTCTGTACGCCAGAAAGACTCTTTGAGAGCCTTAGGTTTTACAAACAATCTTCTTCCCTCTTCTTCCAACATAAGCTACATACTATTTGTATTACTTGGTTGTTGCTTGCTGAAAATAAATATTTTTGCTTGTGGTGGATAAAAAGGATAGATTTTTTGAAATGTTAGAAGCATCAAAATCAGAGCTTCTTCCTCTTTAAAACATGTTGCATGGCACCTCGTGTACCTAGGAAACAAATCTGCATCCAGCAATGTACTTCTTTGCTCGTCGAGGTAGTTGAAAAAGTTCGAAAACAACAATATGGCCTAAAACTTGCTACTTCACTCCATCATACCTTATATCCTTGACAATATCGAGCTTTGCCAAAAGCATGTCATCCTCGTCTTGTGCAGACATCATTTGATTTTATTTACCGTCTGTCGATCTTTAATTTAAGTCTTCCCGCCCGATGACCTTTCTTCGCCCGATTTCCTTTCAAAGTTATTCCCTCCCACCATGTGCAAATTTATAAACACTCTAACTCTTGGAACAGCCTCGTTATCGTGGAGGTACTTGATTGGCTGTTGCAAAGTTAGTAATTGAACCGGGTCATTAAACTGCAATATGATTGGTTGATTGAAGTGCAAAGAGTGAAAGGTTCAAAGCAAAATAATTGCTCGCCGAGAATAAGGCGAACCATTCTGTTTTATGAATAGGGGGTTGACATTTGTATCTTCTTTCTGCTCTTGCTTCTAAATGAGCAATCCGCGAGCGCAGATGTGCAGTGCAGTTGCAGTTTTCGCCGACTTAGCGCAAAAGTTCTAATTTTAGGATCACAGAATATCTAGCTTGGACCAAGAAACAATTGCAGCCTATGGGCAATATCTAGATAAGTTTCATTTGAAGAATTATCCTTAAGCTTTCCTTTACAAACTCCTATAAATCTTATTTGATCAATGGAAGCTGAGAGACGCGAAATGTTGTTTCTTTTCTATCTTTATAATTTGAACTATTCTCTTTTATATCTTCTTCTTCATTTTCTCAGGAACCCCGTGACAATAAACTGGCATTTCCTTTAATTTTGAAACGAGAAAAACTTAAATTTAGAGACAACTTTAAAAAACTCAAGAGCTCAACATCAACACATGTCAAGAGCTCACACATTTCTATGAAAGTATCTTTGCAATGACATTGTTGCTGAAAAGTTTGTTTGAATGCAAGACCTGCTAACAAATGCAAACATTTCTAACTTCTTGACTCGACTTTCCATTTGAAGCTTCGACTCACGATTCAAGGAGTTAATTAAACTATTGTTAGCATCCATTCTAGCAATGGCATTTTAGAAGAAGAATCTAATTATGATAAAATCAGCAAGATCCAATGTTTTCTTAGACTTGCTCCAAGTCTTTACGAAATGCTGGAATGGCGGGTCCGGGAACTATGGGTAAGGGATCGGTCAGACGGACTTCAGGGAATAGACTTGGGGCAAGTCTAATGTTTTCCTGAAACTGTTAGTAGAAGAAAATGCTCCCAATTAAGAGATCTTTGAACTCTCTTTCTTAATTGAAGATGCTTTTACGTTAAGGTGCAACGCAAGCAGCTAGCTTGGAATTTTAGAAGCCAATTCGACTGAACGTACAAATGTACGTATAAATTTAAACTCAGTGACATTACAGAACCTACAATCTACAAAACCCCTTGCTTTTTGTCAGCCCTTGTTAAAAATCACACACAGGACACACCAAACACGTTTCTTACAGTTAACTCCATCACCAAAGCTTGCACCACCGCAAGGGTCTCTTTACAGAAGACGGCTGCTCTCTGAGAATCCCCGCAAACGACCCCCAGCTTTAATAACATGGTCCTCTCTTGAACGATTCATTCAGCAGAAGCAAAACAACTTTATATGCAGGTGCACAACTGTTAATTAAATTCTCGTTTTCTTTCAATATTTGGACAATAGAAAGGACGTGCTTAATACAAACAGGCAAAACCTAAAAACTTTTGTGTACTAATAAATCCATTATCATATATTTTCAATGCAGCTGTGGAATCGATTCGCCTTTTTTCTTGTATCTAGCTTGGTAAATTAGGAAGTCATACATGCAGATGAAATTTTACAAGGATAACTCTTTTGTTTAGAAAGATAAATGTTTGCAAAAAAGTCGTTAAAAATCTCTAATCAATTTTCGACGTTCTTTTAAAGACTGCACCTTTCATCTTGCGCTTGATTTGAATGGTTTGTGTGAACTCTCTTATAAATGAGAGTGAAATTCTCCTGAAGAAAGCTCGTTTTCCTGATAAACTTTGAAAGACGGTTTTAATTCAATTTTGGTTACCTTGTTAGTGAGTTCACTTTCCATTCGATAACTTGCTTGAGAGTTCTTTTCATCTACCCGATTACCCGATACAAGAAATTCTTTCCAATCAACTCTATTGAATCGAAATCTCGAACTTTGATAGATGTAATAACCAAATTTTTGAGCTATTCCAGGAGTTTTATCTTCGCTTCAATGAATTTGATAGTTCTTTGAACTTCTTGATAGAAGATGAACTTTTGTAGAAATCGGTTTCTATCAGAATTTATTCACTTTAGGAACGAAGTCAGCAAACTTGACCAAACGAACAAATCAAATTTGATGGTTTTCACCGAGTTTCAACATTTCATCGATGACTTTTCCCGTTCTTTGAAATTTTGATAGAACTTGACTTCCTTTCGTGCCAAAAATATTTCAAGCTTTGCGTTAGTTCAAACAGTTTTTCAATCAAATAAAAAGCTCTTTCAACTTTCTGAAAGAAGGTAATATTTTCTTGAAGCACTTCTATAAAAATAGTTCGGAGTTGTATCGCTGTCAACGACGTTCCAAAATGAATTGATTCATCGTCCGACTTCTCAGATTCAACCTGATACAACAACCCTGACAATTCTTCAAATAATTTTGTAAAGAATGCTGTGGAAAAGCTGGGACTGGAACCGAGTATGTTAATTAGATTAGACGTTGTAGGTGGGGTTAGGTTCCAAGTAGACCCGAAAAAGATGCGCGGGGCGAAGTAGAGTATTATCGCTGTAATAGAGCTGACTCGATGAGCAAGTCACGAAGCTAGAGAGGAGAGAGTGCTGTAGGATAAAGGAGGTGGAGCTCGATAGGTCTAGGTACTTTTGGGACTTCAACCCATTCGTGATTTATTTGCGACTCGATCCCTAGGCCTATAAAGGGGACGTATCAATTCGTTTGATTATCTCTGCCCAGGAAATACTAAATGCATTTTTTTATTTCATGTGATACCTTGAAAGGAAGACGTTCAAATTCTTTACCACGAGTTGCTTTACTCTGATACAAAGCTACTTCTCTCTTTTTCATTTCTAAAAACAAGACTTACAAAAACTGATTTAATCAAATTTAATGCTTTTCTGGAGCTTCGATATGAATTCAATGAAACTGAAACTTTTCTGAAAATCTTTTAGAAGAAGAACCATTCAACAAAATTCGCATCAAAACATTTTAGCTTCAGAACGAAATCATTTTCGGAACAAACAATTAAAGGGAGTACAAAGACCAGCATGCTTTGCGCACAGCTTCCAGAATAACTGACTGTACGAAATTCACAAAAACAAAAACAAACGATGGCAAAGGCTGCTGGTCTTTGTACTCCCTTTAAAGGCAAAAGATTTGCAGACAGTTTGGTGTTGTTTCGTTGAGCCTTTTGGCTGTTCGAACGTTCTGGAAGCACACGAATTAGATAGACTTCATTATTCTGCAACTTTAAAACTCTGACAAATGTCTCAAGAAATAATTGAGCAAGGAGAAACCAAGCCAATAAAAACACATTTTAAATTCTAAAGTTCTAAGCAATTTTTTTAATTGGACTTTGACTCTAGCTGCTTGAGAAAAGCGTGCACAGCAAATGCTTCATTCTAATTTCAGCAAAAACAAATCAGATTTAAAATGTTTTTCCACTTACTTCAACTTTGCTTCAATGAATTAATTAGATTTGATAGTTCCTGGCGGAAAACGAAATTTCCTAGAAATCGCTCTCTATCAAAAGGCTTCAAGTTTGGAAAAAGTTCAAATATATTAAAAAAAACAGATAACTTAATTAAGATTATTTTTCCAGAAGTCATATTTTACTTTTATTTGATATTTCTTTCATTGTGAGATTTACAGAAGAAGAGCACTGTTTTGCAATCATGTTCTATCAAAAACAACTCCATTTTGAACGGTAAAACATTAGTTTAGAAGAAATATGAACAAATAGGAAACTATTTTTGGTCTTTTGCGTCTTAAGATCAAAGTAGATTTGATCCAGTTGTTTGTCAAACTTGAAGACAATTTTAAAGCAAAATATAACTCATAACTTTTGTGGAGATAACCTGGCCACACAAGCACACAGATTGATACACATTTAAATATTTTGCTTGACAAAGACGTTGCTTTCTGAGCAGAATTTTTATGGACTGCTTTTGCAAAATTTCTAAAACAGTTTTTGCTTATTGCATGAAAAACCCATTCTTTCATTCTCAGGGGACTCTGGTACCCAGAGGGTAGGATGAGCATTGTTTGGAGAGAAAAATATAAATGAACATTGTTTTTGCTAAAATTTTGAGATCTTCTTGCCAAGCAAAATCTTTGTCCGCTTCGTCACATAACAAACATTGCTCGACAATCATTTTTTGTTTCTGATGAGCAGAACGCTTTTTTTAACTTTGCAAAAAAAAACTTTTTATTCATTAAAAACAAACAAACTATTTAAAAAACAACAAGATTAATAAACTACGTCCCATCCATAGTGGGAAAGGACTTATCGTCAGCGAGTTCCCCCTATGTATGACACTTACAATTCAATACAAACTATTCCAACCATAGTCGTAAGAGAGGGACAGCCCGGAAGCAAACAACTAGCCATTGAATTTGGCGCTTTTAGGTTGAACGAGCAACATCAACAACCCAAACGCGCACCCTCGTGCACCTTCGGAGGTCCAGGCTCGAGCAAAATTTATCATTGCCCAACATTACAATGCAACAATGCAAAACATTGCCCAATGAATTCTGATATGTATACCTATACCTATGCATTTCTCTTGGGAAACAGCAGAAATTTTCACAAAGGGAAAAACACATGACAGTTTTTTTCTTAAAGAAAGATGAATTGTACTTTCTCGTAGAAGACATGACAAATCACTGCCTTTGTGTAAAATGCGCAAGAAAGAAATTCTTATGTGTTGTTGATGTAATTTTAGCTAAAAATAGCTAGTTAGAAAATTTTGTTCATAATACAGTGAAAGTTGTTTATTTTCCTCAAGCAAAAACAAATTCCACCTGCATATCAACCAAAATCGGGAAATGAAACTTCCGATAACATCATTTTTCCTTTTTCTTCAATCAGATCTTTGAATGAAAATGCTGACCAATTTGTGTTGTGAATTATGTTAAATAGTTCCAATGATTTCCCATGCAATTCTATCTTATCTCCTGGTGGCGAATTCGATTTTTCTGACAGCTTGAATTTCCCGGCTCTTTTGAAAGGTGAGCAACGTGGGGTTCAGGCGAATCAATAATGAAGAGGCGAAGCAATCAAGATGATTAGGCCTATTCTCTTGTTTCTCCTTCGCTAGTACATGTTTCTTTCAATTTTAAACGCAGTTTTTCATTAAACAGCTTCCTTAAATTTTGCTTTAGAAACTTGATATAATTTGATGAATGTTTTATGAGCAGCTTTGCATTGCACGCCGAGATCAAATTAAGATGTTATTTAAAAGGCGGTCGTTCATTTCTTTTGTCACGAAAGCAATTTCAAACATTTTCATACCTGATAAGCGAATAACGTTTCGTAGGTGATAAGAGGCCTCGCTCTCGTAATTTCGNGTCTTGTACTCCCTTTAAAGGCAAAAGATTTGCAGACAGTTTGGTGTTGTTTCGTTGAGCCTTTTGGCTGTTCGAACGTTCTGGAAGCACACGAATTAGATAGACTTCATTATTCTGCAACTTTAAAACTCTGACAAATGTCTCAAGAAATAATTGAGCAAGAAGAACCAAGCCAATAAAAACACATTTTAAATTCTAAAGTTCTAAGCAATTTTTTTAATTGGACTTTGACTCTAGCTGCTTGGGAAAAGCGTGCACAGCAAATGCTTCATTCTAATTTCAGCAAAAACAAATCAGATTTAAAATGCTTTTCCACTTACTTCAACTTTGCTTCAATGAATTAATTAGATTTGATAGTTCCTGGCGGAAAACGAAATTTCCTAGAAATCACTCTCTATCAAAATGCTTCAAGTTTGGAAAAAGTTCAAATATATTTAAAAAACAGATAACTTAATTAAGATTATTTTTCCAGAAGTCATATTTTACTTTTATTTGATATTTCTTTCATTGTGAGATTTACAGAAGAAGAGCACTGTTTTGCAATCATGTTCTATCAAAAACAACTCCATTTTGAACGGTAAAACATCAGTTTAGAAGAAATATGAACAAATAGGAAACTATTTTTGGTCTTTTGCGTCTTAAGATCAAAGTAGATTTGATCCAGTTGTTTGTCAAACTTGAAGAAAATTTGAAAGCAAAATATAACTCATAACTTTTATGGAGATAACCTGGCCACACAAGCACACAGATTGATACACATTTCAATATTTTGCTTGACAAAAACGTTGCTTTCTGAGCAGAATTTTTATGGACTGCTTTTGCAAAATTTCTAAAACAGTTTTTGCTTTTTGCACGATAAACCCATTCTTTCATTCTCAGGGGACTCTGGTACCCAGGGTAAGATAAGCATTGTTTGGAGAGAAAAATATAAATGAACATTGTTTTTGCTAAAGTTTTGAGATTTTCTTGCCAAGCAAAATCTCTGTCCGCTTCGCCACACAGCAAACATTGCTTGACAATCATGTTTTGCTTGTGATGAGCAGAAAGATTTTTGAACATTGCAAAACATTGCCCAATGTATTCTGATATGTATACCTATACCTATGCATTTCTCTTGGGAAACGGTAGAAATTTTCACAGTTTTTTTCTTAAAGAAAGATGAATTGTACTTTCTCGTAGAAGACATGACAAATCACTGCTTTTGTGTAAAATGAGCAAGAAAGAAATTCTTATGTGTTGTTGATGTAATTTTAGCTAAAAATAGCTAGTTCGAAATTTTTTGTTCATAATACAGTGAAAGTTGTTTATTTTCCTCAAGCAAAAACAAATTCCACCTGCATATCAACCAAAATCGGGAAATGAAACTTCCGATAACATCATTTTTCCTTTTTCTTCAATCAGATCTTTGAATGAAAATGCTGACCAATTTGTGTTGTGAATTATGTTAAATAGTTCCAATGATTTCCCACGCAATTCTATCTTATCTCCTGGTGGCGAATTCGATTTTTCTGACAGCTTGAATTTCCCGGCTCTTTTGAAAGGCGAGCAACGTGGGGTTCAGGCGAATCAATAATGAAGAGGCGAAGCAATCAAGATGATTAGGCCTATTCTCTTGTTTCTCCTTCGCTAGTACATGTTTCTTTCAATTTTAAACGCAGTTTTTCATTAAACAGCTTCCTTAAATTTTGCTTTAGAAACTTGATATAATTTGATGAATGTTTTATGAGCAGCTTTGCATTGCACGCCGAGATCAAATTAAGATGTTATTTAAAAGGCGGTCGTTCATTTCTTTTGTCACGAAAGCAATTTCAAACATTTTCATACCTGATAAGCGAATAACGTTTCGTAGGTGATAAGAGGCCTCGCTCTCGTAATTTCGAAAATTCCTCGCGCTGAACAGAACTTGAAAAAGTGCTTTGATGACGTATCATATGCATTGATCAAATTAGACGCCTACGGCGTTTATTTTCGATGAGTTTTGCTCAATGACTAATCGAACCCATAGAACCACGTCACTTAACTAAACTCTATATGAAATTCGATGTCAGGCGAGATTTTTGATAACGCAAAATTACTCATGCAAAACGCTTCAATTATTTTCATTCGCGGACATTTTCACCTGACATTTTCACCTGACATCTAATTCGAGACAGACTTTAAATGTGTTTGGGAACCATGCATTAATTCGAGAAAGGACCGGCGTCTAACCAGTCGGATTCTATGCGGAATTTAGCTCTGACTCTTGTCACCGATAAAATCTGAAATAAAGCAAACATGATATAAAAACTATAAGGTCTGCAGGGGTGGAATGGGTAGGTTGGGGGTAAAATGGGTAGTGTTTCTGGCAGGAAATAGTAGATCGTCAACTGCTAAATGAACATTCAGAACATCAAGGAAGGTAGTTTAAACAGTTGCAGCTGGAGAAAATCTGTGAGTCGTGATTTTTACAATATTAATTACAATTTTTCCTCTTACCCATTTTTAACCCAAGCTTACCCATTTTACCCTTGTAGACCCTATAGGGTGTGTTTGTTTGGTATCAATTCTCAGAACGGTAGACTTGGTAGACTCGGAATTTGTGTTTGATTGACCCTGAAATTATGAAAACGGTAGGTTTGGTAGGGTTGGAAAGCCCTGGAAAGCCTTCTGAACCTTCTGCTCCAAAAGGAAGAACGTTTGGCAGACTTTGGAGAGATTCTCGTTTTCAGTAACAAACTCTGGTGGTGAATTTGAAACCTACCGTTTCAAGACTTTTGGGTTTGATTGGGAAATATATTTCCGTTTCTGCGAAGTCTACTGTTTTCAGAATTTGGTAGGTTTGGAATTACCAATCAAAGACACCCATAGAATGGTAGAAATGAGCAATCTTCGAAACACACAAGATATATGGGTTTCAATGTTTTGAATTACTTGGAACAGTTTTCTTGACTTGAAATGAAATGAAAATCAAGTTATATCATGTTAAAGATTTAATAGCCTTGCAGGTTCACCAATTTACAACAATCGCACTGCGTATAATTCATTTCTTCTCTGTTAGATCTTGTCTGAAGAATTGATGTAACCAAAGTCATACAAAAATATCAAGCAAATTGTTGTTTTCAAAAGAGACATACACATTTCTTTATAAGGCGTTCTTTATGACTAAAAATTTCATCAGGTATCGAAAGTTCTTAAAATGTTCATAGTTTCTTAGAATTTTCATGAACTTCTCATTTGTTAAATCGGTTTGGGATCTTCTCTGCCTACGTGAACATTTCACAGCAAATTTTACGAAACTATGCCTCTGCCCAGGCACGAATCCAGTAGTACCATGGGTGGTTAGACACTGCATGTGTGCTTTATGGAGGAGCGCCGCAACTAATATGCTTCTGCGGAGGAATTTTTTTATCTATATAGTTAACAAAAGAACCTCCTTAAAGAACGCCAATCAACCAGCATCCTTTGCGCGCTTTGCTTGTTGCCTTTCGACTGGGGCGGCCATTTTAATAGGACAACATTCTCTGCAAAGCGCGACCGCAAAGGATGCTGGTTGACCGGCGTTCTTTAACAACAGAACTTCCAAAATGGCGGCTGACACAAGGATAGGAAACAGAATCACTCTTATCATGAAGGCAATGTAAGTACAACTGCGGTGTCTAACTACCCATGGTAGTACCGAGCAAAACAGTACGAGGAATGTAAATACCACTTTCCAACAGATAGTCTGCTAATTTCTCAGTCATCGGAGAGTTTCTTACAAAGAGTTTCTTATTAAAGAAAATACATTTGTTCAATAATGCCACTGTTTAACGTAGTTGTTCAAAGATGATTCGAAAACGGTGCATCGCCTTGTTCGAGCAAATTAAAACCTCTTTATTCTCAAAACAGGTGCAAAAAGGATTAAGTGAAAGAGACGGCCGATTTACCCAAACATGATAAATGTTTGATATATTTCAATTCGCTGTTCGATATTTCAATACGAATTTAATTTGGTAATATAGTTTATTGACGTTCGACTAGCAACTTCAATCAACTTAGTCGAAAATGTTGTTATTTGAAAATCTCGATATTTGAATAGGAAAATGTCGAAGATTATCATGTTTCAATGAAAGTAGTGGAATTATGTTATCTTGAAATAAAAACAGTCTCTCAGTTATCGATTTTGTTTATCTTTCCGAGTCTTTTTTCGGCACTGAGTTTAAGGGGGAAACCCCCACAGAGCAAAAAAATTTTCCCTGTTAGTAAAACTTTGGTTCTGTTACCATATTATTGATAAGAATCAGAAAATATTTAGAACAAACATTCAAAATTGCTTCCTGTTGCCATGGTAACCATAATAATTGAATACAAAAGGCGAAAANAAAACGGAAAGGAAGAGTTTTTGGTTGCTATGCAGATTTCTCAGCGGTTGCTATGGGAAAATTTTGGAGTTTCGCTCAGAAACAAGTAATTTGTGCAATTAGTGATGGGAATTTAGGGAAAAGGTGTACAATTTCAGGTTGTTCCATAATTTTCGCACAAGATTCAATAAAAATTTTTTTTTGGAAAATTTGACAAAATTTGAGGGGGTTTCCGCCTTTTAACAGATGAAATTGCATGAATTCAAGAGTGAATTCAAAACACGAAGTTGATCAGTCTTGCAAATAACTAGGATGTTAAAATTGAAATATCAGCTGAAAAAAACAGCTACACCACTCTCCTTCGCAAAGGCTGTATTACTCTCCTTCGCAGAGGCTGTATTACTCTCCTTCGCAGAGGCTGTATTACCGGAGGACCGATTCCGTCCTCTTGGTCCTTACAGCCTCTGCGAAGGAGAGTGCAGCTACACCATGAACTTTAGAACTAAAATACTCCCAAAAACAAGATGGGCAATCCATTTTTTTAGCCATGAAGTTTGTATTATTCATAAACCATTGTCAAGCAGGTATCAATCCAAAAATCGTTAAATATCGAACAAGATTTTAGTTTTACGCTCATTAAAGAGGGCTTCGTCACATAATTTGTATTCTGTGGCTTTCCTTCGTCTCTTGGAAATCCCAGCAACTGTTCTGTTTCAAAACCGTTACTTTCTCTATGCTATCTAAAATCCCTTCTGCTCCTTATTTCAAATCTGACATCCAATTACTCCTGAAGTCACGGGCAATGATGCACCGAATTGTATCTTAGAAACTAACCTTTATTACTGTACCTTGATAATGTGGGTTTTCCTTCGTTCTTGCCTGCTCTCGACTTGGCATAAACGTCCCCGTCATTTGATCTGGGCAATGACGGGGACGTTCAGGCCAATTCGAGAGCAGGCAAAAACGAAGGAAAAGCCAAATCATCAAGGTACTAAACTTTAATTTCTAGGGTACGGTGCATTATTCCCCGTGATGAATTGCGTGATTTTGAACTTATGTCTTATGTAAACAAACAAATAAGCAGACTTGTTAACTGTCTGCATAATGTGACTTATAACTTGAAAAGTACATATGTTATGAGCAAGCAATTCCGTAAACTTGCAGCGAAGCGATACATGCAAACAGGATGAAATATACGACACAGTGAGTGGACATCTTACGCACAAAAAATTATATCTTATCCTTGTGTATAAAATGCATTAAAAAAAACAATCGAATTTCAAACTCCCCCACACACACCACACTTTTACTCACTGTTCACTGTTTGTGAGTCCAAATGGAAAGAAGTTGGCTGTAAATATAAGATGTTAGGCAACTTAGATATAAGGCAACGTTTACATGATATCGGATTCACTTCATATCGGATTCGTTTTATACCAGATAGGCGTTCTGTTTACACGATCACGACCCAATCCGATATGCTTTCGCTCCGCTTTTGCGGAGTGAAATCACTCCACTGGAAAGTGGTATGAAACCAATCCGGTACGTATCGGATCCGGTAAAGTGCCCGCGTAAACGCTCGAATCCGGTATCAACTCGCTCCGCAACCTCAGTTACACACTCTGTGGCCTCGACCCCATATTTGGCGCGCTTTTTTCGTGAACTTGTGGTTTGATGATCGAACGCAGAGGCTCTGAAACATAGCATTGTACCCTGCAGTGCGGAGTCACTGTTCTCGTGTAAACAGGACGCCTATCTGGTATGAAACCAATGCGATATAGTTCAGCGAATCCGATATGAAGTGAATCCGGTATCGTGTAAACGGGGCCTTATATTTCGTTAAATTTGCATGAAGTACGTATGTAAAACTATATTTGCAAATGGAAGGAAAGGCCATTACTGCTTGGCTAACACTAAACCATCATTGTGTGCTCATCCAACGCATTTTCACAACGGATCTCCTATGACATACAAACAACCTGCCACTAAGCAGCTGATTTATAACAAACAATGGCTAGTTTTTTCAGAACTTTCCTGAAAATGCAAAAAATATCGCAGGAAAATGCTTGAAAACGATGATTTAAATCAGCAACTATATTTCTAATACAGCAGTGACTGGACCTGACCTTTCTGTGACACTATTGGTTAGCCTAGCCTTGGCTGAGGAGTGTTGAGGCTGCACGCAGGCTATGGTTAGCCCAGCTCCTTGAGAATGTGGAAAATCTTCAAAAACTAAACAGCCTGATTTTGAAAATCTGGTTTCTTGTGGTTGGCTCTTACTGTATTTAAATAAACTTGCTCCTCCCTGGTGGTTCATTAGCCCTGTGGTATTGCAACAATTCTGTTTGAGAGTTTCTGACTTAAAATCTTCATCGAGAAGAGGACATCATAAAAAGGCCGAATAAAAGTGCTAAATCAGGATGATAATTCTGACAATAATTCAATTACAAAATAAAATGTGATACATAAGGAATAGTTCACTCTAAATAATAAAAGAAATAAATATATACTCCAAAATTATTTTACCGGTTTGTATAGTACTGTAGTGATGTATTTCCGCCTGTAACGATGCGTAGCACTCAGCGTCATCACAGCGTCCTAAAAGAAGGCAATTAATGAGAACAGCGTATCGTACAAATACGCAATGGGCAAGAATTAGTGAAAAATTTGCCTGGGCATGAAGGGCGCAACGAAGACACATGTTGTAACAATTGAATCTAATTAGAGAGGACATGTGTCCACATCGAAAAAAGAAGGATAGATCTAGGGTGCGTTCTTTCGGACCAATACAGCATCATGCTTCTGTTTAAAGAGCCATTGTCACCCAGGGTCCTTTGCGGGCATGCTACAATTTCAGACTGTCTGAAAATGAAGTTTGGCCTAAGCAGAAAATATGGATCCACACTGCAGTAGTTGAACTGACAGAAAATTCAAATAAATTCAAACTTGGCTGTCAGTTCAACTACTGCAGTGTGGATCCATATTTTCCACTTGGGCCAAAACCGACTTTCAGACAGCCAGCAAATTCCAGTGTGCCCGCAAAGGACCCTGGGTGACAATGGCTCTTTAAAATGCGTTCTTTTGGGATGAGTAACGAGTTGCTTCGCTTTTGATTAGCGAAGCTAGCGAATCAACAACAATGCCAATTCGACAATTTTGCTTCGCGAAGCAAATCGTCCTTTTCACACTGTGTGGATTCTAAAAAGCGAAGCAGAGTTACAACAATAAAACTTCCGTTCGTCCAAAAGAACGCAACGCTAAACATCAGCTGCCTAAATTTCATTTTCCCAATTTAGAAGTTGCACAGTAGGTATAACATATTTTTGTGAGTCATTCAAACATAGCATAACCTCCAAATCTTTGGTATCTTAAAAAAAAAACATTGCATGGATGGCTAATGCATCTTCTGTTTGATTTGATGGCTTGAAAGGAACTTCAAATACTTTGCTATAATCCTATATGTAGCATTTATGATATCTTGATTATTTTCAGAATTACAGCGTCTTCTTTGCTTGGGCCAGTTTTGAGAATATGACGTCATCAAATCGCTAAATCGTAAACTAGAAAAGCTACAGATTTCTGCTTACAGCCATATTATAGACCTTCATAAACTATGGTTTTCTTGAAGATTGTACTGTTTTTCATATTTTAATTTAAGATCTTCGATTATTTTGATTTTTTTCAAAAATTTTCAATAAAAAGAAAACCGCTGTTATTCTGAAAATACTCAAGATATTAGAAATGCTACAAGTAGGATTATAGCAACGTACCTGAAGTTCCTTTCAAGCCATAAAATCAAACGAGAAATGCATTAACCATCCATACAATGTTTTCTTAAAGATTTGGAGGCTATGCTTTCAAACAGTAAATGTTCATTTTTGGGCTTTCTTCGTTTACATTTGCAAATACATAATATAGGTCATATTTCCAAATGTTTCGTTGTTCCCAGACAGTTTTAAGAAGCATTTTCTTGTTTCCAAATACAAAAAATCAATGATCCCTTCTTCGCTAGAAAACCTGAGATGACCTGACATGAAAAATGTGCATGCCATGAGGTCCATTTAGACTGACGACGTGATTCCTTGTATTCGTTCAATTTTTGTAATCTGATGTTTTCATAATATCATTCAGTTCAATGCGGAAAACTGAGACTCATGTAATCAGTCTAAGGTCAACTTACCTTGATTGACAATGCATACAAATGATTGAGTGCGACGTGATGTGGCATCGGTAGCAGTGTTAGGTCCTCCTGAAAGGAAAGTTTATGCTACAACAAATTTGCCTGAACATGATTTTAATCTTTTCGGAAGTAGTGGCAGTTTGATAGGTATTGCGTTATATACCCAGTTTTTCAAAATATTCGTCTCTAATTTTTTGTTATCTGTGCAATCAAAAAAGAAGTGTATCTCGTCATCAATCTAAATCTAGATATCGTTTTCGTTTCGTTTTTGCCACTTTACTATTAATTATGTTTATGTGTATTGATTATGTTATGTTTGTTGGTATTAATTAGCTGATTCTTGCATTTATGTATTGTAATTAGCTATCTTACCTATTTACCAACATTAAATAAAGTATGAAAAAAAAAATCAAGAACGTTTGGTTTGGGCAGAAATCGCAAAATCTTTGGTTATAATATATTTTTTATATCTACCTGTCTCAATGTGAAGTTTATGGGAACTAGTAAGGAGTTTTGTGAGTGCTGACCTATGCATTCTTGAGTTAATTGAAGTAAGGTATGAGTTTAGAAATGGTTTCTCCTTAACATTTTTGTAGAAACTTAATTTATTTGTTGTATTTACTTTTTGCAGCCACTTTTTGCAGCCACGGCCACTTACCTGATCGATAGCATCTTTGTTAAGGATGACATTTAAGAGATGTGGTGGCAGCATCGGTGGGACAGCAGAATGAAGGGCGTCGTGTACTACAACTGGTGTATGATGCGATGGAATTAATTGACCATAGGAGCCAGGAGGGGATGATTGTCCTGAAAATTGAAACAAGACACGATTATCAGCTGCTTGAACAAATCTTCAGAAACATGGAGCGTAATAATAATAATAATAATGCAATTTATTTACAGTTGGCTAGAGGAATAGCTAAAGCTAATAAAGGCCAACTCTACCCTAGTTAAAGACTCTGCGCTAACCAGCAGCCTCTGCGCAGTGAAGCTATACCACAATGCAGTTTGTTCAATCCCACATTGCAATTCTAAAACGTCCACTTACAAATGTTTGAAATTAAATCTATACAATACAAATGCGGCAGTTACATCCAGATCCCTTCCAACGTCTACAAGTACAATATATCAATTTTGCGGCTATAATTCTTCAATTTATACAATAAATTTATGAACGATACAATATATAGCCTAGAATTTAAAATACTTTGTTTATTTTTAGCCGTGCAAATTCTAGGCAATAGATTCTATCCTTTGTAAATTCATTGGATACAAGGTGTATAGCCAGCAAACTTAGAATGAACAGACAGAAATTTGGTCAACGGGGTTGCATTTGCTGCTAGAAAATAATCTTGGAAAAAAAATTGGGGAACAAATTCGTGGTTTACAAAAAGAATAAAGAAAGGAAGACAAGAACGGTGGAAGGAGGGTATGGGGAAAGAAGACGGAGCAAGAGTACGAAACGAACAGATAGCGTAAATGGGGAACAAACTTAGACGAAGGAGAACGAAGGTGGTGGACAAAGAAGACTAAGAAACGAAGAAAAGACGCACTCAGTGATCCAAAGCTTCCCTTTTGTTCTCCAGAATCTACATCGAGAGCTTCACCAGCATCAAAATCTGATTCTTTTACCAAAACAACATTATTACGTCCACCAAATGTATCATTCACTGTTGGCTGCGAGGAAAAGATATCCATCAGTTTTTTGTGAGAAATTAAGAAACTGCTTTAGTACTTAAAGTTTTGTAAGAACTACTTTGTTCCGAGTGTAAGAAAACACAAATACAGAGTGGAGAAAGCTGTTTATTGCATATATGTGCACCATGTAATCGAACAAAGCTACAAAAGACGCATCAAAATAAACTTCACATTCTTGTCGGCTACAAGCTGCAAGGAAATTTTTGATTTAAACCAAGAAATACAGCATAGCCTGCAAATCTTTAAAAAACATTGCATGGATGGTTGGTTAATGCATCTTCTGTTTGATTTTATGGCTTGAAAGGAACTTCAACTACTTTTCTATAATCCGACATGTAGCAGTTCTGATATCTTGATTATTTTCAGAATTACAGCGGTTTCCTTTTTAATGAAAGAACTCATGAAAAGTTTTGAAAAAATTAAAATAATCGTAGATCCTAAATTAATATGTGAAAAACGGTACAATCTTCAAGAAAACCATAGTTTATGAAGATCTATAATATGGCTGTAAGCAGAAATTTGTAGNATATGTGAAAAACGGTACAATCTTCAAGAAAACCATAGTTTATGAAGATCTATAATATGGCTGTAAGAAGAAATTTGTAGCTTTTCTAGTTTACGATTTAGCAATTTGATGACGTCACATTCTCAAAACTGGCCCAAGCAAAGAAGACGCTGTAATTCTGAAAATAATCAAGATATCAGAACTGCTACATATAGGATTATTTATAGCAAAGTATTTGAAGTTCCTTTCAAACCATTATATCAAACAGAAGATGCATTAAAGTGCAATTTTTATTTCTTAAATGCCAAAGATTTTGAGGCTATGCTATGAAATACAGCTTGGTTATATTCATTCTACCAACAAGTTGTCGAAAAACGATATAGAAAAACGATATAGAAGATTTTTGAGCACTTCACTTAGGCAAACAGTTTTGTTGTGGTTGGCTTTTCAATAGCGAAATTAATTTTGCTGCAACTGGGATATAATTACATTCGAATTAAAATAAGATGACAAACAAACAAACAAACAAGACAAATTGCAAAAGATCTACTCACAGCGAAATACTTGTCCCTCAAATGGCAACCGGCCTCAATCTCAGAAATTGAAAGCATTGAACGAATACAAGGAATCACGTCGTCAGTCTAAGTTAGAGCTGCTCTTTTGTAGATTTTAATTGAAACTATTAGCACCCCGCCAAAAGCAGGGCTTTCGAAAAATTGCCTATAAGCTCATTTGATTGTCCTCCTCCACGGAAATCTTTAGTAAAAGGCGAAAGATTTGTGCGGTTTGAAGGAAGACCAGAGCATGAACAATTAGTATCAACTCACCGACCACTTCAAGTGGTATCATGCTTTGCTTGTGGTAACGCGACACAACCACGCATGCGCAGTACTGGTTGTGTAAAAAGGTTTAATTGGTAAGGCAGTTTGTAGTTTTAGAAATAATTCCAAGCAATAAGTAAGCAACAGTAGAAAACCTTTCAAATTCATGATTTGTTCGAAATAAAGGGCCTGTATTTCTAATGGGAGATAAAAGTTTGTTCGAAATGACAAGTTGTTTCAGATAACCATGTTCAAATTAAAAAACGGGGGAAAATAAGAATTGTTCGAGAATTAGGCACATTTCTAAATTTTAGCAGCTTACCTGATTTGGATCATGAATCCAATGTCCATCAACCAAAAACTTGTAATAATGTTCACCAGAATTCAATTCAATTATTGCTGTGAATTCACCACCACTGTGAATGGAAAAAAGAGGATGTCATAATTACTTGATATGAAAGGATCTCTAGGTAGCATTCGGAGGGTTGCAACAAAGTAAACTTCAGATAAAGTATATGGGTGATTTGCAACATGCAACATGACTCTGTATCTGCAACATGATAGCAGACTTACAATAACTTGTTTATCCTCCCTGATAGGTTTCATCCGCGGTTTCATCTTATGGACTACTCCATAGGATGCACCATAAAAAATATCAATTTTTTTGAAAGACCATGACAAATCATACAATAGGCCGATATTGAAGATCAATGGTTTAATCTTTAGTCAAACTCCCAAATAATACTCGAGAAATTGTGTTGTTGATGTTTCAGGTCTCTCAGCAGCCTACTTCTCACGTTATAAGTGATCTCTTCAAATTCTTAGTAAAAAGTTTTGAAACAGCCTAAATCAATCGAAAAACATCAATCACATTTTAAAAGACTGAGCTAGACAAGACAATATGGAAATTATTGGAGACGACTTGGAAATTAAGAAGTAGATGGGTAGAATCAGTCCGCTCGATGCTTGCACTGCCTTTTAGTATATTACTTTTAAAAATTCAAGAACATCTGCAATTTCACAATTCCAACAAAGTCCTTGCGTTGATAAAAAGTACTCATTTTCTCTCTGTCCTTTTCAGTTTCAGTCTTTTAAACAGAAAGTTTCAAATTTAGAAAGCTTCAGTTTTTTCAGTCTTTTGGTAATTCCAATCAAATAATTTTCAAAGAGTTGCTTATAGCTCGGGAAGGAGGCTGCCCAAAATCAACATAAAATCGTCAAAGTTTTATTTGGGATGTGGACTTAATCATCAATCAACAAAATCGGTCCGGTGTATGATTTACAGTATGGTGGCTTGTCAAAAATGGATACTTCATTTAACATGCCCAGTATTTGAAAATTGCTTTATGATCAATTCTAATATTTTCACATATTGTAACTATTGAGAAAGTGAAATTACAATAAATTAATTTCTTAATTTCTTGTCTGAACCTATCAAAACATCATCTGCAGGAAGGAGATTCAAAGTGGAATCAAGTGATTTAGGTAGATTTGGAAATTGTTTTGGAATTTCAATGCTGATAAAAAATCAACCATTTACTAATCTGAGCTCAGGGGCGGATCCAGCCCGAAGTTGAAGAGGGGCAACTGCAAAGAGGGTGTCAAAAAAGAACAGGACTTAAGCACGCCGAAGGTATACAAAAATTGTTGGGCTCCTGGTTATGAAAATTTTGTTTTTCTACTAAATAATGCCTTGATTTGTATGTTTTCCCAATATTCTGATTGAAACAGTTAAAAAAGACTGCGTTAGGGTCACGATGAGGGGCGCACTTCTCGCCAAAAAGGGGGCACCAAGCTGAGTCTTTGTCATGAAGGGAGGGGGCAGTTGCCCCCACTTGCCCTCTAAATTCGCCACTGTCTGAGCTTTACTCAAAGATTAACATTAAATAATTAAAACGCAATATATATTTTGAATTCTCTGGAAAGAAGAGGTCACCTGTATGACATTGGTAATCTCGTTTTCCATTCATTGAAGCTTCCAGACAAATAGATTTCTTTGCCACCATATTCCCATCTGAAAACTGTGGGTACTGTTTGTTTTCTTCTGAGTTTACCTTGTCTGATTGATTCATCATCATCATCATCTGATACAACACTTTGAGGTGGCTTTATTTCTAGAAAAAGCACAGGTGACAAATTGCTAAAATACCTCCTCTTTCTTGCTTCAGTTTCTGGATTAAAACATTAGGCCAACCACCCCAAATATTTTGATGCAGAAACTGGCCGAATTTTTTTAATGGAAATCACTTTTCAAAAAGTCAGCGATTCCAGCGCCATTCGAAACCATTCGAAAAATTTACCAGCGACGGGAATGACACAAACGATCATATGGAAACCAGGCTTTAGTAGAGAAATAAAGATCAACTAATCAATATCACAAATTCAATAAGGAATTCTTCTCTAATTGGCCCGTAGCGTAGAATTTCTTGAGCTTGCAGTGGCCTTTCATGTGTTTAGGCTAAATACATCCAACACTTGTGGCTTAAAATCTAGATGTCCATAATCAGTGATGGTATGAACAATCCGATTGCACTCTGGCTAATTCTACAGAGTTCCAACCTATATGAAATATCTTCAATTGCAATGGATCTGCTGCTATTTGCCTGCATTAGGGATAGAAAGTCATAGCTTTTCTGCAGTTTGGCTTATACAGCACCTTTAAATATAAAATGTTAATACTAACCTCTCTCAGCTTGTGTGCCTCTGTCAAATGACTGTTGACTTCGAGGAACATGTTTCTGACCAGGTTCAAAAGCTAGCGTTGACTCTGATTTTGAGAGATCAGTTGCTTTGTGTCTACTTGAGCTACCTTGACCCATCTTGACNTTCAAATTGTTTCAGATAACCATGTTCAAATTAAAAACGGGGGAAAATAAGAATTGTTCGAGAATTAGGCACATTTCTAAATTTTAGCAGCTTACCTGATTTGGATCATGAATCCAATGTCCATCAACCAAAAACTTGTAATAATGTTCACCAGAATTCAATTCAATTATTGCTGTGAATTCACCACCACTGTGAATGGAAAAAAGATGATGTCATAATTACTTGATATGAAAGGATCTCTAGGTAGCATTCGGTGGGTTGCAACAAAGTAAATTTCAGATAAAGTATATGGGTGATTTCAATTGCTCTGTATCTGCAACATGATACCGGGTGCGCCAAAAAAAACTATCCACGTTTGAAAAATCATAGTACCTAGAGTACTAGATGGATTTGAATGAATTGAATTTTAGCTGATAGCTGAAAGACTGAAGTATTTTTGTGATTTTTCTCGTGTTTTTATCAGCAGAGAAAACATAGATAAATTCAACCTTACGAAAATTCGTTTGTTGCGAAATGGCTGCAAACAGGCCTAAAACACTCGATCAAATCGTACGAAATCTCCCGCATAGAACAAGATGCAAGAGCATTTAATCTCTCTCCCGCGTTATATGAAATGAATTCTTAAAGAAATACTAAAGATTTTCAATCCCATGGCAATACAAGTGCAGACGATATCCGATACCTATGAAAAACTGTAATTTTGCATTGTTCGGTGTGAGAAATTTCTGTAAGATTTGATCAAGTGTTTTAGGCCCTTTTTCAGGCATTTTGCAAACACAGAATTTTCTTAAATTCGAATTTAGTTGTATTATCTGTACTCATAAAAATACGAGAAAAATCACGAAAATACTTCAGTCTTTCTGCTATCAACCAAACTTTGATTCATTCAAATTCATCCAGTATTCTAGGTACTACGATTTTTCAAACGTGGATAGTTTTTTTTTGGCGCACCCGGTAGCAGACTTACAATAACTTGTTTATATCCCCCTTTTGCAATTCATCTGATAGGTTTCATCTTATGGACAGTTACTCCATAGGATGCACCATAAAAAATATCAATTTTTTTGATAGACCATGACAAATCTTACAATAGGCCGATATTGAAGATCAATGGTTTAATCTTTAGTCAAACTCCCAAATAATACTCGAGAAATTTGTTGTTGATGTTTCAGGTCTCTCAGCAGCCTACTTCTCACGTTATAAGTGATCTCTCCGAATTCTTAGTAAAAAGTTTTGAAACAGCCTAAATCAATCGAAAAACATCAATCACATTTTAAAAGACTGAGCTAGACAAGACAATAAGGGAATTATTGGAGACGACTTGGAAATTAAGAAGTGGATGGGTAGAATCAGTTGCACTTCGCTCGATGCTTGCACTGCCTTTTAGTATACTATTTTTAACAATTCAAGAACATCTGCTTTTCAAAATTCCAACAAAGTCCTTGCATTGATAAAAAGTACTCATTTTCTCTCTGTCCTTTTCAGTTTCAGTCTTTTAAAAAGAAAGTTTCAAATTCAGAAAGTTTCAAATTCAGAAAGTTCCAGTTTTTTCAGTCTTTTGGATATTTCCAATCAAGGCTGCCGAAAAATCAACATAAAATCGCCAAAATGCTATTTGGGATGTGGACTTAAGATAGATAGATAGATAGATAGATCATTTCATTCCAACACAACAATTACAGGAATACATAACTACTTTTACCATTAACAAAATTGAACAAATATAACTTAACAACAGAATTTTCAACTATGTGTTGCGGACATTAAGAAAAAGTCTTCCAGAGACTATCTGGCTTAGCACCCTTTAGGGTTTTCAAAATGGCGATGAGAGAGGCAGGATTTTATCATGACAGAATTGTTTATTAAACTTCAGTTTAGGTGTTCATGTGTAAGAAAGAAAAAAAAAATTTGTCTTTATCATTCATGGGGGGATAGGGAGAAAGAGGTAGAACTGTAAGATCACTTTTGGTTGATTGTACAGATTAAAGTTCAAGTGAAAAGAAAGCTCAGAGATGCAAGGCTCAAGCGTTAATCATTAATCATCAAAATCGGTCCGGTGTACTACGATTCATGGTGGCCTGTCAAAAATGGATACTTCATTTAGCATGCCCAGTATTTGAAAATTGCTTTTATGATCAATTCTAATATTTGCACATATTGTAACTATTGAGAAAGTGAAATTACAATAAAGTAATTTCTTGTCTGAACCTATCAAAACATCATCTGCAGGAAGGAAATTCAAAGTGGAATCAAGTGATTTAGGTAGATTTGGAAATTGTTTTGGAATTTCAATGCTGATAAACAATCAACCATTCACTAATCTGAGCTCAGGGGCGGATCCAGCCCAAAGTTGAAGGGGGGCAGCCTGCAAAAAGGGCGTAAAAAAATAATAGGACGTCAGTACGCCGAAGGCATACAAAAATTGTTGGGCTCCTCTTTTGTTTTTCTACTAAATAATGCCTTGATTTGTATGTTTTGCCAATATTCTGATTGAAACAGTTCAAAAAGACTGTGTTAGGGTTGCGCTGAGGGGTGCACTTCTCGCCAAAAAGGGAGCACCAAGCTGAGTCTTCATCGTGAAGGGAGGGGGCAGTTGCCCCCAGCGGCGGAGCCAGCACTTGAAAAGTGAGGGGGTCTGGGGCGTAGCCCCAGGAAAATTTCCCATGACCACACCCTTCAAACTCTCGGAAAATGCAGGCAACGCCCTTACCCCCCCTGAGAGAACAATTTTATTGCATTTTTGTGCGAATCTCAGGATTCATCTTTTGGAAAAGTGGGGGGGTCCGGACCCCCCATTCCCCCCTTGGCTCCGCCACTGGTTGCCCCCACTTGCCCCCTAAATCCGCCACTGTCTGAGCTTTACTCAAAGATTAACATTAAATAATTAAAATGCAATATATATTTTGAATTCTCTGGAAAGAAGAGGTCACCTGTATGACATTGGTAATCTCGTTTTCCATTCATTGAAGCTTCCAGACAAATAGATTTCTTTGCCACCATATTCCCATCTGAAAACTGTGGGTACTGTTTGTTTTCTTCTGAGTTTGCCTTGTCTGATTGATTCATCATCATCATCATCTGATACAACACTTTGAGGTGGCTTTATTTCTAGAAAAAGCAATCCAATTCAATGAGCAATACTGAGACTTATGTAATGAGTATAGAAAAAGCACAGGTGACAGGGGAAATTAGAATAGAATTGATAAAATACCTCTCTTTCTTGCTTCAGTTTCTAGATTAAAACATTAGGCCAACCACCCCAAATATTTCGATGCAGAAACTGAAGCAAGAAAGATAGGTAGTTTATCAATTTATTCTAATTTTCCCCGCCACCATTGGAGAAAGTAAATGGTAAATGAATCATAGAGATTGGAGTTTGTTGCAAGGAAAGGAAAAAGCAAAACTGTCACATTAGCTATGCACAGCATACCAGGCGTAATATAAATAACTTCACATTTTTGACAGAAAACTGAAAGGAAAGTTCTGATTTCTTTGCGTTTAAAACATTTTTAAAAATCTTTTAAACTTAGAAACACAGCTGATTTTTTCTATTCTACCTCTAACTTCTTGAAAAATGATTTCGAAAGTAATCTGAGCTTCATTATATTTGCTTGTCAAAAAAGTGAAGTTTATTTTCGGTGCACTGAGTAGCTATGATGATCACGTCTTAAAGGAGCTGTACTTTACAAGATCTTAGTAAACAAATAAAGATCAACTATAGCCAATAACACAAATTCAATAAGGACTTCTTCTCTAATTGGCCCGTGGCGTAGAATTTCTTCAGCTTGCAGGTGGCCTTTCATGTGTTTAGGTTAAATACACCCAAAACTTGTGGCTCAGAATCTAGTTGTATCTCTAAAACCGTTGATAGTATGCAAAATCTGATTGCACTGGCTAATTCTATGGAGCTCAAACCTATGTGAAATATCTTCAATTGCGATGGATCTGCTGCTATTTGCCTGCATTAGGGATAGAAAGTCATAGCTTTTCTGCAGTTTGGCTTATACAGCACCTTTAAATATAAAATGTTATACTAACCTCTCTCAGCTTGTGTGCCTCTGTCAAATGACTGTTGACTTCGAGGAACATGTTTCTGACCAGGTTCAAAAGCTAGCGTTGACTCTGATTTTGAGAGATCAGTTGCTTTGTGTCTACTTGAGCTACCTTGACCCATCTTGACTCAAACAGCCAATACGATGTAACTGCAACAAAGAATATATAAAATTATGTCAGCTGGGAANTATGTGAAATATCTTCAATTGCGATGGATCTGCTGCTATTTGCCTGCATTAGGGATAGAAAGTCATAGCTTTTCTGCAGTTTGGCTTATACAGCACCTTTAAATATAAAATGTTATACTAACCTCTCTCAGCTTGTGTGCCTCTGTCAAATGACTGTTGACTTCGAGGAACATGTTTCTGACCAGGTTCAAAAGCTAGCGTTGACTCTGATTTTGAGAGATCAGTTGCTTTGTGTCTACTTGAGCTACCTTGACCCATCTTGACTCAAACAGCCAATACGATGTAACTGCAACAAAGAATATATAAAATTATGTCAGCTGGGAAAGGTTTCAACTGAATTATTATTATTATTATTATTTACTACTGAATGATTTGGCAGTTATCAGAAAACTTCTGAAATTTTCAGTGCAAACACTTTCAAACAAACATGATTTTGACGTTTCATGATTTTTGACATTTCATGATTTTTGACGATGTAACTGCAACAAAGAAAATATCAAATTATGTCAGCTGGGAAAGGTTTCAACTGAATGACTTGGCAGTTATCAGAAAACTTCTGAATTTTTCAGTGCAAAAATTTTCAAACAAACATGATTTTGACGTTTCATGATTTTTGACATTTCATGATTTTTGACGATGTAACTGCAACAAAGAATATATCAAATATTGTCAAATGCAGTTGTTTATGCTTTTTGTTTCTTGGCCTGCGAGAAGAATACAAGAGCTTGAAGGTTTATTCTATTTCTGTCTATTCACTTCACAACCCTTTTAGTGTTTTTTGTGTCAGTCATCATAGAATGCCCTCAATCAATCCTCATCAAGAATAAGTAGAGCAGAGACAGAGACTCACTCAGCCTCATCTCGCTCACCGTCTCAGAATTCAGAGCTGAAAAGCATAGGTCTGTGAAATTGCAGAAACCGTTATCATTTCACTCTGCTATCAACTACAAAAAGTCCGTCCTACTTACCAAAAATGAAGTTATACTCACCAAAACTTTGTTTATCAGCTGTCTTTCCTTCTACGCCATTTTTCTTCTCCAAGCTTTACTAACCTCTTACCCAAAATGTGAATGAGAACGAGGTTATTCCATAATTTGAAGAGGAGCCTAAATAAGGCCTAAATGAAGTGTTTCGTCTGTTCTTTTCACGTGAAACTTCATCAAAAATGCCGAGATATGAGCTGACGATGATAACAAGGCTGCTTCAAAAGGTGAGGATGAAGGTTCATAGCAGGGACACTTAATGAATGGTTATATACCACTATTTCACCACGAAAAATTAAGAGCTCCTCCGCAGTAGATTTTATGATCTGGTATTATATTTTTCTACATAAAAAGTCATTCACCACAGTCTGTATCTTTCCACTTGATGCACTCTGTGCTACTGTACCTTCCCAATCTGAAAGCTCCGGGGAGCTAAAATTTGGTGAAATTGACGTACCTTCCACATCGTTCGTTGGCTTGAACAATTGAAATTGAGAACAAAATTGTCATAATTTTTTCAGGATGGTCTTGGAAGTCTTTTACGCAGAACAGCAACATGGATAATGGAGAATGGTGGTGTTATTAGAAAATTTGAAAATCTTGGAGAACAGGAGCTACCATATAAAATGAAAGCACATGCTGAGAGATTTACTCATGGAAGGTAAACTGACGTCAGATAAAGGATGATTAATTTACGAAACAGAAAAAATCTTGTTGTCTCTAAAACAGGAGGTTTTAAGCTTACTGCTGAAGTATTAATATGATTGATAGATCGATTTTCAATTATGCATACCCCTTCTGTGCCAGACTGGAAACTTTGCGTTTTGCGCGCGCAAGTTATTTTTTGAGGGCTGCCAACTGCGCGGTTTGAGAGCAAACCATATATGATTTTTGGTGCACAGTGGGATGCTGCGCATGCGCATCGCATTTCAAACTAACACAAACCGTCAGTTGCGCAGTAATGGTCCTAACCGCGGGACGTTTTGCGCGTGCAAGTTATTGCGCGCGCACTACAAACTTTCCAGTCTGGCTTCTGTGTAGTGATGCAAATGATCTGACAACACTTTTTTTATGATGCTTTTTCTTGTTTTTGCTGTAGGTACCTGGTGATGGATTTCTATCTTGGAGCTGACAAAGTGACTGAATTAGAAAATGAACTCAGAGTTGATTCTGATCTAATAAGACCAAGACTTTTTAAGAAAGAAGATTTATTTGGTGAAGAAAAACCTAAAATTAATTACCTTACATGTAATAAAAGTTATAAACCACCACCAGGTTATAAGAATAAGTAAAATTTCTTTTTGTGTGTCTTTTTTGTAAATATTGCTTGAAATTTACAGTAGATAGTCTAGCAGACCAAATTGTTTTTCATTGACTTTTTATCTGCTTAAAAGAAAGGATGAAGGATACTTGATGAAAGTTTATTTGTCTTTAATAAACACACTAAAATGCAGCAGGAACACTCCAATTTCTAAATATCACTGCTAAAAAAGTAGCTATATTTCTATAGTATAAATATTTTTTAATATATTTTCAAAATATCTTGATTTGAGAAAATTAAAAAATCATCACTCTGCTAAATCNTTCCAACCTATATGAAATATCTTCAATTGCAATGGATCTGCTGCTATTTGCCTGCATTAGGGATAGAAAGTCATAGCTTTTCTGCAGTTTGGCTTATACAGCACCTTTAAATATAAAATGTTAATACTAACCTCTCTCAGCTTGTGTGCCTCTGTCAAATGACTGTTGACTTCGAGGAACATGTTTCTGACCAGGTTCAAAAGCTAGCGTTGACTCTGATTTTGAGAGATCAGTTGCTTTGTGTCTACTTGAGCTACCTTGACCCATCTTGACTCAAACAGCCAATACGATGTATGTAACTGCAACAAAGAATATATCAAATAATGTCAGCTGGGAAAGGTTTCAACTGAATTATTATTATTATTATTATTATTACTGAATGACTTAGCAGTTATCAGAAAACTTCTGAATTCAGTGGAAACACTTTCAAACAAACATGATTTTGACGTTTCACGATTTTTGACATTTCAAGATTTTTGACATTTGATGTTTTTGGGAATGAAGCTAAAAATGTAATTTTTTAGGCTGACAAGCTGGTTGTAACCTTCTTACAGCTGAAATTTAGCACAAAGTTATGATTTCCACCAAACATGTTGACTTCTAAACAATATTTCTAAAACACTAAAATTTCCAAAATTTTAGGAAAATGTTGGTCTGGTGGACCACTTTTCAACTGTGGAATTTCATATCGGATTTCAGCTTTGTGTAGCAAGGCAAACATTTGTAATCAGGCGGACCTCATAAACATCTTTGGTTGCTGTCAGTTCAAATTTAAAAAAAATTGAATTTTTGGTTCAGCAATTTGGGTCAGAATTTTTGTGCCTTCCTTCATACGATTTTGAATCAAAGGGTTGTTTTCCGGTGATTTGACACAATTTAGACCCCGTTTATGTTTTTGCGAGTGAAGGCAAAAATAAAGAGAGTAAAAAAATGTTTGAGGGCCAACTGACTGCCCAACACAACTTTTTAAAATCTTTTAGAGGCATGAAAATGACGCTAGCCAAATATTTGTGTGTGTATGTTTTTATATTACTGGTCTCATCAATCATCACACACCAAACTGGAAAGTTTGATGTGTGCGGCCGATTTCTCAGCCACGCACTTTAAATTTCAGCCACGGTTCTAGCCGCGAAATTTTCGTAAAACAACAAAAGGGAACAATACGCCTATTGTTTAGCAACACAAATACAGCCACGCAAACGATTTGAATGAAGGAGAGATCCTCCGCGCATTCTGCAAACTTTCCAATCTAGATCACACATGCATGTTCCAAATATTTTTCAATACAGTTGTTTATGCTTTTTATTTCTTTTGGCCTGCGAGAAGAGTACAAGAGCTTGAAGGTTTAGTCTATTTCTGTCTATTCACTTCAAAACCCTTTTCAGTTTTTCTTGTCCAGTCATCATCCTATATATGTATATATATATTTATAATAGATGATTGATATGATAGATAGAGAGACCGACATAATAATAATAATAATCAATTTATTTAAAGTTGGCTAGTACATAGCTACATATAGCAAAATAACAGGATTAAAATACTATAATTACTAATTAAGGCCAACTACTTAAAAATATACAGGTTGTAAAACAATTTGATATGAATCGATAATACATTTCTCATCAGCCTAGCTTCTCACTGTCTCTCCGAATTCAGAGCTGAAAAGCATAGGTCTGTGAAATTTCAGAAACCTTTATCATTTCACTCTGCTATCAACTACAAAAAGACCGTCCTACTTACCAAAAATTAAGTTATACTCACCAAAACTTTGTTTATCAGCTGTCTTTCCTTTCTACGCCATTTTTCTTCTCCAAGCTTTACTAACCACTAACCTCTTACCCAAAATGTGAATGAGAACGAGGTTATTCCATAATTTGAAGAGGAGCCTAAATAAGGCCTAAATGAAGTGTTTCGTCTGTTCTTTTCACGCGAAACTTCATCAAAAATGCCGAGATATGAGCTGACGATGATAACAAGGCTGCTTCAAAAGGTGAGGATGATTGTCGATAGTAGGGACACTTAGTGAATGGTTATATACCACTTTTTCACCACGAAAAATTAAGAGCTCCTCCGCAGTAGATTTTATGATATTGTATTATTTTTTCTATCTAAAGTCATTCACCACAGATAGTCTGTATCTCTTCACTTGATGCACTCTGTGCTACTGTACCTTCCCAATCTGAAAGCTCCGGGGGGGTTAAATTTGGTGAAATTGATCTACCTTCCACTCTGTCTGAGACGTCGTTGCCTTCCAGACTGTAAAGTTTTACTTCTGCGCGGGGAATTTGCGCAGATTCTTTTGTTTTGAAACAATAGGCTATTGTTTTCATAAGGAATGGGCGGAGAACGCGTTCCCCGCGAAAGGTAAACTTTTCAGTCTGGGTTGCCTTGAACAATTGAGAACAAAATTGTCATAATTTTTTTCAGGATGGTCTTGGAGGTATTTTACGCAGAACAGCAACATGGATAATGGACAATGGTGGTGTTATTAGAAAATTTGAAAATCTTGGAGAACAGGAGCTACCATATAAAATGAAAGCACATGCAGAGAGATTTACTCATGGAAGGTAATGTCAGATACAGGATGATTAATTTACGAAACAGAAAAAATCTTCTTGTCTCTAAAACAGGAGGTTTTAAGCTTACTGCTGAAGTATTAATATGATTGATAGATCAATTTTCAATTATGCATACCCCTTCTGTGTAGTGATGCAAATGATTTGATAACTTTTTTTTATGATGCTTTTTCTTGTTTTTGCTGTAGGTACCTGGTGATGGATTTCTATCTTGGAGCTGACAAAGTGACTGAATTAGAAAATGAACTCAGAGTTGATTCTGATCTAATAAGACCAAGACTTTTTAAGAAAGAAGATTTATTTGGTGAAGAAAAACCTAAAATTAATTACCTTACATGTAATAAAAGTTATAAACCACCACCAGGTTATAAGAATAAGTAAAATTTCTTTTTGCGTGTCGTTTTTGTATATATTGCTTGAAATTTACAGTAGATTGTCCAGCAGACCTACTTGTTTTTCATTGACTTTCTTTATCTGCTTGAAAGAAAAGATGAAGGATACTTCATGAAAGTTTATTTGTCTTTAATAAACACACTAAAATGCAGCAGGAACACTCCAATTTCTAATTATCACTGCTAAAAAAAGTAGCTATATTTACATATAGTATAAATATTTTTTAATATATTTTCAAAATATCTTGATTTGAGAAAATTAAAAAATCATCACTTTGCTAAATCAACAAAAACTAACTGAAAAAGACTCTTTACAATATCACTTGCTTTAACCATTTATAATTACGTAAAAAATTACTTTGTCCCACATTATAAGGAATCATCAAATATTAGAATCAACAAAAAACGTTTAATAGAAAATAATGCAACTATCAAATACTTTAAAGAAACCTTAATTTTTCAGTAGCTTCATATTAACTACTGTATAAGCATCAAGACCCTTTCTTAAGGGGATACAAAAAATCTTGTCTCTTGATATTTAAAGGGTAAAAATATTGCTGATCATAAAAGCTATAGGGGCAAGTCATTGACGGTTTGCCAAGGTCTTCTTCGTTCTGACAGGCACTTTAAATTATACATCAAATGGCACATTTTGCAGATTTTTGTATATTTTTGTACTATGTTTGGAAAAGTCCTGTGGCTAAATGGCTCAATATATACTGGATTTGCCATTTCTGGAACTTTGCCTATAAAGTAAAAGCCTCGCGGATATTTTTTTTGCATAATAGGTCTGGATAATGAGTGTGCATTTGCTCTTAATTGCTTTCTAAAATCGTTGAATTTTTGGTCAAGGTTCCCATAAAAATTGCCAAAGTTTTTTCACCGAAATTACGTAAAATTACCAAAATATATTCTCCGAAGTTTACTCATCAAAATAGTATCCGCTCGAAAGTTCCCGTTCTTGATGTAAACTATTGTAACTACGAATGAGTAATTCTTATATATGCATTTGTTGCTCTTACATTCACTGCACATCCAGGTTTGAAACACCCCTCCCCCGTCTAATTGCCCCAGTGATAGGTCAGATGTTCGCTGGGGTCCTGGTGATAAAAAAATTGTAAAATTTCGCCGGGGGAGCTCCAATTTTGCACCGAGGACAGCATCTACGTGGACATAAAATAATGTCTCCCATTTCTTCACGGGGTTTGCACAATTTGCAGCCGACGTTTTTTACTTGTGAGGCGTTTTGTACGGGAAGATTCACATCTTGTCTGAGAACAGAATTTGCTTCGCTTGTTTCACTGGCGAAATCACCGGGGTAGAATGTTACGGGGCACTTAGACGTTGGTGTTTTGCAACCTGTCTGAAATACAGTATCTCCTTTGGAAATGCATATAAATTTCTGCTAATTGTGTAGCAATTTTTGTGTGACATTTCAAATCACAAGTCTACTTCTTCATCGTCCTCGTCATCTTCTTTCTGTTCACCTGGAATCTCAATCGTTGTGGAAGATTCAGTTGAAAACCTTCCCATATCCGTGTCATTCTCAATGTCATCTTCTCTTTCCATTTTCTGTTTCATAACTGTCTCATAAATTCCAATAATATCCGCATTATGGTCTGGGTTCAAATGAGGCAGTTGGAGAATTGATGGCGCTTGTGTCAGCCGATCTCTGTATGTCCCAAATGCATGGAAATATGATCTTGCTTTCGGTGTGTAGAGATTTCTGGTCTTTGATGGCATGAATAACGCAGGAAGGCTTACTTCTTCTTGCATTATACCGTTAGTTGGCGCTGTATCAAGTCTATTCTGACTTGCAAGCTTTCTTTCAAAATCTCTCCCAACTTGCTCATTGATTTTTTCTTTCAATTTTTGATGATGTTTTGTGCTTTCTTCTTTAAACATTTCCATTCTTTCATAAAAATCTTCTGGTAAATTCTCCCCCCAGGTTTGCTGCTTAGCTTTTTGCCTAACTGTCTTCTTTGGAGATTTTCTGCTGATTGGTTTCACAGGCTGCATATTTGTATTCCCAAAGGGATCATCACTAAGCTCATTCAAATTCGAAGATGACCACATGAACAATGGTGATGTTGCAGCGTTAACAAACTCTCTCAAATCGTCCGCATTTTCTTTATTCAACTGTGAAATCATCAACCCAAGCCTTTCCTCGTACTCATCTCGTAGATTCAGTAATTCTTGTTTCAGCTGCTCTTTAGCCGTTTTCATCTGCTCTTCGGTGTAAATTGGTTTTTCAGACATTGAAGTACCAGCACTCTTTAATCTTTTGAGAAACTCTTTCCTCCGCAGCTCAATAATTCGACTTGTTAGTTCTTCAATTGATAATGTTTCTGTACCTCTTGTTATGAGTTTTGGCAGTGTTACCTTGGAGTGATAGCACATCATCTTGATTTCTCCACAGGGTCTGTTGAAAAGCAATTCAGAATTGTTGACTGTTGCTCTAATTGGATACGCAGTTGGTTCGACAGACTCTGCTTCTTCTGACAATTTTCTCAAATTTTCTTCTTCAACAATGTTTAAATCAGAAAATTTAACACTAGCCATTGCAATCATTGTCTTTTTATTTTCTGGGTGAACTGAAAATTTCAAAACAATTTCTTCTTTGTTTCTTGCTTCAAATTCAGGAGAAATTTTAAAACTGAACTCTTGGAAGACTTCATCCTTGTCTTTTTCTTTCCCTTTGACACTTGCATCTCTCTTTGATCCAATATTTGGATCACTATTTGGAGTTAGATTCATGGCTGGCTTTTCTTCAGAAACCTCAGACTTTTTGCGTGGCTCTTTCTCTTCTTTCTGGTTCTCTTTGAAAACCTGTGTTTTGCGGACCTCCTTTTCAAAAGCAAGAGTGCACCATGATGAAGACAATGTCTTGCAAACTGGCTTGTACATTCTGATATGAAACATTCTCTCATATTCTGGTTCATGTGTCCAGCAATCTTTATCAGCCATTTCCTTGGGAATAACTTCAATTTTTGTCATAATCTCAGCATCAACTTTAATGACATTATCTCTTGCTCGTTCCTGTTTTCCGTGCTCCTCCACATCCTGCTCATCATCATCAAATCTCACCTTCTTCCTAGATGATACAGGGGCACTTTCTAGATCAATGCTAACTGAGGAATTATTATCAGAAGTTCCTAACGTAAAACTTGCTTCACTCTCCTCTTCAATTAAAGAGCTCCTAGCAACATTCTGCCTTCCCCCACTACTCTGCTTCCTCTCAGGTGATGTTTGTTGTGGAAAAACTTCGAACTTGTGCAGTTTATCTCTGAGTTCCTGAGCAAATTGCAAGCTACTTTTCTTCCTGAGAGATTCTTTTTCTTCTGCCACTTCATCTTCTTCCTCATCAGAAATTGTGGAATAAATAGCAGCAATATCTTCACCATTCTTTATTTTTTGCTTAAATTGATGAATCAAAAATCTCCAACGTTGCCCATGCCCCTTTCCTCCAACAAGCTTTGCAAAAAGTTTCTCCCAATTAAGTATCCTCCTTTCCTTTTCCATTCGCATAGTCTGCACCCCAACCATTTCAAGTCTCTTCAACGCAATTTCTAATTGATGCTGTTTACTTTCGTAATCCTGATGCAGCTTCTTCAACGCTTTGCTCTTATTTTCCCAAGGGACTGCATAAAGCCTCACTAACCTTGTCATTTCTCTTGTGGGCACACTAAGATCTGACATACTTCTGTGAAGACGGCCTAAAGCGAGGGTCATCTTTATTTTCACACAGCTTGGTAGATTCTGTTCCAACAACAGATCTTTCAACATCAGTACTTCATCCAAAGAACTGTATGAATTTGCAAGACCACATTCTAACTCAGAGCATAGCTTTGTGAATTTGTTCAATTCGTTCTTCGCATTAGAAGTGGGTGCATCTTCAGACCCCATTGTTGAAAAGTCAGTGGTTGTGGTTAGGCCATGTGTGATTTTGTTGTGAAGTTCCCACAGCTACACTATCACTATAAAAACATTTCCTTCGTGCAAAAGTTTCCTGGCAAAGGACAGCTTTCTTTTTGTTTGCAAATTAAGCACACATTGAAAGATAGCAAATTTGAAACTTACTACAAACGGATACTCACTTCCCGCGTGAATTCTTACCAAATTGTTTCTCTTTCAAAGCTTCGCGACTGCCCTTTTCTTCGCCACAAAGATAAGTAATCAAATATCACGTTGCTAGGCAATTGTCAAAGAGAGGCTGGTCCTGACTGAGGTTATTCTCCTGCGCATGGCACTCCCTGCTGCGCTTTTACTTTGGAAAACTCCACAGAAAACAACTCCATAGAACAAACAACAAAACAGACAGTAGCGGCGCCACGGGGGGGGGGGGACTGGGGGGGACACGTCCCCCCCAGTTCTCGCCAGGATGGATTTTGTAATTCGTCTAAATCCGATGAGAAAATGTCGGGGGAGAGGTGAGATTTTAGCGAGGTACTTTCATCGTTCCTATTGTCAAGTAATGTGAGTCAAGTAAACCGAGCTAAACTTTCTTATCGTCAAAAACATTAACAAAATTTGACTGATGGAAGAAATTATTCAAAAAGTGTAGGAAATCCGAATAAATGTTTTGTCCTCGTTGTTTCTTATGCATAGCTCGGAATTATTATAGTTATGGTATCAGTGGAGTAGTTTCTAGAATCTAGACAGAAGTAAGTTTTCATACATTTGCTGTGAAAGTTGACGAAGGCATAGGAGCTTCCATGCCGATGTATGAGAATTTTAAAAACTTTTGGTACATTTATAATCTCTTTTTTCTTATCCAAAACAACTTTAGCTCGAGAACAGGCCTGATGATTTATATTTGATGTTAATAGTTAAGCCTCTAATATATTTCATCTTAATAACTAGCCAGCGTTGTTTTGCAATTTTTATTTTTCCGACTGGTGACTCCCAAGATGATGACAGCCTCATTCCTCCACAGTGTTAACAGGCAATTAAAGGGCGTTCCCTATGGGTAAAAGGGCGTTTCCTAGCATTAAAAAGGGCGTGGCCCCGAAAATTTTTCCGGGGCTTTGCCCCCGGACCCCCAATTCTATATTCGTCCCCCCCACTCCTTGGTGGCTGGCGCCGCCACTGAAACAGAGTTTCACAAAATGCAAAATTTAGACTACCCTCACATGAGCAAATTCAGACCGGTCTGAGTTTCAGATCGGTTTGAAATTCGTTTCGGTCTACAGTCGAAGAGTGCTCACATGACGAAGGCGAAATGAAACTCAGGTCGACCTGAAATTCGTTTCGGTCTCTCAGGTCGGTCTGAGTTTTCAGGTCGACCTGAAATTTTCATGTGAGCAGAATTTTTTTTCGTTTCGGGGCGAAATGAATTCTCAAAACAATTGGCGCCATGTTTGTTTATGTTCAGGAAAGATTTTGTGAAATGCGCATGTGCAGAGTAAGTGAGCTGAACTCAAGGATTAATTTAAGGTGCAGTGATGACCAATTTGTGCAGTGATGAATCGAAAATGTGCAGTGATGAATCAAGTTTTCTGCAGTGATGAATTCTTTCACTTTTCAGTTTGAAATACTTGAAATATAGCAGTTTTAGATGTTTTCAGAATATACTAACTCACCTCTTTTTAGAGTCTTCAAATAGAATGTTGGGAAAAAACATACAATTCAGTTTAGTAAAATAACTTCTGCAGAAATAACATGTTCAAAAATTGGAATCTTTCTTTTCACCGCCAATCGCTTACTACTTGTTGTTTCAAAATGAGCAAGGTGCTTGACAATATGATTCTGGTCAGTTTTCTTGAATTATAGCTCTTACATTCAGGTGCTATTTAGTAGGAAAACTGAAGAATTTTCATAACCAATATCCAAAGAATTTTGGCGCGCCTTCAGCGCGCTTCCAGCTTCTGCTATATCTGTGGCACCCCCTCTGCAAGTTGCGCCTTTCAATTTCTGGCTAGAGTCACCCCTGCAGAGCAAATCGAAGAACTCTGGGTGGTTATCAATTTCTACAACAGAATATCACGGACTAATATTAAATCAAGTTTTGCTCATGTGTCAGCAAATTAGTTGCATGACAAACTCCCTTGCTTCAAAAAAACGAAGAATTAGCTGCATTCTAGGCCATTCTAGAGGTCATATTTTACAAAATTTTCCAGGGGAGCATCCCTGGACCACTTAGATGTATGCACTTCTCGCGCATGTGGTTAGCTTTCCCCTGCTTTCACAGTGCATAACCAACTAATGGTGGACAGAAATGTATGACAATTATGCTGTCCGGTGCACGAAAATCTTACATTCCATACTTGTCTCTGCCCACAAGAAAACTCGCCAAACCTATTGCCACAACCTTTTGCCACACCCTTTTGCCACACCCTTTTCACCTGCAAAACTGCGATTTACGTCGTTTTGTG
>REGM01000015.1:439424-466339 GCA_004194415.1 Aurelia aurita | reverse complement strand
CCCCCCGTTTTAGGCTCCCTCTTAGGGAATCTGGAAACTGGAAACGACAAACAGGAAGATGTTCAAAATGTTGTTGGTGTTGCTCGGCCTACTCTCTTCCTCTTTCGATCGAAGTCGCAAGCAAGCGGTGGGAAGTTTTACAAGAAGTAAACATGTCGTCGTGGCTGGTTGCCTCCTTACTGATGGTAGCATTCGTGGTGAAATGTAACGGAGGGGTTTCTCTATCAGATGATCCATCACTCTTTCCTGGGCATTTGGAGCCGATTGGAGCAAAAAGACCCAACTGGCCAATTGAAGCTGTGGACGAATACCCTTCTCCCCAGGGTGAGAAAAATGTTATCATTTCGATTGCCTTCTTTCCTTTCAGTTTCGTATTGCCCGTTGTTGATATTATTAAGTTTTCTCGGGTGCTTTTGTCAATTGTAAAAGCAATGACTTAAACAAATTCTGTGCTGACTGAGACAAACTCATGGTGATTCAGTTTTGTGATGAAATGAAGTCGAGAGAGATGAATATTTATGACTTCAATTGCGCATAACTACTTCCCTCCCAAACTAAAAAGAGATAACTAAATGCAAGAATAAGTGTATGTACCCTATGAGTCTAAAAAAACTGCAGAAAATAAGCAGACAGTTTGGTGGAAAGTACCATGGTACGGAAAGCGCAGTGAATAAATAAAAACTGAGTACAACTTTGCTTTCACACACTGTCACACAGATGTCAATTTTGCAAACACCCAGTTGCTTTTACTTTGTTAAAAATTGAAGTATAAGTCGTCCAAAGCTCCAATGTACATTACACCTCTGTACAAAGGTGGATCAAATACCCCTTCTGGGCTTAAAAATATGTTCTACAAATCTAACACCACTGTTTATTTTAATTTTTTGTAACAGGTTGATATTTTTGTATTTTCCTAGATTTCTTTGCCAATTATGTGGACAAATCAAAACCTTTGCTAATCAGAGGAGGTGCAAAAAGTTCTCCAGCTTTCAAGTTATGGCAGGATGATTATTTAAAATCGCACAAAGAAGCTGAGACATTTAAAGTTTTTGTTGAACATAGGAAGAAAGAAAACCGAACTGAAGGTGGAGATAATATTCCATTGAAAGAATTTATAGAAACGTATCATGTTAAAGATATGTATATGGTCAATGGAGTCCCTGATCATTTACAGTAAGTAGAATTTACGAGACTGAAGTAATAAAATTTATTGTGGTTACCAAAATGCAAGATTGCTTGTTCAGTAATTTATTTCAATTTTAAATGCCAATTGTGAGAGTTGTAATAACTATATATTGGATGGCAGCTTCCTAAATAAGGAGATGCATGTAATACAAATTTCCAAAATAGCAATGGGCTATTTTGGCTAATCTTATGAGAAGCAGTTTCGTTGGTTATCAAGTAAAAATTCTAAAATTGTGGAGGAATATTTACCCCTGAGTGTTGTTTTCAAGAGCTTTAGTCATCAACGAAAAGAAATTGTATTTGTTGGTTTTAGGGGTATATAATTTGAATGAGAAGATTCTTTTACATTTGAGCGAAAATGAATCTCCATGTGAATTCAATTCTCTTTATTTAGGAAGGATGTGAGAATTCCAGCCCCTTTGAGGTGTGAAGATACAAGAAAGATGTTAGTGGATACAGTAAGTTGTTTGTTTAATATCATCTAGTTTGCATGAGAAATTTCTGTCTGGCTGCAGAAATACATCATTTTAATACCGGGTGTCCCAAAAAAGTACTCACCTTTGTTTGAACGTAGCGCCATATTGAAAAGTGATAGGAATTTGTGGTATCGACTGTCACAGTTCACAAAGGCTAACTTAAATGTCAATAGTTTGTTTTCCACCGTAGGTTGAACATTCTTAGAGTTATGAGTTCCGAAACGCAAAGACCATCGTCAAGACTAAAACAGTAGGCCTAAATGTTATGAAGGAGTCAAGCACAGGTCGTCCAAAGTTTTAAGAGGTTTCAATAGCAACACATTATTTGAATATTATTTGCTTTTTCAGAAGGATTATAGTGCTTTCATTCAAATTGATTCGTTTCGAAAGTTTTTGCAATCTCGTTCTTCAGTAACATTAATCTACACTGTTCCAGAAAACATTTAGGCCTACTGTTTTAGTCTTGACGATGGTCTTTGCGTTTCGGAACTCATAACTCAAAGAATGTTCAACCTATGTTGAAAAACAAACTATTGACATCTAAGTTAGCCTTTGTGAACTTAGCCAGTCGATACCACGAATTCCTATCACTTTTCAATGTGGCGCTACGTTCAAACAAACGTGAGTACTTTTTTTGGGACACCCGGTAGGAGATTAACACTGCTGGAAATTAAGATATATCTACACTACTAAAATTAACTTGAATTAGAAGATCTGCTTAAAATGTGAAAGAAAGTAAAGCGAAAAAGCAAGGAGGACATCATAGGACAGGAAGTTAACCCCAAAATTAACTCAAAAACAGAACAGATTTTTGTCATAGAGAGTGTAATAGTGTTTTCATTCACGATGTTCCTGAAACTAAAATAAAGCAATTTTCTACTTGAACCAAACTTATCTTGAGCTCAGCACAATATGTTTGTTTTGGCCCCCTGAAGAATTTCAAGGGATGAAACTGTTCAATTAAGAGAAAAATTGAATCTTAGAGCTTTCATAGGTTGTAAATGTTTATGGTCCATCACATGTATATCGTTATAACCTCTTGTTTGTTTGTTTAGGTCACATGGTTTAGCTCAGGAGGAACTAAGTCAGTTGTACATAATGATGATGTTGACAATATTAATTGTTTACTTCGTGGTAAAAAACGACTGATGTTTATAGACTTCAACAAATACAAAACTAAGGTAAGTGTTGGTTACCACTGTGTACGATTGTCAGTGCAAGATCAAGGTTTAATTTTGTACAACAAAACATTCATGTCTTTGATATGAAAAAGTAATTTGTGATACTCAGGAATAGATTTCACAACTTCAGTGCAGCCAGCTGTAAGGTTTTGCTCTGTGTTTATTCTGATTGTTTGAGTGATTTCAGAGGTGTGAAATTTTTTCTTCATAAATGAAATCGAAGTGAAGTTATTCGCACATATACACATACTTTAGAAGATTTGAACTGGAGTAAGGTTGTGACTGTTTAACCATAACTGCGAAACAGAAATTTTCTTGAAGCAGGTTTCCGTAATCATAGGGAAGTAGATAATAGCGCACTCAGACTGACCAAGTAACATTTAAGAGTAATAGATACGCCTTTCAAAATTCCATGAAGAAAAACGTTTTTGATACAGCTTGATTTCAGGAAGCTTGGTGCATCTTGTTACAATTTACCTACGCACTTCAGTTGGGCCACCATTATTAAATTACGCACCAATTTGTCACAATTCTCCTTACGCACTTCAGTTGGGCTACCATTATTAAATTATGCACCAATTGGGCAACAGTTTGTTACAATTTACCTACGCACTTCGGTTGGGCCACCATTATTAAATTACGCACCAACTGGGCAAACAATTTGTCACAATTTACTTTACGCAGGCATTTCAGTTGGGCCACCATTACAATTGTAAATTGTTGTAGGAAATGCAGTACAAACATTGAACAAGCATTTGCCTGTTTTTTATAGGTTGATATTGATAGACCAGAAGGTGGCTATTCAGCTATGGACGTCGACCAGTAAGTTCATACAATTAAGACCCATTAATTCATAATCTGTCAAGACTTTACATTCATAATTGATTATTAATCATGAATTATTTTACCATATTTTTGAATTTGCTTTTTTCCTATCTTTTTGATCATCATTTGGAATTCACTCTAGCAAACTTGCTATTTGTATATAATATTCACTCTGTAAATAGTTGAATTGTAATGAATAAACAACAACAACACTGCTCATTGATCTGTGCAAATCTCGTTTACTACTCAGAATTACTTCACCTAGTTGATCGGCTTTCCGGCTATGAAATCACTGTTCAACAGTTTTTTACTCAAAACTTTGTGTCTAATTTTCAGGATAGATTTTACAAAATATCCTGGAATGAGAGAAGTAGAATACATCAATGCAACCATGGAAGAAGGAGATTGTTTATTCATTCCATACAAATGGTAACATTTTAATCTTTGCTTCATAAAACGTGAATCCTTTATCTTTGACGCCTCCTTAAATTTGCCATAAACACACGAGTGTAGAATCTATCTTTGATATGCAGATGATAAATTTACTTGTGTTTTAGTTAGATTGTGTAGCTTGAGCGACAGACTACTTGACGTCTTTAAAATCTGTAAGATGTGCGGAAATCGTAAACAGGGGGTGGAAAATGTCTACATTGTTTGAAAATTTTAGTGTAGCATATTGTCGGTCAATAATGTCTTTAACTATGTCTAACTATGTAAAAGCTAACTTTTATTATCCTACGAGTTACTTCAATTGCTATCTGAGATGAAAACCGTATTTAATTCTTGGAAATTCTTAGCTGTTTCTTAAATTTCTAGTCTGTTTCTCAAATTTGGGCTAAAAGCAAGAACGAATGTACCAGATAGAAATTTTATGTTCTTTCGATTTAAAGTTGTATTATTTGGTATGTTCACAATTTCGTTCAAGTTTCAGCATAAGTTCTCCACTATATATTTATTCTTATCGTTGAAGGTTTCATCAAGTAAATTCATGGAAAAATGAAGATGGCATGAACGTAGCTGTTAATGTTTGGTTTCAACATAAATTAAAACATCAACCAAAAAATTGCAAGTTATCACCAGACCAAGCAACTCTCGATAAATACAAGTTTTCGGATCTGGAAAATCAGAAGAAGCAAGCTGCCAAGGAGGGAGAGGAAGAACAAGAAAATGCTTTGTAAGTAAAGTACAACCAAATACTACAGGGTGTCCCAAAAAGTTGTACCTTGTTTGTGTTGCTGCTGTGGAGGAGCTGTAACTTTAATTGTCCGTTTTTACACAGTTGCATAGGATAAGCTTCAACTGGAAGTTTGAGATCTTATCTGAGTCAATCTGACAAGTGGTTGCTGATGCATGGCACAGAAAAGGCAAAATAAGTGGTTGGTTCAAAAACAGCACTTCCTTTGTTGTCCAACGATGTCAAAATCAAGTAAATTTTGAACGAAAGGGTTCTAGCGTTGTATTTAAATGTTTTCTACATTTGCAAAAAGGTTAATAGTGTTGTCTTGTAGATAAACAACATTATTAAACCTTTTAAAAATGTAGAAGAAAATTTAATACAAGACTTGAACCCTTTCTTTCAAAATTTCTTGATTTTGACATGACATTAGCGGAGAACAAAGCAAGTGCTGTTTTTGAAGGAACACACTGTATTTGGAGTTAATTTGTTTTTGATCATAGAAATACCATTATATTGCAAAATATTGCAAGCTAGGTATAATTTAAAAGAGCTTAACGAGCAGAATTTGAATCTCTGAAGCGTTATGAAATTTTGTTGACTTAAGGGGGCTTAATACCTTGTGAATTAATCGAAGTTTTTGGTCGATTTTGCCCAGCAAAATCGAGCCTCGTTGTTATTTTGTGGCCTTTTTTCCAGCGCATCCTTCGAGGGATATTTAAAAGGGAAGGAAGAACTCAACTTTGAAGATTTCGAGGAACAAGTTAAACAGGTAAAGATATTTTTATTTTAACTTTAGGTCATTTGGGAATACAGAAGTGCAAAAGTCGCTTTGAATTACTTAGAAATTTACTATCGGGTTCGCCAAAGTTATACATTTTGACAGAATATGATAAATAATACACTGGACCTGTTTATTACGATTGATAATTTGATCTTTAGTTAAGATCCTGAATTATAGTGGGTGATTTATTTCGATTTTTCAGCCGCCTGCTTCTCGTGTTATAAGCGATTCCTTGAAACAGTTCTTAGTCTTGAAACAGCCTAAATCGATCGAAAATCATCCATTAAAATTTCTAAAGAGTGAACTTGACAATTAAAAGAGAATTATCTTCGAAATTAGTTCGGAATTTAGAAATTTATTTGACGTGATTTATTGCAAGAGCGGTCGTTCGATGCATGGACAAATAAAAACATTGTTAGCTTTGTTAGCTATAAAATGTGTGCACTGAGGACTTCGTAAAACAACTTAAGATAACAATAAGCTTAATTTTTGCTATACTTTTATATTATTTGGATAAAAAATGTGGCGGACTATATTTCATTGATTTTTGTTTGTTTCTAGTGAAAAGAGGTTTCAACAATATTTTTTACTAATTTTCTTGTTATTCACAGGATCAAGGCGTAACAAAAACTGATATCACGGGTTATCCAACATTAAAATCATTTTCCGACGTTGTCAAACCGGTAAGATATCATTATAAATTCATTAGCCTTTTTGGTTTTATTTTTTGTTTACACTTTCTCAGCTTTCGCGGGGAATATGGGCTTGTTTAATTTTGGAAACTCCAGAGGGGAGCTTAAAAGAGAGGGGGGTTTACTCATGAAGTCAAATGACAAGGCTATAAGTGATAGATTTTGGGGTCTTTTACCTCTTATTTTTCGGAATCAACATGCAATTTTGCGAGTTACATGCACAAATTCAACCCAGTTTTAATCCAAAATAAATGGAACGTAGGTAATACCTTGAATTGGATATTAGAGGGGAGGGCTTAATAGAGAGGGGGTTTATTAAAAATTTTGGCTCAGAAAGGAGGGGCTTAATAGAGAGGGCTAAATAGAGCTTTACGATATCCTTCTTTTGGTAGATACTCATGACCTCTTCGCTTGCACAACGCGACAGTTANCATGCACAAATTCAACCCAGTTTTAATCCAAAATAAATGGAACGTAGGTAATACCTTGAATTGGATATTAGAGGGGAGGGCTTAATAGAGAGGGGGTTTATTAAAAATTTTGGCTCAGAAAGGAGGGGCTTAATAGAGAGGGCTAAATAGAGCTTTACGATATCCTTCTTTTGGTAGATACTCATGACCTCTTCGCTTGCACAACGCGACAGTTAGCCATACTGGTTTCGGGGCATCTTCTGCGGTTTCGTTTGTTTGATTTATTGCTTGAGTGAATTCTCTGTCTGCGATCGGTAATCGCTTTGAAATAGCCTTTTCAAAAAGGCAACTGATGCTATTGTTATACAATCTGCCTTTGTAGGGTTGAGCTTTCTTCTCGTGTCATGGCTTATACACGGCTCATCATAGCTAATCGACAGTAAAAGTTCTCTGTTCTGTGACAAATTGATTCTTATATCCATTTTAGAAATGTTTAAGAATTGCTTCATAAGTTTTAAATTGTTTTGTTTTTGTAGCTCTTCGATTTCCTCGATGCAAACAAGAATGAAAAACTTGAAGTTACAGATTTTGATGAGCATGAAAAGCTTGGATCACAGGCGAGCACCTTTTTGTCTGTTTGTCTTACCAACGTTTTCCGATATTATCTTCCAACTGATGGAATTGTAAATTTTTTCCTACTTCATGACCCTGCGCTTTCCAACTGATGTTTTCCGAGAAAGTATCTCAGAAATAGATTTCAACAAATCGCTCCAAGGATTGTTATTAACAACTTATGAGATTGCAACCTGAGCGCGGCTGAGGCGTGCCAACTCATAGGTCCACAGAAACGCAGGAAGCGTTTCCGGTGTCTTGCAGAAAAGCTTTATTAAGCCTGGCTTCCATATAGTCATAAGCGGCGGGGCCAGTGCTGAGACATTGCTGTGCACCGCGGCTCTACCATGGCTGTGACCATTGCTCTACCGTTGTAAGGCGCCGTAAAAAGTGTTTCCATTCGTCTCAACCACGTCCCAGCCAACTCATTGTTGTAAAATGGCGTCATAATTGCTCATATTTGATTGGCTAGTTCAAGTCATGTGTTCTATGAGAACAATGGCTATATCGCAGACACGTACCCGAACGGCTGCGACCTATGTTTCCATTAAAACTTTCTCGTGGCTGAAGCGTCATAAGGTCTTGCTCCGGAATATCTACCCAAGCTGTTTATAAAGAACTCAGCCCAAAATTCACTGAGGCTGAGAAACACCGAAACTGACTTGCGTGTTCCACTTTTCAAAACGTCAAATGGGCAGAAGTCTATTTCATTTCGTGGACCTAAGCTTTGGAACAAATTAAGCTTGGGTGTCAAACATGCACCCTCTCTTCCTACCTTCAAGAAAAGGCTAAACGAGCCATTGCAGAGGGTGTGATTTCACTTTTCTTTTGATTTAATTTTCGTAACATTTTGTTATGGACATTTTTAGTTTTTATATTGCTATTCAACTTAAGTTAGCAACATTTGTAAATTAGGTTTTTACTTTGTAGTCTTTTTTGCACGGCCCCCTGTAAAGCAGTCCCCACGGGACTGACGGGGCTACCGTGGTTAAATAATATAAAATGAATGAATGAATGAAATGAAAGGGCGGAAAAAGTTAAACCAAATTCAACTTTTACAGCGGCTCTACCACGGTAGAGCAACAGTCGCAGCCACGGTAGCGCCGCGTTAGAAAGTGTTTCCATAAAAACTGAAAACGTCACAGCACTGGCTCAGCACTGGTACAGCAGTGGCTCAGCACTGCTGTCCCCGCCACTTGTGACTAAATAGAAACCAGGCTCTACGGCCAGTTTCCAGTCAGTGGAATTTTCCGAGCGGGTGGAAATTCTTTTGTTTGCGGCTGAAAATGTCGCTTTGCAATTGAATAGAACTTTAAGGACTTTTGATTGTGTAAAATTCCGCCCGCTCGGAAAATTCCACCGACTGGAAATCAGCCTTTATGAACCGTATTTATGGACACAAGATAAACTAGTTTTTATTCCATTCTGCAGGAATATGACGGGGAACTTAACCGAAAAATAGCATCCGTCGAAGATTATGCCGAAGACTTGACTGAATCAATGAACAAAGGTAAAGTCAACTCTATTTTGTTTAAACTTGATTTGCCTTTGTTAAGAAGTGAAAATGATTCTTCTAATATCATTTAAACCTTTGCACAAAATATTCAGGCATGCATCAGGGTGTTTTTATGCAGGGTATTTTTTCTACTTGGAGGTCTTGGAAGCTGTCCACATCGCGGCTAAAACAAGCAGAGTTCTTTGCCGAATAGCAGAGTTGAATTTTCCGTAGCTGCATAGACGTTCATGTTTTTGAGATTACAAGACAGAAAAACATTGACTTTGCTCTACGACATTCGTTCTTTATAATTATAAGAATGTTCAAAGAAACAGTGGGGGCTTTGTTGTATAAAATTCTACAAAAAATAAATTTCTAGCTAAAATCGAGATTATTTACAATCTTCTTTACAACTTAAGAAAATAAACCCTTCTAGGGACATATATAAAAATTAACGAAAAAAAGCATAACATTTCTACTAAAGCATTCATTCTTTCGCACAAGTGTTTGTTAAGTGCTCGCGGAGAAATTATTGCAGGTAATTTAATCGGTCGGGTCGATCGAAAGTTTATCAAAGGCGTTAAAATACTTATATGTCATTTCTCAGGAGTATCAACCGAAGACTTTGAGGCCTCACTAAAGAGCAAAGTAGATCAATCTGAAGATGACACTGAAGAAAGCATCAAAGACGAACTATAAATAGCTGTTGAGTTAAGACATTCTGAAGATCTCATGAAACGCCCAGATGTAGCTTTTATTTATGAACGTTTCGATAATTTTAGGCTGGCCAAGTAAAAATGCTTTTGATGATAAATAATATTTTATAATAGAAATAGGCCTCGTAGATATGCACGTATTCACAAAATGGCGGTCACATATGCTCATTGTTTAAGGGGTGGTGTTCTTATGAAATTGGGAAATTGAGGACAAATATCTGCACACTGCAAGGCCAAATAACCCCGGGAAGATTATAGCTTCCGTTGGTAATTCACAAACATGTCTTCTTTATTGCATATTTTCTGAATGAAAGCTTTCGAAGAAAATTACTGACTGTTTATTCTGCGTGATAACTTTATTCTACAATAGAAACTGGATATATCATACATGGTCTTGTGAGATCAAGACCACGTTTACACTATACCGGTACAGTTTTGGTCCGTTACCAAGTTGTTACGGTTCGAGAGCGTTTACACTGCTCCAGAACAAACCTTTTTTCTACAGATAGGAGGTACAAAAATGTTACGGATTAGCACAAACAGTGTAAACTGTGTAACTGATCCGTTACACTTTTGTTACCGATCCAAAGTTGTACCGGTACAGTGTAAACAGGGTCTAAGTCAATAGTGCTCCAGAGCGATACCGGACGTGTAATCTGTAATTCGTAGTCGGTAGATTTGAAATCTGCAATAGATGGCAGCGTAGCGGTCAGCAGAGTCATGCACAGAGACACCTTTTGGCTCTACTGTGCACGTTTCACGTCCACTCGTGCACCCTGCGTAAGCACTTGTAAGCCTGCGTAAGCTTGAATATACGAGGTTGCTTTGGAATGCAGGACATTCATCTTATGAAGGCATTCTCACAAAGCTTGTAGTATGCGTAGACCTACAACGAGAAAATATGTCATGAGTTTATACAAAGGATTGTGATTAGGTCCAAAACCCAGGAGTTATGACCAATAAATAGACCCTTTTAGCTGTTCTGAAAAGAGTCAGGATCGAAAGATATTCCTATACATTTTGTAGAAATCTGAAGAATTTTCGAATGCGCACAACAGTGACGGAAGCTGTAAAGCCACTCAATCGAACATGTTGTATAAAAATGTAAACTAGTAATAATTATCATTAGTGAGTGCTGCGTACTGGTTGTTCGCCCTGGGGGGCCCTCTTAGAAATCTGTTTCGGTGGAAGGCGCATCAAGAATTTCGAATTTATTACCCTAGAAATAGCATGATGATGGAAAATTGATGAAAAGCTTCTAAAATAATACTTTCATCTTGAAATATCTAGCCCACCACAAATTAAGATCCCCCGCTTAGTAAGTTTTGAAATAGTTTCCCATCCCCCAATTAGTAAGAACATATTGCTGTTATTCGTAAGCTATTGAGCAATGGAACCATATTAATCGCATAGGCTCGCCCACCCCTTCTATTTGGCAACTGAAAGTACCCTATTTGGTCCCATTGCTGAGCAACTTACTCCGACCCCCCTCCGACCTCATGCCATAATCGTACGATCATCGTTTAGACTTTCATCCCAGTTGTCACTACTTCTACCTGGGTAATAGTTAAGGTAGTAGTGGCGATAACTAGGATGAACATCATAAGTAAAAATTGCAAAGATTGTTGACCATGAAAACGTATAGTACGCATGCGCTAATACCGCTAAGGAGACCGCAGTGATATCATTTGACAGCCACAACTAGGCCTGGAAAAATTGTTGAAAACAAACAAACAAACATACATACAAACAGAATCGATTGCGAAAAGTCATTGACCAAGAATACTATGCTGCTTCGCAGCAACAAATGTTGCTCGATCCAGACACTTTTGTAGAATAGCTAAAAAGTCTATTGACTAATATTTGGTTTAAAGATGAGTGGACGGTGAAGAAATGAAAATGTGCAGTAACGGAAGAAGATAATTGATGAGATAATGCCTGCAGAATATTGTTGTTGTCAACGGCTCTGGTGAAAACGTTGTAGCCGAAAATATAGCACGTAAGCGAAGCAATCGCATTTTTTCCACAATACACCTTTTCAACTAACGGCCTCGTTTTGGAAATTTTTTAAAATTTCTTCATACGAAACTTTTGACCACGGATCTGGATTTAGCACCCAAATTTTAGTCTAAAGACAAATTTTCATAATCCTGGTATTTACGATTGTAATTTTATGACGATAATAAGTTTGAAAATTTATAAGGGATTTGACCGTGAAAATCGTTCGGGGTGTAAATAGTCACAGGTTATAAGTCATTGCAAATCATTTTCACTTTGAAGAATAACATTTTGGCTACCAGGAAAGCAAAATAATACGTCTGTCCATTGGCTACCCAGTAAGTAAGAGGCTACCCAGTAATAGTGGCTACCCAGTAAGTAAGAGGCTACCCAGTAATAGTGGCTACCAAGTAAGGACCCAGTAGACTAGCAGGACGGCAGTTTACCGCAAACCAATTTTCGTAATCAGTCTAGGCAAGGGAAATTCAATGACAATAAATATACCTTGATCTCTCTATCTTCTGATCCACTGTAAAGAAGATCTCCACGCAAAACCACGCAATTCACGCTTCCTTCGTGTCGCGATAAGACTTGGATAGGCAGCATCTTCTCGATATCCCAAACCTAAAAATAGCAACTGGAAGATCAGAAACCATCTACGGTAGTGAAACTCTTTGAAGAAAACAGACAGTATGACGGAGTAACCCTTTTCACAAAGGACCGAAACACTCACGCCACGTTGTTTCTTTAGATATGATTTGTTTATCCAAAGGTGATGCGCTTCGATTCGTGGCTTGCACCAATTTAATTGCATTTTATTCCCTTTAAATACAAAATTGCATGACTGGTCAAAGACGTAATATAGCACTATAGCACTCCTTCAGATGTAATATGCTTTTAATCATTGTTGGAGAGCCGCAGTTATTCCTCGATCGCAAGAAATTGGATCCCCAGCAAAAGAACAGCTGTGTGACAAGGGACAACTTGGTGACACCTAGGCAGAGACTTATGCCTGAAAATGTACTTGAAAAATAACGAAAATTTGCGTGCTACAGTTCAACACAACATTTGATAAAATGGGAGTAGTGCCTAAAACTTGGACCGGGTGTGAAGTCGTGGGTCACGCTTTTCTCTGCAACTTAGAGGCGGAAGGCACTGATAGCCCTGGAATCGAGGTTGTGCAACTTCAAAAGTTTACTACTCGGCAAATTTTATAGCTCAGCTGCCTAGACTCAACATTGAATTTTAAGAGCTTCTAGAAGTTTGGATTGGACAGCATACTGACATGAAGAAACAATGGGAAGTCCTGATAAAAATGTACCTGGACTGTGTTGTCCGACGATGATGTGAACAGGAAGGTTCCGGATGGCGAAGGAGTGATTCCGGTGATCGTTCCTAAATGTCCGGTCAGATCTTTGATTTCTTCGAATGTATTAATGTCGTGTAGGTGTGTATTGCGGTTGTATGTTCCTATTAAGAAAGAATTGACATCAAAGCGAATCAACAAATCAGAAAATTATTACAGAACTAGATCAGAGCAAAACGATGCACCAGGACACTTAATCTCCTACTTGCAACTGTCCGATCAACACGATGAGCAAAGTATTGACATTTGATTTTATAAGAAGCAAAAAATTCGTAAATTATGTGGCCAGCCCAAGTGGCAAGGCCTACTTTGCTAAATTTTGTCATTTCATATCTTGATGAACTTGCTGGAACATGATTCTTCGACTGTCGTAAAAACATAGTCACACTGATAACTGTGTAAAATTGCACAGCGTGAAACGTCAGGCCTCACATGCCACGCTGCAACTTTTTATATTCTGTCACTGAAGTCGATGTTGACCGTTCTTGCAAATTGCAACCGAGTAGTTCTGTAGAAGATCACATATTTCCACAACCACAAATAATTTTCATAATCTGAGGAGGGTTACGGCTCAGAGTATTCCGAATTCTCCAGGGTTAAGATTTTCACAGGTTCCAAATCGTGCTGATGCCAAGACTCGAAGCTCATCAAGCCTAAAGCGCAGATTCTTCTTTCCATATAAGATCAATGTTCCAATGCCTTTCATGTCTTTAAAGGCTCTTGTTCAACCAGCAGCCTTTGCGAGTAGATTTCTACTGAGGCAGCCATTTTCGTAGAGCACAACAATGTTCCTTTTCCTAAAACAGAGCACACAAAGGACCATGGTTGGATAAGAGCCTTTAAGAGTAACGCGTACCAACAATAAGGAATCTTTCCGTCACAGCTAAAGAGTACACTGAGCCATGATTATGATCCAGCTTTCCTCGCAAAGCGAAAGTATTTGCATCCCATATGTAAACAGTGTTGTGTGATCCGCTGTATATTTTGTCCTGTGAAAAAAGTAATTTTGTGTGTGTAAATATATCTGTTCCTGAAAACCACTTGCCTTAGTAATGCAACGGTCCTTTTTAAAACCCCTTTTACACTGTAATGGTACAACTTCGGAACCTTAACGAAAGTGTAACGGATCAGCCTCCCGTTTACACTGTTCTTGCTAATCCGCAACTCTTTTGTTCCTATCTATAGATAAATTTTGTTCTGGAGAACTGTAAACGGTCTTGAACCGTAACAACTCTGCAGCGGGTCAAAATTGTAGCGCTGCAATGTGAACGTGGTCTAAGGAATCTAAAGTTCGTTAAAGGAAATTAAATAAAAGGGAAATAGAAAAAAGGCATTTAAAGCCAGTTAATAGTGATCGCTTTCCAAATGTTTTCGGAGAAGTAAACCTTAAAGGGGCTGTACAAGAGTTTAGTAAACAAAGATAAAGATCAGCTAGCCAACGCCACAAATTCAATGAGAAATTCCTCTCTAATTGGCACGTGGCATACAATTTCTTTAGCCTGCAGTGGCCTTTCGTGTGTTTAGGCTAAACACATCTAAAACCTGTGGCTCCAAATCCAGCTGTATCTCTAAAATCGTTGATGGTATGAAAAATCTGATTGCACTGACCAATTCTACGGAGTTCAAACCAATGGAAATATCTTTATTTGCAATGTATCTGCTGCTAATTGCCTGCGTCAAGGCCAGTTTCCAGTCAGTGGGATTTTCCGAGCGGGCGGAAATTCTAATGTCTAGGAGAGAAAATGTCACTTTGTAATTGAATAGAAATTTAAGGTTGAACGACTTTTGATTGTATAAAATTCCGCCCGCTCGGAAAATTCCACTGACTGTGACTGGAAATCAGCCTTTAGGGAGAGAAAGTCGTGGCTTTTGGAAGCTTTGCTTATACAGCCACTTTAGACTGTGATGACGTCCAAATAGCAAGGAACCAAGGATTACCTTTTTCTTGTCGCACACCAGAGCACGAACCCAGTGCTTAAGGTCGCTTATCGAATGCACCAGTTCTAAAGTTCCAACTTTCCACACCTGAAAATCAATCACAAAATTATAAAGTTGCATGTAGGTAGTGGGCAAATAAGCGTGATAATTACTGCAAGAGTTCCACTCAATAAAACAAACTCTTACTGTGTGCTCTGGTGTTCTGCTTTTGAGGTTGACAGATTCCAAAACACTGAATAAAAGTTGATCTCTAGTATGTACTTTTTTCGAAAAAGTTTGCAGTTTTTGGATACGATTTGACAGGAAGGCTGTACGAACCTTGATCGAAGCGAATGACGAAGTGAATATGAATTTTCGAGTGTACAGAATTGCACAGATGATATTGTCGTGAGCATCCTGAAAGAAAACGAGGAAAGACATTAAAGGCCTGATTACATGGGGTGGGCTGGCCCGGTTAAACGGGCGGGCTCGCCTAACAGGGCTGAAAGGATCTGAACGATTACATGGAGAATTCCAGCCCGGGCTGGGAAATATTTGGCGCCAAGGCAGCAGACGAGATCTCGGCTAACTGGGCCAGCCCGCTTGCCATGTAATCGAAAGTCTCTCAAACAGCGTAACTGCTATTTATTGACCCAGGGATCCCGGGTCAAAACCTTCATCTCGGTTAACCGGGCTAACCCGCTCCATGTAATCGGCCCCTAAGTCATTTGAGGTGGCGCAATGCATATCGTTGCAGCAAAGGCTAACAAAATTTGAGATTTGTCTCCCATTTTTCGATGATTTGTCTCCCAGTAGAAGGATAAAAGAGAATAAACCAAAAGTTTAGGTTAGGACCAGCAAACCACACCAATGGTGTCGAAAAGTCGAGTGATTTCTTGTTTACAAGTAAACAAGTATGCAATAGAGTATGGCAAATTAACTTGAGATAGCAAACTGATCTGAAAGTTTATACTCTAAACGTTTATATGTTATGTTGTCGGTCACTGGTGTTTTGAGCCAATGATTTGATGAGATCTCGTGTGTTGTACGCTAAATTGTATTTAGGCAGTTTCATACCTATATTTAAGTTTCAAAAACCATAATTTAAAACACACTTACAAGGTAATAATGTATATGTTAGTTTTCATGCATCAACCAACAGAGATGTATACGAGTTATCTCAAATGTGGCATCCATCTTACCTCTTTCACAAATTGTAGTTGGTAGTCCTTCAAGTTCCACACACGAATTGATTTATCAGATCCAGCACTGTACAAGCATCCTTCTCCAGTACAAAGAGCATGTATCTATTATAAACAAAGCAAATAATGAATTTATAATAATAAATTATAATAAATTATTACCTATTCAAAACAAGAAATGTGGACATCTGTGAAATGCTGGACAAGGATCAGTGAAAGTCAGTCAGTCAGTCAGTTATTTGTTTTAAGTGGGCTGTCAGGATTTTTCTAGCTACTTAAAGATAATTTAGGCCCACTATGCATGCCGCATTCAGGCATGGGACCCCTAGTTTAACGTCCCTTCCGAAGGACGGCGAAGTGAGTTGCGAGGTCAGTCCCCAGGTCAGGCTTCCGAGGTCACCCATCCAGAGTTTGACCTCACTCGACCAAGCTTAACTTCAGTCACCTGATGAAAACTGTATAAGCCGCTCTGCCACTCACCCCACAATTATGGTTTCAAAAATTATGGTTTTTGAAACAAAATTTTACTAATCGTGTCACCTGAAAGGACTTTTCAGTTAAGAATTGAATGTAATTTATTTGTTGGATACCAAAACATGGGCTGATAATACCACGATAGTATGCTAAAAATTCAGTTTTTCTAAAATGCCATTTCGATAAACATTTTGACCTGCCTCCTATTCTGTAGTAGCGCATCTGGTAAAGTAATGTTTTTAAAAAACAGATGCGAGTCGAGGTGAAAAAAATCTCTCGTGATTAGCACTTACTTGAGTCAACTTGTGCTTTTGGTAATTAGTGATTTTGTTACAGTGGTTTTGGCAACCATCTTTTTTCAAAACCTAATTTCTCTGCAAGTACACCTGAAATGTTACTAATTTTTCTCAAAAGGTGTCTTTTATGTTCGACTTTATGAAGTATAAATTTAATCAACATCTTTCATTTAGAATGTTTTTCAGAAATTTTTCAATCTTGCGGGTTACGTTTCTTTGGCCCACCGTGTATAATAATAATAATAATGCAAAATTTCTATAGCGCCACAATATTAAATGATACTCGGTTGCGCTTTACAACTTAAGTCTTACAATTTGAATTAAAAATATGTATGAAAAAAGAAAAGATAAAAAGCATGTTACAATTTACAATTCAATTACGTATTGGAAAAAGATGTACATTAATTATAAGCTATTTCAAAATAGTGTGTTTTCAGGAGCCTCTTGAAGGTTTTTATGCAATTTGTGTTCTTTATGTTTTCCGGTAAAGAGTTCCATACTGCAGGAGCAGCATATGTAAAAGCTCTGGTGCCGAGTGTTTTAGTTCTGGTCATTGGTAGCTTCAATCTATTTTCCTTATTTGATCTCAGTACTCTGCAGCTTCCCTGAACTTCCAAGAGATCGACGAGATATTTCGGTGCAAGTCCGTTGAGGCATTTATATGTCANTCTAAAACAAGGAAGGGCATTGGTTTGCTGAAATATCTCTCCAAATATCTGCCCAGGCATACCCTAAACGAATTATATAAGCTCTATGTTCGACCCCACCTGGACTATGGTGATGTTATTTACCATATTCCTGCTAAAGTATGTGAATTCAGTCAAAATATCATTTTACCAAATTTAATGGAAAAGCTGGAGGCTGTTCAGTATTCTGCTGCTTTGGCTGTAACAGGAACATGGAGGGGAACATCTCGAGAGAAGCTGTACACAGAGCTTGGCTGGGAGTCATTAAGTTCCCGAAGATGGAGTAGACGCCTTACCTTATTTTACAAGTTTATAAATAACCTTAGCCCTGAGTATACAGTAGGTCCAATTCCCCCTTTTCATCAGCCGCAGTACCGCCTTCGCAACCAGGATGTCATTGGGCGATTAACGGCAAGGACAGAAAAATTCAAATCCAGCTTCTATCCTCACTGTTTATCCGAATGGAATAGGCTTGAGCCTGAATTGAGACTTGCATCTTCTGTTGCTGTTTTTAAGAAAAAGCTCTTATCAATAATCCGCCCCCCTGCAAAATCTGTTTTTGGAATTCACGATCCAATAGGATTATCCTATCTCACTCAACTTAGGGTTGGTCTCAGCAAGTTAAATTTCCACAAATTCAAGCATAATTTTAGGGATACCATAAACCCAATGTGCCCAACAAGCGATGGCATTGAGGATACGGAGCACTTTTTGTTGCTGTGCCCTTCTTTTGATGTTCAACGACAAGATCTTCTCGCTGGAATTGTAGAATTATTACGACCATTTGTGCAAATCACCAATCTTTCAAATGATGCTTTGACACAGCTTTTGATATATGGTGATCAAGACCTTTCAAATGACTTGAACAGAAATATACTCGAAATGACTTTACGTTTCATCCACGAAACTGGTCGGTTTGATTAAGATCTTTTGAAATTGCAGTACTAAGCAGCCACCAAGTCCCTTAACGTAAATGTTCTTTTTCTTTGTAAATTCCGTTTCACATTAGATGTCAGGCATTGTATCCAAAAAATACAAGAACGAGCTTGCGCTCTTGTCAATATTTCATCCTCCACAACCCTGACCCGACATCTAATGTCAGACAGAATCTAGTATAGTATCCATTAGTTTTAAATCCTTAGTAGTGTAGTTTATATGTTTTAGCATTTATTAGTATTTAATCGTTTAGGTGTAACATGTTTGTAGTTGTATACTTATTTGTAATTTGTAATCTAGTTGCATGTTTTATGTAATGGCCGGGGGTAGTCATAGTCTTTTGCTCTCCCTGGTATCGTCCCTGTAGTGTTGTATAGTTGTATAGTTGTATAGTATTTAGAAGGTATAGTAGGTAGTAAAATTTATTGTAAAATTTTAGATGAATATAAAAAAAAAAAAAACTTAAAAAGAATGTGCAATCTCACACAAGAAGAGCGAACTTTGTACCGATTCAGCAGATGCGAGCGAACATCTGTAGTCATTTTGTTAACAATACATTGGCACCAGTAATAATATATTTAAAGTCAAATCATAAGATAACTAGAATTAATCAAGTGGCTGTACTGTAAGGTGCTAAGAAACTTTGAAACCAAAGTGCAATCTCACACAAGAAGAGCGAAAATTGTACCAATTTAACAGATGCGAGCGAACATCTGTAGTCATTTTGTTAACAATACATTAGCGCCAGTAAAAGTATATTTAAAGTCAAATCATAAGATCACTAGAATTAATCAAGTGGCTGTACTGTGAGGTGCTAAGAAACTTCGAAAAGAAAGTGCAATCTAACACAAGTCGGAAAACCTTCACACTGCCTACAAGGTTCGACAGAACAACTGAAGTCGTGTTGTTTATGAATACACGAGCTCCGCTGAAAATGTATTTAAAGTCAAATTAGAAAGTCAACAAAATGAATTCAGTGACTCTATTCTGAAGTGTTAAGAAACTTTAAAGAGAGAGCAAGATCGAGAAACTTCACAGCACATAAAAGCTGCGAGCGAAAATCCGAATTCAATTTGTTATGCAAACATTTAGCGCCAATAAAAATATGTTTGAAGTCAAATTAGAAAGTCAACAGAATGAATTAAGTGACTCTATTCTGAAGTGTTAAGAAACTTTAAAGAGAGAGCAAGATCGAGAAACTTTACAGCACATAAAAGCTGCGAGGGAAAATCCGAATTCAATTTGTTATGCAAACATTAGCGCCAGTAAATATATATTTGAAGTGAAATTAGAAAGTCAATATATTTAATTAAGTGTCTCTGCTGTGAGGTGTTAAGAAACTTTAACGAGAGGGAAAGATAAACATGAAAGCTGCGAGCGAAAATCCGAATTCAATTTGTTATGAAAATAATAGCTCGGGTGAAGATGTATTTAAAGGCAAATTAGAAAGTCAACATCCTTTAAAATGGCAGGTAAGATTTGCTCAAGAGGGAACTAATACAATACGAGTGTTTTATGTAGATGGGAAGAGATGATGATAATCGCTGAAGGATCTTTTGCGCGTTGAAAATCTTGCGAACACGTAAAAAGTTGAGGAATTGGTGCCGTGGATGAGTGAGAATGAATTTGACAAGAACAGAATCTGAAATGCGATTGTATGGATCTGTAATATAAGGATCGCTGACAGATCTCTGCGTTGAGATTTTGGCGCCGAGAATCTTGCAAAACACATTCGAATATTAAGAAAATGTTTCACAGCAGATGAGAGGTAATGATACTCGAACAGAAGCTGACGAGAGTGAGAAGCCATTTGCTGAATTTGTAATACAGGGTTGTACAGTACTGAACGTAAATTTCTGAGTGTAGAAGAGAAAAGAGATTTTGAAATCAAGGAGTAAACATGTGTGAAAAGGGTATCGTTGCATAATAGCTACAGAGTCTGGTGAACAGAGAACAACTCAGAACACAAGCTTAACACAAGGTCAAAATAGAAGATACGAAAATTGAGATTCAGTCGCTTGAGAATCTTACAGAACACATTCGAATGTTTGGAAAATCTTTGTAGCAGACGAGAAGGAATGAGATGCTATGCAGCATTGTTGATATCAGAAATTAATTTTCAAGTGAAGACAAGATACGAGATTTCAGAATCAAGGAGTACAAATGCAAGAAAAATCTACTTTGCATAATAAAGTGAAAAGCAAACGACAGGAGCTAAAACTGAATTCGAAGACGGTTGATCAAGTTGAAAGGTGAAAGAAGCTAGGAGCCGAAAAAATTAAAGATTTTGAAAAATCACGAGAACCAAAGTTGAGTAACGTTAAATATTCAAAGAGGATGAGAAGTTGAAAGTTTCAATACAGAACAAAAATTGCAGACCTGAGTGGTACACATCTCAGATCTTCCATCTCCTCAAGACAAGGATTGTTGAGTGACCGAGTTTTGATGGTGCACAGACTATCGTCCGGCAAAAACTGCACAACTTACAAGCTATAGAAAGGGGGCGATTTTTTATATAACCAACAACAAACATGGGTCACAATTTCACACCGGATCCGGAATGTGGATCTGAGATTCTTCCGCATACAAACAATACAATTATCTTCAATATCATTGTGGTACTGGCGTTGGATGCTATAATCACTTTGGTAACAATCATTGGAAACTGTATCTTCCTTGTCGCCCTGTGCCGTTCCACGTCACTACACACCCCATCAAACATGCTCCTCGGTGCCCTGTGTCTTAGCGACCTACTAGTGGGATTTGCCTGCCAGCCTCTGTTTATAGCATACCTCGTGTTGGTTACGGTAAAAGCGAATCATTGCAAACTACTTTACGCTTATCGTTTTGCATCGATAATCTGTTGCGGCCTCTCCTTCGCATTCCCATTGTTAGTCAGTGTCGATAGATACATCGCAATATTGTTCCCTTTTCGCTATGTACGAATTGCGAGCTGTAGGAAGATGGTTAAAATCTCCGTACTCATGGTAATATTATGGATTGCCTTTTCTATTATTGCATTGTTCGATAAGCTGATATTTGTTTGGGGGTTTGTAGGGTATGGTTGGCTCGTCGTGGTGATTGTACTTTTCACTTATATTAACATCTATATCGTCGTTTTAAAGCAGCAAAGAGCTACAGTGAAACTAGGACACATCGAAGGAGCAGAGAACACACAAAATGAAAAAAGAGCACACGAACGGCGTAAAACGTGTACAGTTGGTATCATCGTCGCATTATTTCTAGTATGCTATATACCAATACTGCAGTACTCCTTGCGACAGCTAGTAAGCGGACCNTCGGAGAATACCAGACTGGAAAGTTTACCTTTCACGGGGAACGCGTTCCCCCCGTGCATTCTTCTGTATGAAAACAATATCCCATTGCTTCAAAACAAAAGAATCCACGCAAATTCCCCACGCAGAAATAAAACTTTACAGTCTGGTGAGAATATAAAGTGTTCTGCATGATTAATTTTGCATTATCGCAAATCTCATGTGACATCTAATTTGAGACAGACTTTGGTGGGTTGAAAACAGCAGATTTCACATAGATAAATGTCAATTACCAAAAAGAACCTATATTCCGAAAAATAAGAATACTTGTCAGATTTTGCAGAGAAAAATTCTAAAAGAACATGTATTCTGAAAAAATACTCCAAACTGCATTCAATGTGATATCTAGGGTCAATTGGGCCTTTTTGAAACACCCACTTTTCGAAACACGAGCTTTTTGAAATAGAAAGTCTCCAAGTGTTACGAATCTTTCAAAATGTCCTTAGTGACCCTACACCAGAAACTTTCGCTAGAACAATAATGACAATGGGAACTAATAAATGTATTAACAAGCAAGTTGAATGATATTCAGCCTGGCAATAAATAACAGAAAGAATTACATGCACATTTTTTTAAATCACTTTCTTTCCTCTACAGGTAACCAGAAAATGAATTCTTTATGAATATGATAGAAAGCGTAGATCACGATGACCAGGATCGTTTCTCTGATTGGGGTGGCTCCATTACACCGCCTTTGCTGGATAGCGAAGATGAAGTCATTGAGTCACAATGTGTTGCACCAATCAGAAAATCAAATTTGCAACCACAGCAACTACCAATTCTTGAATCAGGTATATAGTGAACCTTTTCATTAGTTTCGTTTTAGAAGACTGAAAATTTATTGTGTGTTGATGCTGCAACATTTTGGGATGCTGAGAGGTGTCTGTTACAGATGATTTTGCGTTAGGTATCAAGAAGATATTAAGAATTTTGTTTCCAAAATTCATTCATGTTTTTTGCCTTACCCATTTTACCCCAAGCTTACCCATTTTACCCCAGTAGACCCTATAAAAGTAAACATTGGCCTTATGTAAACATTTTATATCAAATTTATAATCTTTTACCTAAATTGTTTTTGTTGCTGTTTTAGCTATGATACCAAGGTTCCAATGTAATGAATCAAGAAACTTCAAGAATGAAGCAAGACTAAAGCTCTTCCAAAGGTTAGTTTCTGAAGAAAATAATGTTACATCACATTATAATTCAAAATGATATACATAAATTAATTAACCTTATATGGACATATAGTTTCCTATAAATAGAGGTAGATACTTCAAATTAATCAGTTGCACTGAAGATGCCCTAGTGGGCGAAACTGGTCAGCACTGAAAGAAAATAAAAAAAATGCAAAAGACCAAACTGATGCCTGCTTTCTTCAAATAGTTAGGCCCTCTTCAACGGTACACTATATATAATTCAAAGTGAAATTTTTCTGAATTATATACATCATTTCCAAAAGGAATTTTGACAATGGATAGCAGAAATATATTGTGCTTATACATTCTCTATGTTCTACAATGATGATATTAAATTCAATAATTCCTTGACGCTGGAGGTTTATATAAAGGTTTCAGATTCAGAAAGCATCAGAAAGCAGATTCCTGTTCCAGTAACTTTTCATGAAAGAAGCTTGTGAAATATGTTCCATAACTGCAATGGAATGTGTTTATTTCTAAAACTATTTGAGACTTGAGAGTTGTTTTTATTTGTAGCAGTAATATTCAATTTGTTCTTCCAGGCTACTAACCAGAGAAGAACCTTACCCCAACCACCATCTCTTCAAAGAAGCATCAACAAGGCTGTTTAGTCTTAAAATTCCAACCGCTGAGGGACTCACACAGTCCTATCGCAGGAAATTGTTCTTACTTTGCAGGTAAATTGCAAAATATTTCAAGTATATTTGTTTCAGCTTTAATTACAGTTAAGACCAACTTTGCTGACTTCCCTCAAGGAACTAACATTGCCTAATATATTTATTATAAATAAATTGGGTAGCTTTAAGCCTGGTTTCCATATGATCATTCCTGTCGTTCCCGTCGCTGGTAAATTTTTCAGCGACACGAACGACGCGAACGACAGGAGCGATCGAATGGTTTCGAATGGCGCTAGGATCGCTGACTTTTTGAAAAGTGGTTTCCATTAAACAATTCTGCATTAAACATCGCTCACGTCACTGAGATAGAAATTTTCCTATCTCAGCGACAGGGTGTCGCTCCAGCCACTATGATCGCTGGCAGAAAAAGGATATTTTCCATCAAATCGTTCGTGTCGCTACGGTCGCTGGGACGTTTTTTCAGAGACGGGAACGATAAAAGCGATCATATGGAAACCAGGCTTAAGTGGTCAAATTGAAACTGGGAAGATCTCAATTGAAGATCTGAAGTGATGAATTGATCAAAATGATTCTTATGTTGTACAAGACTTTCTTGTTTGATTGAGCTATAAAACCCTTTGGAACAATTTCAATTAATTGCAATGAACACACAGATCATGTATGGTCTGAGCAAGATAGCTTATTTTATGTCAATATTTTTTCCAAACAGGCAGAGTATGTTCAGACTGAGGAATATTGAGAAAACACCAAACAAAGTTGTCACAGGTTTGCTTCTTTGATTGTAAATATCTACTTACAACGGAAATAATTTACAAGATTAATCTTCACATTGAGAGGAAGACTTGAATGTTTTGAATACACATGACAAATGCAACCACAGATTTCTTTTCAAAGAAAGCAATGATGAAGTAAAATGTGAAAGTATTAAAAATGACGTTAATATACCAGTAGAGGAGCGGATTTTATCGAACAAGGAAATTATTTTGAAAATAACATTAAGAAAAGATTGTACGTGATTTTGAAGATAAAAATATGGTTTTCAAAATTGATGAAATGTTATTAGAGCATATTTTGCTATCTTAAGTAGTAATGCCTGGTAATGCAGGGTAATACCTGTTATCAAACATGAGTAATTCGTGACTTAACATTTTTGATGACACAATTTTCATGTCATTTCAGATCAGTCGTATTCGAGAATCTATGAAGAGACTTCAAATTTTCTTGGATACATTCATAATACAATCTTCTGGTAAGATAATCAATTTTTTTCAACTTGACAGTTTCTTTTCTTTCTGCATTTTAACATTAAATTAACGTTAGAGCGAAAAGAGGTTAGGTTTTTTAAATCAAAATGCTGGCGCATTATTTCCCAGGGTTTCTTATCAAACGCATGGAGATTAGAAGCGGGGATGGCTCAATGGTAGCGCGCTTGACTACCAACCTAAGGGTTGGTGGTTCGAGTCCCCGCTCTGTCGAACCTGCTACGTAGAGTGAGGAGAGTCGCCAACTCTCTGTAATTCTAGGCTAAAGGAATCGCGAGGTGTGGTCACATCGAGAGGAAGGACCAGGACACTGCTTCGATAAGCTTAGCTTCTCCGTGTCCTAAAACTACCTTCGGATGCTAGGTAGCAATATAGAAAAAAAAAAGATTATTTATTTAATTTCAGGTATCAATCGCATTTTACTAATCAGCCTCAATTACCAATTGTCGAAGATTACGCAAATATTATTGAGTCAACTCTCGGAGAACTGAAATCACTTTCATCAGCAGTTGGAAAGATTCAGATTCAATCTCCATTGGTATCAAATACAGAGGCAGCGAAAGATAATTACAGCAAGAGAAATTTGGATGATCATACTGCACATTTGGTTTTGGAATTGAATTGGCATTATGTTATGATACTTTCAGAAGTTTGTCTAAGAGGTGATTACCAAATTTCGTTGAATCACTATTCATATTAAACTGTTAAAATATTTGAAAGTTTATTTTCTCGCAGGAAACTCTATTTGCAAGTCTTGTAGTCTTTGAAATACTGCAAAGGATGTAGGGTTCCAAAATAAAACTTCATCTAATGGCTTGGGAATTCTTTGCTTATAGAGGTGCAACATGCTGGATAGTCTTTTAGCTGAGACAAAGCAACCATCTTCCCTGAATATTTTTAAGCGAAATATCGACGTTTTACCGGCAATTTTGTTAGTTTATCTGTTTCTGAAATAATTCATTTTTCGTTTTTACAGATGATATTGATAATGACAGAAAATCAAAATATGTCACAATTTTAGAAGATCGATGCACACTTATTTTGTGGGATCTCGTAGTCATGGCATCGACAATCTTCAAAAAGGTAATCTTCTTTCAAAGGTATTTCAAGTGATTATGGTCTGGACTTCATGAGATTTTTTGTAGAAAACTTTTCTGAAATCCATGCATTTAATCGAAGCTTATTTTTATAAATATAAGTATATAGAGTGTTTCTTTATTTTCATTCGCAAGTAGGTAGTTTATTGAAACATTTTATTATTTACCAAAAATTAATTTGTCACTTTTGAAATCTTTGACTCATTCAATGTATGATGAATAATCAATATTATTTCGCAGGACAGGACCACTGCATTTTCAAAAACATTCTCTGATACAAATGCTTCAGATCTTTTTCCGTGTGCCTGTTGCATGGAAATGTTATTAACAATTATCAGAACTCTGGATGAGATGTCTTTTCAAGTAAATTGCCAGGTAAGAACTTGCCAAATTAGTTTTCGCTCTTTCATGAAGTAAAAAGGAGTCAAGTTGTTGTAAACAGCGTAAATTTAACGAAACTATTTGCCAAACATATTTTTCTGAGACGTGTCACAGCAAATCCTCAGATAAGGACCAAAAGAGAAAAACAATATTAAAAAGACTTGAATACGATCTAGTTTTTTTTCCTTCTGATCTTGTTTGGCGATTTGTTGTTGTGTCAAGAGAAAACATTCAGCAAATTGTTCTGCTAACCAACAAAATTTCCGAGCTTTGTACCACACGATAACCTCTCTGTTCTTTTGGGGTTTTTAACTTAGGGATAGCCTTTGAGCCTGAAATTATAGTTTAATTGGGACGACTGCACTTTAGCGGACCAGCTTTATGTCATATCTCTCGGGAACGTGTTGAACAAATACCCTCCTAACCCTAACTAATCCTAACTTACCCTAACTAACCCTAACTTACCCTAATTAACCCTAACTTACCCTAATTAACCCTAACTAGCCGTAATTTACCCTAAAACCCCTTTTTCGAAACCTAACCCTGACCCAAACCCTTACCCTGACGGCCCTGACCCAAAC
>REGM01000015.1:392322-439048 GCA_004194415.1 Aurelia aurita | reverse complement strand
ACGATCTCGTTTTTTTTCCTTCTGATCTTGTTTGGCGATTTGTTGTTGTGTCAAGAGAAAACATTCAGCAAATTGTTCTGCTAACCAACAAAATTTCCGAGCTTTGTACCACACGATAACCTCTCTGTTCTTTTGGGGTTTTTAACTTAGGGATAGCCTTTGAGCCTGAAATTATAGTTTAATTGGGACGACTGCACTTTAGCGGACCAGCTTTATGTCATATCTCTCGGGAACGTGTTGAACAAATACCCTCCTAACCCTAACTAATCCTAACTTACCCTAACTAACCCTAACTTACCCTAATTAACCCTAACTTACCCTAATTAACCCTAACTAGCCGTAATTTACCCTAAAACCCCTTTTTCGAAACCTAACCCTGACCCAAACCCTTACCCTGACGGCCCTGACCCAAACCCTTACCCATGACACATAACTTGCCCATATTGGCAGCTGGTCCGCTAAAGTGCAGACCAGCCGTTTAATTCACTGAATGCTCGCCTTATATGAGAAAGCTTTCATTATCTTATCTTTCATTATCGATTCAGTCGTCAATGCTTTGGTCTAATTTTCCTCTCTTGATTGACTTTACTTTCGTAAACGTATGGACCTTTTTGAAGATAGATAATTTCAACTTCAAGTTCAAAGAAAGCTGCCCATTACCTCTCTTTGAGAATGCCCATTGCCCCTCTTTGAGAATGCCCATTGCTTCTCTTTGAGAATGGAAGTGTTTTCCTCTTGCATGCGTTACCGCCAGCAACATTTCAATAGCTCTTTTGCTTACGACCTACTTCTTTTAGGACTTACAGCCTCTTGCCTCAGACTAAAATCTATCTCCAAAAAGGTCTGTTGTTTTCTGCGCATGCAGTGAGCATTAGACGCTTTTCAAGGGAACTGTATAACTGAAGTATCTCTGTGTTGTTTGTTAAACCTTCCTTTCACACTTCTTTTCTTGCAGGCCTTCTGGTCCCTGTTTTCTCAACTGTGCTCAGGCCTTCAAGTGTTGTCGGACAAGTCTGCTACTGACAAAGATCTAATTGCAAAATTAGGTAAATATTTTTTCTAACCTTTTCGTAAAATATTTTCAGAGGTTATCTGTCGAGTCTTTTCAATTCTTTCAGTTGCCGAGTGAAGACTTCATTGTCTGTAAATGGAAAAGAGTTTTGGGAAATTTTGCCCAACTCAACTCAAGATTACAGCGGCAGTTAGATCATTTTCACCAAAAATTCTGACCATCTTTATTCAGAGCACTAAAATTGGTTCGGTTTTGTAAATGAATGAAAACGGTAGTGGAAGAGTTAATTTATCGCCATACCGTATGAAAGCATTTCTTACCAACCGAAAGAAAGTTTCTTAAAATATTGAAAGCTGTTATTAGCTTTATAGTCAAAATTCTTTTGGAACTATTTTGGAACAGACTTCTTGCATTGCCTTGCCTTGCCTTGCCTTCAAGTACAATATATTCTTCAAGTACCGCATCAAAACGCTAGCAATAACACTCTAGTTTTTGAAACTTTACAATATATACTTTTTAGAGCTGTGCTATTCTTCTTTTTAGCTCCACCAAATTTTAGATGTGATGAACCAATCGCTTTCAGCTGGTATCTCATAAAAGTCATTGCTCCGCTGTACAAGTATGATGTTGCAGGAGTGTGTATTTATAAACAAGGGGTGAGTGAGAAATATGACATGTTAGCTGACGTTTACGATTAGATACTTCGTTTATGATTAGATTGTGATGAACCAATCGCTTTCAGCTGGTATCTCATAAAAGTCATTGCTCCGCTGTACAAGTATGATGTTGCAGGAGTGTGTATTTATAAACAAGGGGTGAGTGAGAAATATGACATGTTAGCTGACGGTTAAGATTAGATACTTCGTTTATGATTAGATTGTGAGCTGAGTGTGCGATTCAATTCAAACTTTGTTTATTAATCTTAGTCATGTTTACATCGTAGATGTACGTGGCTAACAACTGGCTTCTTGTGCAGGATTTGTTACGGAGTACCTTCAGAACAAAGGTAAGGCAGAGTGTTAATCATGTGTTAGAGAAGAAACTACTTTAAGTGCAATTTACAAATCATAGGGTTCAAATCTTTCAAATCTTTATAAAGGTGGGTGTAAAATTCTATTACATTTTTCTTTGAACTGAATGGCCTGAAAGGAACTTAGGGTACTTTGCGGTAAATCTGCCGTGGAAATTTTTTGATATCTTCATTATTTTCAAAATGGCTGCGTTTTTATTTTTGTTGAAAGAATTCATGGAAAATTTTGAAAAATTAAATCATCGTAAATCCTAAATCAATAGAGGAAAAATGATACGATTTTCAAGAAAACTATAGTTATGAAGGTCTACAATATGATGGCAAGCAGACATCTGTCACTCTTCTGGTTTAGGATTTAAAAATTTGATGACGTCACAGCCTCAAATATAATAAATGTCGCCATTTTGAACATAATCAAGATATCAAAAAATTTCCGCGGCAGATTTACAGCAATGTACCCTAAGTTCCTTTCAAGTCATTCAATTCAAAGAAAGATGCAATAGAATTTTACACCCACCTTTTTAAAGATTTGAGCCCTATGTTAATTTACAAAGGAAGTATGAAAATATATCAATTGTTTCATTTCTTCAAATGTATTTGCGACTTTATCAGCTCTCTCTACAGGCATCATTTTTGACTCTTCTAAAATTAGCATAGCATTTTTCATCTCATTTTCTTCTGAAGCAGTTGATGATGTATATCTGTATCGCAACAACACACAAAATACTGACATTTCTTTTTGTTTATGCCTGCTTGCAATCAATTGTTTTTATCGTACTGTAGGAACAAACCCCAAATGAGAAACTTGCGAGAGAAGCACTTCGGTCTTGTTCTGAGCTTGCAAAAATTTGGATACCATGCCCAGATGTTGTCAATTTGCTTTGGGACAATTTTCACAAAAGATTAGTAAGTGATGATGCAAGATTGCAAATTAAAAATTGATAGTTTGTTTAAAAAGAACTCCGGGACGACTGCACTTTAGCGGACCAGATTTATATCATATCTATCAGGAACGAAGTTTTTTTTTTCATTTAATATTCTTTATACACAAATTAACCCTTCAGCAAATTAAAATCTATAATAACTACTTACAACGATAAAAATTTGAAGAATTTAAACCTACAGCCCTATAAAACCTAACCATTGCTGATCTTCCAGGGAGTTGTGTTTGAGATTCTAGCTCTTTAGATGCGTTTTGAGTTCTTTTTTAAAACGATTCAGTGTTGGTAGCTCACGAATTTCGGCAGGTGTGTCATTCCATATCTTGAGAGCTGCGTAGTGAAAGCCTTTTTTTGCAAATTCAGTCCTATACGAATTTGACCAAATACCCTACTAACCCTAACTAAACCCTACCTTACCCTAACTAAACACTAACTAAACCCTACCTTACCCTAACTAAAGCCCCTTTCCTAAAACCTATCCCTAACCCTTACCCCATGACACAAAACGTGCCGATGTTGAAAGCTGGTCCGCTAAAGTGCAGACTAGCCAGAACTCCTTTATAAGATGTACAGCATTTTTATTAATTTTTCCAATAAAAAGACATTTAAAGGTTAAGTTCTAGCCTTCTTCTGGTATAACTGTTATTGTTGGTTTATTTTTGAGCCAAATGCACAAGAAGTATATGCTTTATTCGCAATACACATCCTTTTTAAATGTTGTATGCTTGCACACTTCATTGTCAGCGAGTAAGAAACAGTAATTTGTCAAACTGTTAGTATTGCAGCTTGAAAATGTCTCTCATCAATTAAAGGCTCTTGTTCAACCAGCAACCTTTGCGGGTGGATTTCTATTGAGGCAGCCATTTTCGTAGACCACAAAAATGCTCGTTTTCATAAAACAGAGCACGCAAAGGACCATGGTTGGATAAGAGCCTTTAAGAGTTGATCCAATTGCTAAGGGCTGATGCAAGATTTTTATGCACAGAAGTTTTCCATTCCAGGGGTTGTCATTAACACATATCTCGATTGCATTTAAACTGCATACCAATGAATGTTGCTAGGTTTTTATTGGGTTTTTGTACATTTCTTAATGTGTATCAAATTTTTCATTAGTGTTGTTTCATTTTAGAATGAGGGATTCCGATCAATCAGTCAAGGAGTTCTTAATGTTGCAGCTCCCAGGTATTTTTTCCCATCTGCTTTTTTACTGCAGCACTTAACGTCCAATAGATTTATATTTAATCGATCCTTTAGCTGTTTTTCGAAAGAGTCTGGATCGAGCAATATTTTTACACACTTTTTATTCGGCATTACAGGTTCGATTAAGCGATGTTATAGCTTCTATCACTGTTCTGCGCATTCGAAAATTCGTCAGATTTTTGCAAAATGTTAAAAATATCGCTCGATCCAGACTCTTTTTTTAGAATTGCTAAAAGGTTTATTCGGTCATCGCCAACAACAAAGGCAGGTTTTGTCGCAATAGCTGCTGTTGCCATCCATTCAAAAAGAAATTTTCCATTGCAAACAAAGGGGTTTCTACGGCCGATGAATCAAGCCGCTAAAGTAAATAGATCAAGCTGCATATGATGCCCTGAAACCTGGGTGGCTAATTCACTCATTGTGCATGCGAAAAGGGGTTGCTAAGAGAAGCAAAGAGTCAAGAAATCAGTTTTCAATAAAGTTTTCAATGTCGAAAAATCTAAACATCTACCTCAGGTAGTTTATTCGTCTAAGTCAGAAGCTCAGCATTAATCACACACACAAGTATAATTGACTTTCATTGCTTACTGCACGTTTTCTCTGCTCAGTACGACAAATGGCTGTCTGGATTTATTCTTCTAGTTTTTTTACATATATTGTCTTCTTTCTTAGTGACAGGCAAGCTTTGTTCCCGTTTATCAGGTTTTTGGCCATATGAAATTTCATGCTGTCGTAACCAAAATTTATCACTTCCCCTCCCAGTGATCAACGTTTGACTTCAGGTCTAGTATTTCTAGTCTAGTTTTCCCGTTTATCAGGTTTTTGGCCATATGAAATTTCATGCTGTCGTAACCAAAATTTATCACTTCCCCTCCCAGTGATCAACGTTTGACTTCAAGTCTAGTATTTCTACTCTTAACTTTGCTTTTGTTTGTAGTTTATCAGCCTTGCAATGGATGGAAAAATTTCATCTCGATCCAAAGCCTCATCAACATGACAGGTAAATGTCTTCGTCTGATAAAAATGCAATTGGTAGCTAGCAGCTCGAACCACTGAACAATTTAAACCCAGGTTTTACAGAATACTACTCAATAGAACCTTATTGAAAAACTATAATATTCTAACCGAGGAATGAAATTCTTGAGTTGCTAAGAACGAGAAAGTCTTTAATGCAGTCCCAGATCATATCATTTATAAAAACATTTTAGAATATGAGTCAACTAAAGATTTGATAAAACTCTGTTTCTTCAAAATATACCTATCAGTTGCTTGCAGTCAGTAGTTTCTCTTCGAAAATTCTGCGTATGGCTAACAGTAAAAACCCGACTGTAACAATAACAACCTAAGTTTACAAGCTCAGCCTCGAGACATTCCCGTCCGCAATCTGCGAAAGCTGCAGTTTTGCTAATTGCTGTTGGGCGAGGTTATGAACGGTGATAGCGTCTCATATTGGCAACATTGTCTGACGAAAAGCTTTCAGTATGTTTTATAATGGTCTCGCTTATTAAAGGGGCCTTTGCAACCGGCATGCCTTGCACTTGCAATTTATTTGTTGTTGGCCATTTTAGTGGACCATTAAAACGGCAACGACAAAGAGGCCACAAAAGGATGTATTCACAAAGCATGCCGGTTGCAAAGGCCCCTTTAATGCAATTCTCGCGTTTTGTACCAGCAAACTTTTCAATCGCCATTATTATTTTTCATTGCAGAACGAGAGATGTGCATTTGAACAGTTTTGAATTGTTTCTCCAAATTTTGGCGATTTCGTTGACAAAGAAAAGTAATATAAAAGATGGGAACAACCAACTCTGGGGACAGATGAAAGGAAGGTTAGTCCATTCAATAGATCTTTTAGCTATTCTGCACAAAAGTGGGGATTGAGCGATATTTTCTTGATTTCGATTGGAAACGTTCGAGTGATTAGTGCGACAGCTTTTTTACTTTCGAAATTCGCTAAATTTCTACAAAATGTAGAAAACTATCGCTCTGTCAAGACTCTTTGCAGCTTAGTTAAAAGTCTGTTATTTTCTTTTGCCCTGGTGGTATGAGTTGCCTGGTTACTGCATCTTTCTCTGAATTGAATGGCTTGAAAGGAACTTTATGAAATTTACCATAATTCAAGAATGCGGAATTTCGATGTCATTGCTTTTTCCAGAATCATAGCGTTTTTATGTGTTTTTTTGAAAACATTGAAAGTACCATGACGTCTAAATTAATTGCGAGGAAGTAGTGTAACGACTTAGCAATGTGATGACGTCACAACTTCAAAATTAGCAGAAATAGAAAAACGCTGAAAGTAGTAATGATATCGAAAATCCGCATTCTGGAATTACGTAAAGAGACCTTTTAGCTATCCTACAAAAGAGTCTGGATCGAGCGACATTTTTATAAGAAAGTGTTCGATAGAGTGGCGTTAGAGCTTCTATCATTATTGTACACATTCGAAAATTCTACAAAATGCATAAAAATATCGTTCGATTAAGATTCTTTTTTAGAATAGCTAAAATGTCTGTTACATAAAGTTCCTATCAAGCCATTCAATCCAAAAAAGATGTAATAACAATTTTCAGCCGTCTTTTTAAAGACCCATTGCTAACCATGATCCTTTGCGCATTGCGCACCGAATGACAAGTAAAACAGATAGAGCTCAGGCCAGAATCGACTTTCGTATCATATGAAAGTCAACTTTGGGCCCGCAAAGGATTATGGTTGGCAATTGGTCTTTAAGGATTCGACGGAAGTGTTGCTTTGCAAACCAAAACCATGTTAAAGCATGCTGAAAGCTCTATGGTCAAACACCTCTAAGTAACAGTCACATCGGCTGTGAACGAGTGTACTCCCCTACGAAAGGAGTTCTCGTTCCTTCCTTCCTCTCCATGCTTTAAATATGTTCATGCCATAATAGCAATGCTACAATTGTCACAGTACATATAACTAGAAGCATTAACAAAGTTGAAGCGGCGATTATATGTTTACTTTTCCTCAGGAGAGTCGGCCACGACACTGTCGTCTGATCTTCATCAGACTCATAATCGTATTCGTCTTCTGTTCGTTTGAGTTCTGTGCTGTCACTAAGTCGTGTAGTCTTGCCTTGGCCTCCTGAATCTTTTTCTCTGCTGTTCCTTTCCATACGATGATTTTGTGAAGATATTATTGCAGGTTTGGAATTGTATCTCTTCAGTTGGTAGCCTGAACCGAGGCTCTTATCTTGGATCGCAGAATCGTGTGCTTTTCTCGCAGAACCGCGTTTCTCACGTCGCTTACCGTCCTTTTCTCGAGCAACACTATCACGAGTTCTCCTAGTAGATTCCCGAGGTTTTCTATGCATGCTATTGTGTCCCGGTTCACTGCCTCTCATTTCCCGTGTAACACTTCTTTGAACATTCCGTTCCATGCATACGTATCGTGGATCACTTGCTTGCGCGTTTCCCCTCGTGATTCTCGCAGCATCCCGAGTAATCTCCCGTTCATCTATTACGTCATAGATCCCTGACGTCATAGATTCATCCGCACCTCGCTCAGTGGTCACAGTATCCCCATAAACGTCCAAGTACTCCGTGTCTGACAGCTCCACTCCTGTAGTTTCCTCTTCGTCAAAATAGTTGAGAATTTGTGTCTTTAATCTGGTTCTTGGCCAATCGTATAAAAGAAATGGGTTGTCGTGCCCATACATTTTCTCGTATATATCTTCTTTTTGCTCTGCGTTAAAACATTCATTTTGAAAGCTGTTTTTGTGGCAGTCGATTTGCATTTTACTTTTTGTAGGCCCTTTCTCATTTCCAGCAAATTCCGTGTATTTGTCTTTATCAGGTAAATTTTGCAGCATTAATTCGACGAAATCAGCTGCTTTTCCATCTTTAATCTCCTGCCCTGAATCACCCTTTGTTTCATTCTTCGTTTCTTTACCGTGCCCCACTATTCCCTCACTCATCCTTCCTCCACCCTTGGCTGCCATATCCCTAACATATAGGCACCCTGATGCCTTTGAACCAAATGATTCCTTTATCGTCATTTGCTGCTTCCCAGTGACTGTTCCAACCTCATCATTTCTTGCAACATCCGACAATGAATACCAACTTTGTAAACAGTCTAATTTCGCCTTGACTTGGCCTTGATATGAATTATGTTCATGCCTTGATCGTAACCTATATTCCTGCTCTCGATGTGACCTATTTTCGTGCTCCTCGTCCAATTCGACCAAGTCAGATTTAGCTCGCATATTTTTATATTTAGTTGTACTATTAAGAAATTCTTCTTTCTCATAATATGCACTATTTACATAACTTCTTTCAACATCAAACAGTTGAGAATTCTGTTTTAATTGTGACTCTGTCACTGACAGTTGACTTATAGTCCCCGGGTTTTTAGTCAAAGATTTGTTGCTGTTGGGCCATAGTTTCTCATGACTTGACCTATTTTCGTGTTTTCGAGTGTTCCTATTCCCGTGCTCTATATTTGACCTATTTTCCTGCTGTCCACTTTGCCTGCGTGACTCATTTTCATGCCTTCGTCTTGATGTATCGTTAGGCTGTTGGCCTGACCTATTTTCGTGCTCTCTACCTGATCCAATTTCGTGCCAAATTTGCTTCGCAGCTAATAAATCCATTTCTACTGCAACATTGAATGTCTCAAACTGTTCAGTATCTCCAATACACCTTTCTTTCTTCCCTTTTATCGACTGACCGCCAAAACACAATCCCGTTGAATCAGTTAGCATCCTTTCCGATTCTTTTGAAGTTTGAATTCCCGGCTCCATTTTCAATTCACTCTGGTTAGAATTTTGTTTGCGCGTCTCATTTGTCTTTGCCACTTGTGCCAGGCTAGTTATTCAGTCTTCTTCGGGCCTAACGTTTCCAATTTATAAGTTAACTGTTAATAAATCAATTCTTCAAGTCATTATATTATTTATTTAAAGCACACCACGCTTCTTGTACGAATTCTGCCTCTTGTTTCTGTGAATTCAAAGTCAACCAATACTCGATACCTCTCTTTTNTTGGTAGCCTGAACCGAGGCTCTTATCTTGGATCGCAGAATCGTGTGCTTTTCTCGCAGAACCGCGTTTCTCACGTCGCTTACCGTCCTTTTCTCGAGCAACACTATCACGAGTTCTCCTAGTAGATTCCCGAGGTTTTCTATGCATGCTATTGTGTCCCGGTTCACTGCCTCTCATTTCCCGTGTAACACTTCTTTGAACATTCCGTTCCATGCATACGTATCGTGGATCACTTGCTTGCGCGTTTCCCCTCGTGATTCTCGCAACATCCCGAGTAATCTCTTGTTCATCTATTACGTCATAGATCCCTGACGTCATAGATTCATCCGCACCTCGCTCAGTGGTCACAGTATCCCCATAAACGTCCAAGTACTCCGTGTCTGACAGCTCCGCTCCTGTAGTCGCCTCTTCATCAAAATAATCGAGAATTTGTGTCTTTAATCTGGTTCTTGGCCAGTCGTATAAAAGCAATGGGTTATCGTGCCCATACATTTTCTCGTATATATTATCTTTTTGCTCTGCGTTAAAACATTCATTTTGAAAGCTATGTGGCAGTCAATTTGCATTTTACTTTTTGTAGGCCCTTTCTCATTTCCAGAAAATTCTGCGTATTTGTCTGTATCAGGTAAATTTTGCAGCATTAATTCGACGAAATCAGCTGCTTTTCCATCTATAATCTCCTGCCCTGAATTACCCTTTGTTTCATTCTTTGTTTCTTTACCGTGCCCCACTATTCCCTCACTCAACCTTCCTCCACCTTTGGCTGCCATATCCCTAACATATAGGCACCATGATGCCTTTGAACCAAATGATTCCTTTATCGTCATTTGCTGCTTCCCAGTGACTGTTCCAACCTCATCATTTCTTGCAACATCCGACAATGAATACCAACTTTGTAAACAGTCTAATTTCGCCTTGACTTGGCCTTGATATGAATTTTGTTCATGCCTTGATCGTAACCTATATTCCTGCTCTCGATGTGACCTATTTTCGTGCTCCTCGTCCAATTCGATCAAGTCAGATTTAGCTCGCATATTTTTATATTTAGTTGTACTATTAAGAAATTCTTCTTCCTCATAATATGCACTATTCACATAACTTCTTTCAACATCAAACAGTTGAGAATTCTGTTTTAATTGTAACTCTGTCACTGACAGTTGACTTATAGTCCCCGGGTTTTTAGTCAAAGATATGTTGCTGTTAGGCCATAGTTTCTCATGACTTGACCTATGTTCATGTTTTTGAGTGTTCCTATTCCCGTGCTCTATATTTGACCTATTTGCATGCTGTCCACTTTGCCTGTGTGACTCATTTTCATGCCCTTGGCTTGATTTATCGTTAGGCTGTTGGCCTGACCTATTTTCGTGCTCTCGACCTGATCCAATTTCGTGCCAAATTTGCTTCGCAGCTAATAAATCCATTTCTACTGCAACATTGAATATCTCAAACTGTTCAGTATCTCCAATACACCTTTCGTTCTTCCCTTTTATCGACTGACCGCCAAAACACAATCCCGTTGAATCAGTTAGCATCCTTTGCGATTCTTTTGAAGTTTGAATTCCCGGCTCCATTTTCAATTCACTCTGGTTAGAATTTTGTTTGCGCGTCTCATTTGTCTTTGCCACTTGTGCCAGGCTAGTTATTCAGTCTTCTTCGGGCCTAACGTTTCCAATTTATAAGTTAACTGTTAATAAATCAATTCTTCAAGTCATTATATTATTTATTTAAAGCACAACCACGCTTCTTGTACGAATTCTGCCTCTTGTTTCTGTGAATTCAAAGTCAACCAATACTCGATACCTCTCTTTTCCTCATTTGAAACTAATGCCCTCTGCAATATTTTAATTAACGAAAGGATGCGTGGTCAAAGCTAACAAGAATCTCGCTCATTATCTCCTAAAACCATGCACCATTTGTTATTCAAAGCAAAGTCTATTTCTCAATCGTGGTCTGTTTGTAAATGTATCTCTTGGCCCAACACAGCTTCAGGTGACCGCTCTACTCAAATTTCAGAGCCGCATAAAATTGAGTTTAATTCAAAATGAGCACACTCTTTTTCAGTTGCGTCAAAGTACGATGATCCTAGTTCCTGGTTGGCCTCTCTCTTTGTCCTTCCCCCAAATGCATCCCATATCTCTGCAGCTACGTGGGAGAAGCTTCCTTTTCCTGATTGTGGACAGCATCTAATTTTTTATTCCTGAATGCACAAACACTGTCTTACATTAGCCCAAAACGGCAATAAAATTTTGGTGAAGTTTGGCTTTATTGGATCTGATTTTCAAGTTATCTCTTCAAATGTCTTCTGGCTTGTTCTGCTTCCGAGAGTTGCCTATTCATAGCAGTGGAACAATTTCTCTTCCCAGCGATATGATTCTTGCAAAATGTCGCATTTTTGTGTCTAAATGAGTTCTTCAAAGGTCTCCCATATTCGCAGGTCGCCAAGAGTTGTCTATCATAACAAAATGTCTCGTCTAAGTTATAGGAAAATACGAAATAGTTCTTTACACTGAAGGAATATCTCATTCGGTTTAAATGTTTTGGAAGACGCAATTATCTGCCATATTCCACGTTCCACCAAATTTCACCAAGGCAAGCTTGAGGTTTGGCGAATTAACACTATTAACAGATCTTTCTTCAGGCGTTAGTTGTGTTTTGATTTATAAGTGTCTGTTCTACCTGCTGCTATGAATAGTTGTAAACAAATAAAGGAATACGAAATCGAGTGATTTCTAAATATTTATCATGAACCAACTTTCCGTTTGATATTCTTTACAAATTTGATACAAATTTTTACTAACAAAGGTTTCAAGACATAAGTGATGACTTTTGCATTTCTCAATACTGTTAATTTTGCTATCTATCGTGCATGAAATTTAACCCCGCATTGTAAGCCTACTTTCAACAGTCTTCATCAGCGGCTTTGTGTGTTCACTTTTTCATTTGCGGGTAGCTCATATTACCCTAACCGCTTTTAATTATTCTAGAGAAAAAAGAAGACCCTTTTACCGGTACAACTTTAAATGCGTAACAAAAGTGTACAGCATTGTACCGTTATGGTTCCATTCTTGTACCGGTACAGTGTAAACGCCTAATCCGTAACACTAACACCGTAACACTTTTGTAGCCAATCCATAACGAGGTTGAATTTTTGCTGACTCGAGGCTATTGGCAGCCCGGTCAAATTGCCTTCAAATGCTAAAATGAGCATAGAAAAGAAGTATTGATCGGGTACAATGTAAACAGTAAAAAACTAAGTGGGAACATTTTGTTCTGGAGCATTGTAAAGGCTCTTGAACGTTGTAACGGATCAAATCAAAACTGTACCGATATAGTGTAAACGTGGTCGTAAGCTCGTGTCACTGATATAGAGGGTTGTGTTAGATTCTAACTACCTTAGTATTGGAAATTAAGTCTGTTAGAGATTAAGGTGAATTAAATATACAGGAGTTGGATTGACGCAAATGAAAAGGAATAGACGTACAATTAAATTAACGTTGACCGCGAAGATATTACCAAACAAAATGTACGCAACTTTCAACGCGAATTTCAAAATGCGGCTTCAATTTTCTATCATAAGGTGAGCGAATAGACGACTGCTTTAACGATGGCATTCTGCAATATTTAGCAATATTGTAGAGTACTGCAATATTTAGCTTTTTTTCTATGAAGCAAAACCTAAATACAAATACAATACTGTTCCCAACCGCAAAGAGAATTGACATTTTGGCGTAATTTTGGCGGGAAAAATCAAATCATTGGCAATATAGTGGCTTGGTGCATACGCAGTTATAAACTTTGGGACGCCAGCCCTGTTTCCAGCCCTGCCAAGCGATTACATGAGAAAAACGTCATTAGGTCGCTTGGCAGGGCTGGAAACAGGGCTGGCTTCCCAAAGTTCTTAACTGCGCATGCACCAAGCAGGCATATTGCCAATGATTTGATTTTTCCAGCCAAGCTTACTTCGCATTACTCCATGTAATCGCAAAAAACAGTTCATCCCTGCTTACCGAGGCAGTCCTGTTAGCAGGGCCAGCCCTCCTCATGTAATCAGGCCCTTAGTTACCTCGTTCCTACTGCAAATGGGACTAACCACCTAATTTCCAAAAAATTAGCCGAAGAGTGTTATCGCGTATAAACATAGCCTGCGTGCAAGTATAAACAATAATAGTGATGAATGGTGGATGATAGGTGGAAACATAATTTGGTCTTTCGTCTATTTAAAGATTCAACGTTGTAATCGAATTTTGGTCATTTTTCAAACGTGTATACATTTTGTTAGGACACCCACAGGTGGCGGAGAAAAATTGTAGATTTGATAAAATGTAATCTTACTTGTCTGTTAATTGTGTCACATTTCTCTCCTGTCTTCTCTCTTTCAGTTCAGCTTCTATTTGTATCCGTTTAGGCCCACGTGGTGTTGTGCGTTTGTGTTGTTGTAGTTGCGGAGAAACGCTTTTCTTTTCCTTCGCCGCGTTTCTCCGCAACTAAAACAACACAACACAAACGCACAACACCATGTGGGCCTAAACGGATACAAATAGAAGCTGAACTGACAGAGAGAAGACATGAGAGAAATATGACACAATTAACTGGGAAGTAAGACCAAATTTTATCAAATCTGCAATTGTTCTCCGCCACCTGTGGGACACCTGGTACTTGGAGGGGCGCAGCTCTTGAGAGGACATTTTCAAGGCTCAAATTTACTTTTTGTCATTTAAAATGTCAATTTTGACTGTGGGAAGGGGTACTTCCAGGTTAAAATAGGGTCCTTTTGAATAACGTGGGGGATATGGTGGCCCCTCCATGCTTCTAAGTCAAGTATGAAAATTACCTATGAGGTATAACTATAGACCTTGTAGCTAATCTGCGAAAGAGTCTTCATCCAGTCGAGTGACATGTTTGCATTTTGATTCGAAATGTTCGAGTGATGGGCGGGAAACTTTCATGTGCATTCGAAAATTCAGCAAATTTCTGCAAAATGTATACAAATTTCGCTCTGTCCAGACTCTTTTGCAGAATAGCACTCTCCTCCACAGAGGCTTATAAGAGCCTCCAAAGAGGCATATAAGAGCCTCTGCGGAGGAGAGTGGTATAATAGCTAAAAGGTCTATTTCCGTTTCTAAACATTTATGATGGTTACCCATATAATTAATCCCGCAACGAGCAACACAGTCCACGCTACAAGTATACTGATTTTCATGGTGTTAATGGAGCAGCGTACTCTTGGTGGTAGAAGAGGACTTTCATCAATGTTATTGTTGTTGTTGTTGTTGTTGTTGTTATTGTTTTGGTTGCTTGAAATCTCTTGTAACTGCACATGCGTTGCTGATATGTTGGGTTGACCAGTCTCACCCATCTCCTGATAAATGTGCACAGGGGGGTGTTCAGGGCAATGATCCTCCTTGGCATTGTTCATAAATGGCTCGAGGTCTTTAATATCAACTAAAATTGCCTGCTCATCGACCAGTGTGTAGGAATTTTCGTCTTTGGTAAGGGGAGGTCGATAGTCTTTACCTAGGGCCCATTTCAAAAGGACATTTGAAACCTCTTCGTTTTCCGATTCTCGATAATCAGATGGGCGCTCAATGTTTGGTTCCTCAGCACGATGTAGTAACCTCCCTATGGGGTTAACAGGGGCCCCTGCTTTATCTAATAGCCTCCTTGGCTCATTTGGCAACTCACCTATTTTATCTGATAGCGTCCTTGGCTCATTTGGTAAAGTTAATGCTTCAGCACTTGCTTTTGTGTTATCACTGTCTCTGATCAGGTCATAGTCATGCGCCTTCACCACAGTAGCATAGTCATACGGCTTTTCCACTGTGCTTCCTGCCATGGCCATTGACTCAGGGTCCATGTTTCGCCTTTTTGTATGAGACTTAGAAGCAATAGCTGTATTATTCTTTATATCATGCTCCGTTTCGTTGCCTGTTGCACCCGAGCTAGTGGCAACTCTTTCCTTGCTATTTTCCCCTTGTAAACTTTGCTTACTCTTAAGATATTGGATATCTTCAATACCAATCAATTCAAGGCACTCATTCGCAGTAGTTACTGAGATATCAACATTAACATAGCTATTGAAACTTTTATCGTTTCCCCTCAATTTTGACCCAGATGCAGCTGCATCGGTGTTATTTGCCCCTTGTAGATTCTGCTTTCTCATGCCAGATTTAGGGCCATCCATTGAATTTGTCACCGTGCTGTCATTAACATAATGTTTATTCAACACCTCCGATAACATAGCTTTGTCAATACCTATTTCTCCTGCGTCTAGCATGCCTCCTTCTGTTGCCCCTCCGCCATGCTGCTTAAAGTATGACATCACACTATGAGACGCCAATGTGGCTATTGCCTGTTCTAAGTTCTCCCCAAAATTTTCATCGGTAGAAATACTCTCAACATTGTCCCTCGATTTCTCATGCTCCAATGGTATCTGATGCCTCACGAGGTATTCATGAACCAGACTTGATATATCTGCTGCAATTTTTGCTGCCTGGCCTTGTTCAACGATGCGTTTTTCGTTATTTGATGCAATGCTTGTGTTATCATTTGAGGCATCGCTATGGTCCATCTGTGGCATCCTCACTTTATCAATCATATCAACTTCAAAGCCCATATTATCTGCACCAATGTTTTCATCAGTATGGGGGGAGGCAGATGTAAAGAACTTTCTTTCTCCCTCCTCAGGTTCTTCGTGCTTAGCATCCTCCCTATACAATGTTCTCTCGTCAGTTACTCCTGTCTTAGGCCAATCTTTCTTCTCGTATTTCAGGTCTTTGCCATCACAATGTCCCTCAAAGTTACCTCCAGCCAAAACCTGTTTATTTGTCAAGACATCCTGTTCTACCTCAGAACTACTACTATTCCATGAGCAATCTTTTTTCTGATATGTTTGGACGTTAACATAACAACTTTCCCCAGTTTTATCGCCAGTAAAGTTCTTTCTACTTGGTAGAACATACTCATCATCTTCAGGAGCTGCGCCATTTTCTAAACTGTCCATGTTGTCATATTTTAGGCCGTATTCTGAACAATTTTGTCCAATTTTGTGTTCTTTCAAACTCGGCAGTACATAATCTTCGTCTTCAGAATTACCACTATCTGGTGCGCAATCTCTCTTGGCATCATTAGTTAGTCCAGTTTGCTGTTCAGGCAAATCCTCTATGCTTGGTATGACATATTCCTGATCGCTGCCGTGATAATCTGGTAGGACATGGTCATCCTCGTCTTCTTCATTTCTGGCAGACATGTCAGTTAAGTTGCTTTCTTGGCGTTATTTCTCTGTACATGTTTCCAAAGCAGCTAAAATATTAACCTTGCTTTCGTAAACTCTATTTCCTTGTCTTGTTTGTACTTGTCTCCAAAACCAGACCTAAATATGAACTTTGGAATTTGTTTGGAATTTATGGGCCTTGATGGAGGTTTCCCAAACTTAGTTCATCTTAATCTTACATGGTCTCCACCAAGCGTTTTGTAAATGGTGTCAATTTGTTTCCCGCTCTGTGCTTGTCTCCGAAATAGCCAAAAAGTATGAACTTCTTCAGTCAATCTTGCTGTGCTTGGTAAAGATTTCTCACACGTAGCTCATCTTACATGACCTCCAACCTTTATGTAAATGGTTTATGTGCTTTGAAATTTTCTCCGTCAGTAAAGGAATATCTCATTCAGTTTAAATCTTTTGAAAGACGCAATTATCTGCCATGTTCCACGTTCCACCAAATTTCACCAAGGCAGGCTTGAGGTTTGGCGCGTTAACATATCAACAGATCTTTCTTCAGGCGTTAGTTGTGTTCTGATTTATAAGTGTCTGTTCTACCTGCTGCTATGGATAGTTCTAAACAAATAAAGGAATACGAAATCGAGTGATTTCTAAATATTTATCATGAACCTACTCTCCGTTTGATATTCTTTACAAATTTGATACAAATTTTTACTAACAAAGGTTTCAAGATGTGGGAAATTGTGGCCGCTGCCCTTCTAGCCTCCCTTTCGTATTGCTTTTGTTGTGTGTCACATTGCTGTTGCTGTTGCTGTTGTTACTTATTTAGAAGGAATGTCTCACGAGTTGTTGATCTTCGGAAGTTTTTGTTTTTGGATTGTGTGGTGGATAAGATTGTTAGATTTGAACTCTCAAGAATTGAACTCTCAATAATTGAACTCGCAAGAATTGAACTCTAAAGAAGTGAACTCTCAAGAATTGAAGTATTACAGAATTTGAACATTATCTCAAGAATATTATCTCATTGAACAATCGTATTCTGGTATTGTGAGTGTATCGTGAAGCCGCGAAGAGACACGTCCAGGTGACTTCGTTTCATTATCTTTCGCTTGTGTTGAGATGATTTATATTGATATGATGCTGTGATGTGTAGTTATTTAGATTGAGAAATTGAGCTAAGAAATTATACAGTCTTCTTGTTTGTTTGATGAATTGATTCTCAGATTCATAATTTGGAACCTATTATTTGGTATTCTAACCTGTCTACGTTGGGGAGGGAAAATTATACAATAAATCTCTCTGTCCCCAACCCCGAATTTGAGTCTATGACAGGCTATTCTTTACAAAGAAATAAATGATGACTTATCCATTTATCAATACTGTTAATTTTGCTATCTATTGTACATGAAATTTAACCCCGCATTGTAAGCCTACTTTCAACAGTTTTCATCACGGGCTTTAGGAAACTCTGAATTAACAATTAGATTTTCCGATGATACATCGAGTATTTTCTTCTTATTTATTTCAATCGTGATACATCGACGGCGAAGCGCGTGGCAGAGTGACCTGATGGAGATCCATTATGCCACTCAGACGGCAACACTTAAGTGGCATAATGGATCTCCGTCACGTCACTCTGCCGCGCGCTTTGCCCTCGATGTATCACGATTGAAATAAATAAGAAGAAAATACTCGATGTATCATCGGATAATCTAATTGTTAATTCAGAGTTTCCTAAAGCCCGTGATGAAAACTGTTGAAAGTAGGCTTACAATGCGGGGTTAAATTTCATGTACAATAGATAGCAAAATTAACAGTATTGAGAAATGGATAAGTCATCATTTATTTCTTTGTAAAGAATAGCCTGTCATAGACTCAAATTCGGGGTTGGGGACAGAGAGATTTATTGTATAATTTTCCCTCCCCAACGTAGACAGGTTAGAATACCAAATAATAGGTTCCAAATTATGAATCTGAGAATCAATTCATCAAACAAACAAGAAGACTGTATAATTTCAAAACAACATGGCTGAAACAACATGGCCGCTCACGCAAGATTTGACACACAAAAAACACAAATTACATAGGTGGTGAGTAAATTATACGTTTCCTCATGCGCGTGGTGTGTTGCAAAAAAATAACAAGTGCTGTTGTCAATCTTTCAGCAGAGTGCGGTTGGATCAAATTCATCAAGTCGGGTCGTCAAAAAGTATAACAAGTTGTGTCGATAAAAAGTAACAAGTTGTGTCGATAAAAAGTAACATGTAGCATCGATAAAAAGTAACAAGTTGTGTCAACCAAATAACATTACGTGTAAACCAAATCACTATGTTGTGTCAACCAAATAACATTACGTGTCAACCAAATAAGAACATGTGTCAGCGAAATTTAATAATGAAGCAATTATCTTTTACAACTACTGATGTATTTTTATTGTATTTTTGTCCAGAACGGCGCGCCATAGCCTAACTTAGATACCAATCCGGAAGTATACTTTGGCTAACCTACCAACAACAGTCTATCGCATTACATCAACACCTGAATCTGAAACCACAAAATTATCTTGCGTCATCTTNACTCCCATGTCATGTCATGTGAAGTCCAAGGTATCCCGAATCCCGTTCCATGTTCCATGGTGATGTGCGATTTTTTGTTACATGTTGTGCAATTTCTTATAACAAGTTGTGTCGATAAAAAGTAACATGTAGCATCGATAAAAAGTAACAAGTTGTGTCGATAAAAAGTAACAAGTTGTGTCAACCAAATAACATTACGTGTCAACCAAATCACTATGTTGTGTCAACCAAATAACATTACGTGTCAACCAAATAAGAACATGTGTCAGCGAAATTTAATAATGAAGCAATTATCTTTTACAACTACTGATGTATTTTTATTGTATTTTTGTCCAGAACGGCGCGCCATAGCCTAACTTAGATACCAATCCGGAAGTATACTTTGGCTAACCTACCAACAACAGTCTATCGCATTACATCAACACCTGAATCTGAAACCACAAAATTATCTTGCGTCATCTTACGTCTTCCAGTTCGGATAAAACGGCTACAATGCAGCAATTGCTGTGTGTACTATGTCACGAAAACTGAACTGCGAATAAACCCAATTCATACAAGGTGGGCGCCCTTGCACGAACGAAGGTTTTAGTAACAAAGCGTTCTTGATCTGCCTCTTGTTTTGTGGAATGTTTGTTTGTCTGATCTCATTTGTAGTGACAAAAAGGCCCTTTCTAGTTCTATTGGCATTAAAAAGAATCAATACCAGACCAGTTATTAACTGCTGCTGTCCCATAACTTGCTTCTGTTTGTTTGCAATACTCAAAACGACGCACTCACTGTGTTGTTATTTCTAGTTTATGTTAGTAGTATAGCTGTCATGCCTTTGCCAGGTAGTGCATTTGCTAATAATAATGATGATGATGATGATGATTTATTTTGTATCCCTATGGGACTAGGAAGCAGAAATTTCGGAGAGAAGTACAAAGCACAGACACTATTTACAGAAAAGTTGGAGGCCATGTAAGATGAGCTACGTGCGAGAAATCTTTACCAAACACAGCAAGATTGACTCAAGGAGTTCATACTTTTTGGCTAGTTCGGAGAGAAGCACAGAGCGCACAGACGAAATCTTTACCAAACACAGAAAGATTGACTCAAGAAGGTCATACTTGTTGGCTATTTTGGAAACAAGCACAGAGCGGAAACAAATTGACACTATTTACAAAACACTTGGAGGCCATGTAAGAAGAGCTAAATGCGAGAAATCTTTACCAAACACAGAAAGGTTGACTCAAGAAGTTCATACTTGTTGGCTATGTCGGAAACAAGCACAGAGCGGAAACAAATTGACACCATTTACAAAACGCTTGGAGACCATGTAAAGGCCCATAAATTCCAAACAAATTCCAAAGTTCATATTTAGGTCTGGTTTTGGAGACAAGTACAAACAAGACAAGGGAGAAAATTTTACGAAAGCAAGGTTAATATTTTCAGCTGCTTTGGAAACAAGTACAGAGAAATAACGTCAAGAAAGCGAGTTAACTGACATGTCTGCCAGAAAAGAAGAAGACGAGGATGACCATGTCCTACCAGATTATCACGGCAGCGATCAGGAATATGTCATACCAAGCATAGAGGATTTGCCTGAACAGCAAACTGGACTAATTCATGATGTCAAGAGAGATTGCGCACCAGATAGTGGTAATTTTGAAGACGAAGATTATGTACTGTCCAGTTTGAAAGAACACAAAATTGGACAAAATTGTTCAGAATACGGCCTAAAATATGACAAGATGGGCAGTTCAGAAAATAGCGAAGTTCCTGCAGTTCCTGAAGATGACGAGTATATTCTACTAAGTAGGAAGAACTTGACTGGCGATAACACTGGGGAAAGTTGTTATGTTAACGTCCAACCCCCCTTTACTAATGGAAACATTGGTGCAGACAATAGGGGCTTTGAAATTGATACGAATGATGAATTTAGGCTGTCACACATGGACCTGAGAGATGCCTCAAATGATAACACAAGCATTGCATCAAATAACGAAAAACGCATCGTTGAACAAGGCCAGGCAGCAAAATTGCAGCAGATATATCAAGTATGGTTCATAAATACCTCGTGAGGCATCAGATACCATTGGAGCATGAGAAATCGAGGGACAATCTTGAGAGTATTTCTACCGATGAAAATTTTGGGGAGAACTTAGAACAGGCAATAGCCACGTTGGCGTCTCATAGTGTGATGTCATACTTTAAGCAGCATGGCGGAGGGGCAACAGAAGGAGGCATGCTAGATGCAGAAGAAATAGGTATTGATAAAGCTATGGTATCAGAGGTGTTGACCAATCATTATGTTAATGTCAGCACAGGGGCAAATTCAACGGATGGCCCCAAATCTGGCACGAGAGGGCAGAATCTACAAGGGGCAAATAGCAACGATGGAGCTGCATCTGGGTCAAAATTGAGGGAAAACGATAAAAGTTTCAATAGCTATGTTAATGTTGATATCTCAGTAACTACTGCGGATGAGTGCCTTGAATTGATTGGCATTGAAGATATCCAATATCTTAAGAGTAAGCAAAGTTTACAAGGGGAAAATAGCAAGGAAAGAGTTGCCACTAGCTCGGGTGCAACAGGCAACGAAACGGAGCATGATATAAAGAATAATATAGCTATTGCTTTTAAGTCTCATACAAAAAGGCGAAACATGGACCCTGAGTCAATGGCCATGGCAGGAAGCACGGTGGAAAAGCCGTATGACTATGCTACTGTGGTGAAGGCGCATGACTATGACGTGATCAGAGACAGTGATAACACAAAAGCAAGTGCTGAAGCATCAACTTTACCAAATGAGCCAAGGAGGCTATCAGATAAAATAGGTGAGTTGCCAAATGAGCCAAGGGGGCTATTAGATAAAGCAGGGGCCCCTGTTAACCCCATAGGGAGGTTACTACATCGTGCTGAGGAACCAAACATTGAGCGCCCATCTGATTATCGAGAACCAAAAAACGAAGAGGTTTCAAATGTCCTTTTGACATGGGCCCTACGTAAAGACCATCGACCTCCCCTTACCAAAGACGAAAACTCCTACACACTGGTCGATGAGCAGGCAACTTTAGTTGATAATAAAGACCTCGAGCCATTTATGAACAATACCAAGGAGGATCATTGCCCTGAGCACCCCCTGGAGCACATTTATCAGGAGATTGGTGAGATTGGTCAACCCAACATATCAGCAACGCATGTGCAGTTACAAGAGATTTCAAGCAACCAAAACAATAACAACAACAACAACAATAACATTGATGAACTTCCTCTTCTGCCACCAAGAGTACGCTGCTCCACTAACACCATGAAAATCAGTATACTTGTGGCGTGGACTGTGTTGCTCGTTGCGGGATTAATTGTTTTCGTAATCAAAATAAATGTTTAGAAACGGAAATAGACCTTTTAGCTATTTGCAAAAGAGTCTGGACAGAGCGAAATTTGTATATATTTTGTAGAAATTTGCTGAATTTTCGAATGCACATGAAGGCTTCCCGCCCATCACTCGAACATTTCGAATCAAAATGCAAACATGTCACTCGACTCGATGAAGACTCTTTCGCAGATTAGCTTCAAGGTCTATAGTTATACCTCATAGGTAATTTTCATACTTGACTTAGAAGCATGGAGGGGCCACCATATCCCCCACATTATTCAAAAGGACCCTATTTTAACCTGGAAGTACCCTTCCCACAGTCGAAATTGACATTTTAAATGACAAAAAGTAAATTTGAGCCTTGAAAATGTCCTCTCAAGAGCTGCGCCCCTCCAAGTACCAGGTGTCCCACAGGTGGCGGAGAACAAATGCAGATTTGATAAAATTCGATCTTACTTCCCAGTTAATTGTGTCATATTTCTCTCATGTCTTCTCTCTGTCAGTTCAGCTTCTATTTCTATCCGTTTAGGCCCACATGGTGTTGTGCGTTGTGTTTTGTTTAAACGGATACAAATAGAAGCTGAACTGACAGAGAGAAGACATGAGAGAATTGTGACACAATTAACAGACAAGTAAGATTACATTTTATCAAATCTACAATTTTTCTCCGCCACCTGTGGGTGTCCTAACAAAATGTATACACGTTTGAAAAATGACCAAAATTCGATTACAACGTTGAATCTTTAAATAGACGAAAGACCAAATTATGTTACCACCTATCATCCACCATTCATCACTATTATTGTTTATACTTGCACGCAGGCTATGTTTAAACGCGATAACACTCTTCATCTATTTAAAGAAGCTCTTGCAATTACCAAAAAGAAATGCAAGCACATTCGGAAATAATTCACTCGTATTCAAAGGAGCTCTACTTTGGAACACTTTACCTGATACTATAAAAAATGCAAACTCAGCAGCAATATTTAAAAGAATGATCAAAGAATGAAATGGGCAAAATTGCACATGCAAGATCTGCAATTAAAAAAAAATAGTTGATAATGAGGATCACGAATGAACTTTTTTTTATAATTTTTTTTGAATGTAAATAGTTGGTTTGAATTAGTTTTATTACTATATATTGTACCAACTGAAAATAATTTGATGATAATAATAATAATAATAATAGTAATAATAATAATTATTATTATTATTATTATTATTCAGTTAAATTATTTTGAAAATTATGTGGTTTGATTTGTAAGTCCCATTTGCAGTGGGAACTAGGCAACTAAGGGCCTGATTACATGAGGAGGGCTGGCCCTGCTAACAGGGCTGCCTCGATAAACAGGGATGAACTGTTGTTTGCGATTACCTGGAGTATTCACCCCAGGGCTGCGAAATAAACTTGGCTGGAAAAATTAAATCATTGGCAATATGCCTGCTTGGTGCATGCGCAGTTAAGAACTTTGGGAAGCCAGCCCTGTTTCCAGCCCTGCCAAGCGGCCTAATGACGTTTTTCTCATGTAATCGCTTGGCAGGGCTGGAAACAGGGCTGGCGTCCCAAAGTTTATAACTGCGTATGCACCAAGCCGCCATATTGCCAATGATTTGATTTTTCCCGCCAAAATTACGCCAAAATGTCAATTCTCTTTGCGGTTGGGACCAGTATTGTATTTGTATTTATTTTTAGGTTTTGCTTCATAGAAAAAAAGCTAAATATTGCAGTACTCTACAATATTGCTAAATATTGCAGAATGCCATCGTTAAAGCAGTCGTCTATTCGCTTACCTTATGATAGGAAATTAAAGCCGCATTTTGAAATTCGCGTTGAAAGTTGCGTACATTTTGTTTGGTAATATCTTCGAGGTCAACGTGACGCGTGGATTACTTTTTGAAAAATATTGTGGTCATAGGTTGGGGTTATTAAAATTAATTAGCCGCGATGTTTTGATAGCGGCTTCCTGTTATTTTGTAGCCACTTACGGTTGACCCGGCAGACGCTAATCTGACCATCGACTCTAATATGGTGAGATTAGCGTCTGCCGGGTCAACCGTAAGTGGCTACAAAATAACAGGAAGCCGCTATCAAAACATCGTGGCTAATTAATCTTAATAACCCCAACCTATGACCACAATATTTTTCAAAAAGCAATCCTCGCGTCTCCTACCGCCCATGGTAAAACCCGTATATAAGAGCCACAACATTAAAGAACCTTTAGGGCTAAAATTTCGAAGGAAAATGTTCTGATATTTGTAAAAACTGCATTAAAACTGGAAAGACAGCTTTTCAAACTCCACACAGCAAGTAGTTTGTGTGATTTTTGTGTAGAAATATGCCTGTGCCTTCATATATGCATTAAGCCCCAGTCAACGATCCCAACATTTCACTGAACATCGCCCTTCATCTGTTGGCTAACTGTTGGAATGGTGATAAATGCAACTGTAGGCTCTGCAAAGTATATGTACCACAGGTTAGGTTCCTAACAGGATAGACTTTTTATGTTTTTATCCTGTAATTATAGTATTATTATTTATTTAGAAAACCTGTAAATTATGTAAGATAGTAGGCCTTAATTAGCTGTAATTTTAGCTACTGTTTTGTTTTCGCCTACTGTAAATGAATAAATAAATATATAAATAAATAAATAAATAAATATATATATAAATAAATAAATAAATAAATAAATAAATAAATAAATAAATATATATATAAATAAATAAATAAATAAATAAATAAATAAATAAATAAATATATGTATAAATAAATAAATAAATATATAAATAAATAAATAAATAAATAAATAAATAAATAAATAAATAAATAAATAAATAAATAAATAAATAAATAAATAAATAAATAAATAAATAAATGATGATGATGGTGATGGTGATGGTGATGGTGATGGTGATGATGATGGCTGTTGTTCCGTGGCGTAGGCTCTCCACTGATCATATTAAAAATTTATTTGGCTTTCTGATTGGCTAATTTAGAATTAGTGCACTGAATCTATTCTTGTTTCTTCTCTTGGGATCTAATTATTTTTATTCCCATTTCAGATTCTACTCCAAGTTTCACAAGAAAAGGATGGAAGATCTGAATGACATTGGTTTACAAAATTTCATCAGCCTTTTTCTAACACTTGCGAGTTGTGTCAAGACTGATGATGTGGTAAACATTATTTTCCTTTTATAATACACCACTTCGACGAATGGCCGCCATTATGGAAATTTTTCCAAATTTCATGATACAGAGTTTTCGACTCCAGATTCGGATTCAGCACTCAAAATATTGTCTAGTTGCAACGTTTCGTCTTTTTAGTTCTTGTTATATTGATTTTACGGTGATACAATGTTCTGTATTTTAAAGGGATTTGACCATGAAAAAAGTTTGGGGGTAAAAGTTTACCCCCGAGCGATTTTGGCGGTCAAATCCTTTATAAAATCACAAACATTATAGCACCGTAAATATAATAATATAAATATAACTAACTAAAGTGTCTCTCTCGTAGATACAAAAATTATGCTCCTTTCTCAATCTCGTGCAAAATAAAGGCAAGAGCCAGTCTAAATCTTCAACATTGGTGAAAGGTATATTGTCTAATTTGATTTCTTCATTCGAGAATTTCTAACTTGTGCACTTTCTGTCTTATTTAGTGGCTTTGGGTCTGATTTCATTAATGATATCAACCTGATTCTGTGCATAATTTGGTTTGGAGGCTGGCTTGCCATTCAAAAAAGTAGTTGAATTGTTTGCATCTGTTTTGACATTTTAGCTATACTTCCTTATCTGCTGTTATCGTTCCAAACAGTATTGAATTGAATTGTGATAATTCTCGATGAAATGTTTGGATAACCTTTGAAAACAAACTCGTGGAAGGCAAGTTGAAAGATTTTCAGCGAGTTGTTTTGGGTCAAGATCTCAAGACGTTATTTATTTGTGCCGCAACTGGTGCTTGGAAGACGTTCTGCTCCGCTTTCTTTACAATGCTTTCCAAAGGCGCACAATTCCTTGTCCTGGTTTTTGAATGGTTTGTACATGAGTCCTTGTTGAGCGTTGGTGTGTGCTTGTTGCCGTAGTTGTATAGCACACATAGGACTCTTGTTCTAAGTCTGCAGGTTAGCTACACAATAAGAATCCGTTTGCAAGAATCTGATGCAAGAATCTGCTGCATAGCTAGACAATTTTCAACTGAACATTTTTATTAATTTAACTGACTGAAAAAGTTAGCTATATACCGGGTGAGTCAGAAAAAACGTCGGGCGTTTAACAAGCCATATTCTGGTATAAAACAAGTCAAATCGGGAGTGTTGAAGTTTACATTGCAGAAAAAAGATTGAATTAGATATAGAAATTTAGTTTGTTAAAATTGGTTATTTCTTTCCTTATTTATTTGCGATTTTGTGATATAGCCATTTTGGTGAAAAGTATCGCTGGTAAAAGAACTTTCAGCTTGCCAACAATGACAATTAAATGACTAGTCACCTAGGGATAACATTAGTTTTGCCTTTTTTGCTTTAACACAATGCATGCCTTGTTTCAATTTTTTGGTAGAGAGAAACAATATGTTTGTCATGGTTTAGAAGGTCACACGTGGATGAGTATCAATCTAATTGAAGGCCTATTTTAGTAATCTTGCGAAACATCATTTTACTAAAATCGCTCTTAATTCTGGAAAGGAAAAACCGATTTCGATCAAACAAATTTTCATATTTAAGTTAGCTTTCTTCTATGCAATGAACTTAGTTGACGGAGCTAAGAGGAGGTAATCTATAAATAGGACAAAAGAACACCCACGCATATTATTGTTCCTCTAGCTAAATGATATCCACGCACGTGTCGCAATCATCAAATACAATAGGCCACAATAGGCTAATTTTAGACCTGCATATGCAGCTCTCGAGTTAGCTATTTATCTCCGTCAACTAACTTTAAAGAAATGAATTTGCAAGTTAAACTGCATCAATAAAAATTGGCAAACACCTCACGTTTCTTCTGACTCACCCGGTAGAAGAATTTGTTTTTAAAATTTCTGTGACTAAGTTGCTTCTTTGCCAGGCTTGTATGCAGTCCTTCATCTACAGAAGAAGTTACAGATCGTTACATCTGCACTGACTGAAAAACTGAAATCTGATTTCCAGGAAATTTGCAGGTAAGCCCTGATGCTCATCAGAAATATTATATCAGTTGCTCAGAAACTCCACTTTGGCAGAAATTTGTGTGTGTGATATGAGATTCTTATACGGGGTTTCCAAAAAATGTCCCCGCGTTTTATTTATTTTAGTGACATATTGATTATTGAATAGAAATAATAATTTGAATTACGTATTTCCACATTTCAACTAAACATATGTCAACAAGTAGGTGCTGAAAAAATTTGGTATCTAATTCTAAGCTAAACTTTCATAAAAAAATAAGGAAGAGTAAGCCCAGAAATTCACCCTGTGAGATCCCTCATCGCAGTAAAGATGACTTTCTTTCATTCCAGAGACTTTGCAGAGCGACATTCTGATCCTACAACGAGACGGAGCTACTGGCAATTGATCAGCCTCCATTTGGACAGCATTGAAGAATTAGTTAGTGGTGTTGGGTGTATTGAAAGTGAGGCTGGTTTCTTCCATGTAGGTAAGGCGATGCGATTCCGCATTTTAGACTTTCTAGCAGGTGGAACATTGACCAATCTTCTCTTGAGGCATTACAAAAGCTGTGAAATCGATGTTAAATTCAGATCGAACCTACTACTAAACTTTAAATTTGACGTAAATACCTGTTCTTCCGACATTTGATTGCATGGCCAGTCTTCAAATTTCTTTTTTGGCAAGTAGGTCAAGCACCAATGTAGTTTATTGTTTCGATTGCATTAGACCTAAGGAAATTTGGCCCTTTTTATGGCTACCTGGTTTTGAAGCATACTGCAAAAAGTTCAAATGATTAGCATATTAAAGTCTTTGCTTGTATTAAGCTTCTAACTTTGTCATAAATATGAGAGAAAAAACGCACACTATCATTGGAGACCTGAACGATGAAGAAAAATCTCAAAATGTTTGCTCTTAAATGAGATTTTTAATGTTGCTTGAAAGGCAGGGCTCAAAATATGGTTTTTCAAAGTGTCATTTTATTTTTCATATTTTATATTTCATATTTCAATATTTATCTAAGGGAGGGTAGCCCTTCAACACAGGTGTTGGTTTTCAAGGGACCCTCCCATAAAATACATATACAATTAAAACTAAACTAAATTACAATATTCCAAATCTTAAAACTATTACAATATTTTTTAGTAACGAGAATAAACATTTTATCATCTTTGAAAATATTAATTTTTAATCATTTTTATGAAGACAATTTCATCATTGACAAAACAGATTAAAAAGAAGTTTTACGAACAGGTCGAGTTTNGGGGGGGGGGGGGGGGAGTTGCCTGATGTAATGTCCATTGATTACGAAATTTTTCCGAACTTAAAGCAGATTTTTTCCCCGAATATGGCCGATTTTTGTAACCCCAGCCCCCTTGGCTCGCACGCTATGACCCGATTCCTCATGTTTAACTATATCAGTCTTTTTGCAACTATTTTTCCCATTCGCTACCGTACTAATAGTATCTTTATTTCTGAGGTGATAATGTAGGTGTTATTCTGACATTTCCACCTTTTTCCATAGCTCCGGTACGAATCCTTCTTTCAAGGAAATGGTGTTGAAATTCAGCGGAGTTGACCTACCAGTGAGGTAAGAACTCAACCTCGATTCCAGGGCTATCAGTGTCTTCGGCCTCCCTTCAGCGCACACAACTGGCCGCCCCATTGTTACCCTGGGTTCGAGGTTGGTAAGAACTGTTTTTGGTTTGTTTATTCCGTTACATTGAGGTTCGCATGTCCTGGATTAAGAACAACAAGTACGCAGTCTTCCTTACCAATTTTCCACTCCTAAATTGCATCCTAACCAGGAAAAAGCAATTGCCACATTCTATTGCATGCAGCCATGCCTGGAACAGAGTTTGCCTGTGGGTAGTATTACTTTAGATTTCTTCTCCGTGTTGAGTCTGCGCGACAATTTCGTCTGTGATTTGCATGAAATTTTGGTGCAGACTTACCACAGAGAAGGAAACCAAAGCAATTCTAGGCACAGGCAAACCCTTTTAGAGGCATCTTCCCATGCAATAGATATTTGGCCATTGGTTTGAAGGTGAAAGCGAAGGTGAAGTTGTGATTTTTAGGGCCAAGCGCTGGGATCGCAAAAGTAGCTAAGAGCTAATCCAGTCCGCGACCCATTGTCATGACGCTAGGTGTTGGTGGGGCTCGAACCCCGTCCATCTGTTCTGACTGCAAAGTCAGTGGATCACAACACGACACCACAACGCTTTTTCTTATAACGAGACAGCCTTGGTGTTACCTTTAACCTTTCCCCCGTTTTCGTTGCTGAGTATTAAGATTTGCTACTGTATTTTTGAAAATGACAATTTTTCAGTCAATTCTGAAGTCTGTCTCAAATTAGATGTCACGTGAGATTTGCGATATCCCAAAATTAGTAGTGCAAAAAACTCGTCGATTGTTTTTATTCACGGGAATTTTCAAGTGACATTTACAAAGTCAAGCTCAGTCATGCAGCACGATAGGTAGAGACTTCTCCTTTTCACCAAAAGTCCCTTTAGTCATGCTAGTCATATGACATAATCACGCTTCTTAACTGTGAATACTTTGAAAATATTAGCAATCATTTTGGAGGGACTTACGTTTGTTGAGTGGTTTAGTCTGAGTGTTTGTTGACCGAAGTAATATTCAAGTCAAAGCACGTTGTTTTCATACATAAAGGCCCCATACAGAGTGACCCAAAAACTGTTCGACGTTTGATTAAATATTAAAAAATAATGATCAAATAAATGGGCTCCATGGTAAGATAACCCTGTCCTAAGGACCTTAAATTAATTTCAGACACCACAATCTTGCAAGTTCGCTGAATATTCACTGAGTTACGAGTTTGTAAAGTTCAAGTCTAATTTGTGGGGTGAGTGGCCGAGCGGCTTATACAGTTTTCATCAGGTGACTGAAGTTAAGCTTGGTCGAGTGAGGTCAAACTCCGGATGGGTGACCTCGGTGGCCTGACCCGGGGACTGACCTCGCAATTCACTTTGCCGTCCTTCGGAAGGGACGTTAAACTAGGGGTCCCATGCCTGGATGCGGCATGCATAGTGGGCCTAAATTAGCTTTAAGTAGCCAGAAAATCCTGACAGCCCACTTAAAACAAATAACTGACTGACTGACTGCGAAAGCTGTAAACAGAGGCTTCGCCGTGGCATTTGTAGTGAAAGTAGCATAGGTCTGTCCAGCTGTCGCGGAAACTTGATCTTTAAAAGCTTGCACCTCGGCGAATTTTCAATGGATTCGCAAGATTGTAGTGTCTAAAATTAATTCTAAGTCTTAGGGACAGGGTTATATTACCATGGAGCCCGTTCATTTATCGTTATATTTTGTATTTAATCAAATGTCGGACTATTTTTTGGACACCCTGTACGAAAATAGCGGTTTTGGTAGCCAACCCAAAACAGAAAACAACAGTGGTCTCCGTCATTCAGCTTATTTCCATTATGACCCCAATTTTTCAATTTGAGCTCTTCACTTTCAGATTCGTCGCTAAATACATTTGCCATCTGCTGAGCTCCTCCGCGGCGGTAGATAAGATTTTTCAAGACGACTGCCAAGCAATAATTATTCGTTCCTGGTTTCGATGTCTTGTTGGTCTCACTGAGAAACATCCCTTATCACTGGAATTAACAAGGTTTTCTTTCTTTCATGTTTTTACTGTCATCATTATTATCAATTTCTGTCAAATTTGTTGGCTTTGCAATGTGTTACTAAAACTATCCAGAAAAAAGATATGCTAATTTCTGCCAAATTCTAGTAAAGATACATGAAAATTGGATATCAAAAATATAGATCTTGTGAAACTAAAATCCTTTCAATGTGTGTCCAAAGCTCAAGTGCAAAACTGAGCTGAAAAAACGATTATAAAATCAATCTTATGAAATCCGTACTTATGGAATTTATCTCTTAAAGAGATTATTGGAGCATTCTTGGCCTTGCCATTTTTTAATAAAATTTAAGATTTGAACTGTAAAATTTTACATTCAATCGACCACGGAAGATCATAATTTAAGATATTAATTAGAAGGGAGAAGGGATCCAAACCTGAGCCCTGTGGAACATTCATATCCATATTCGTATTAGAAATATCCAAAGTTTTAGCTGCTATGTGCTTGTAGGATTTCTTAGGGTGTGTTTGATTGGTATTTCCAAACCTATCAAATCCTGAAAAAAGTAGATCAAACTCAGCCTGGTTCCCAGTCGTCGATGTTGCGGAGGAGATAAACGCGTGTTTTTGTTAAGAAAAGGGCCGGTTGAATTGTGAAGGAGAGACTGGATCAAACTCAAGAGAATTTCGGAGTCGATCAAATACAAATTCCGAGTCTACCAAATCTACCGTTTTCAGAATTGGTACCAATCAAACACAACCTTAAACATGCAAAGTCTTGCAACGAAATTTCAGTAAGATAATGGTATAGATCTCCCAACTCTGCTTATTTTCTGTAGTTTCTGCACTTCTGTACTTTCTATAACGCAGTGCCTTTCCTTGATTGTGTACCGTTTCTATTACTTGCCTTAAAAGCAGCTTCTTAATTACTTTACAGACTCATCGCACAGTTACACGAGGTTGGAAAGTTAGTTGAAAATGAGGTAGGCTGTATATGTCTCTGCATCATAAACAAATTATTTAAATGTCTTATATTGTTACAGTACAAACATTTGAAAATAGACTTTAATACTCGAACCAGAGTTCCAATTTTTACGCAGCACTCTATGCAGGATATTAATTGCTAGTTTTGTTCTTTTTAGATCAGGGCAAACAATCAGTCCTCAGAAAACATCATTTTCTCATTCATCGTAGCATTTGGAAGACAGCAAGCTACCGCTGTAAGTTTTACTTTTGATAAAAATGTAATAAAATTCTCTAAAAGTTAAGTTCCTCATGTTTAAATAACGAATCTGCGAGTTTAAAAAAATCTTGAATGATGCAGACAGGATTGCCAAAATTCTAAGATCACCAATTTTCTAGGATTACCAATTTTCTAGGATTACCAATTTTCTAGGATCACCAACTTTCTTAGCCAACTTTCTAGTTCTTTTTAAATTCATATTATCCCTAGCCCCTTTTTGCATCATGTGAAATCGTTTCTGCTTGGATTGATCAATTAAGTTCGGCTTATTCCTGATTCTGTAGTATAGCATTTTTCCAATTTTTCCCAGCAGCTAAGATTTCTCTTTATTGTTCTTTCTAGAATCAACTTTCAGAAATAGCCAAACTTCGAAAGAAAGCCAGTTCTTACTTTGGTGAAATTCTAAAGAACACAGAAAGCATTATTTCAACTGGTAACCCACCGGACTCGTTGAGGTATTTGTTGTTTCTTCTGACCTAGAAGGAAATTTTAGAGAGCTCCCTGCTTCTTATTTCAGCTCAATGATGAAGCTGAAGTTTTTTCCAATAAAAAAATCGAGCACACTTGCTTGTGTACTTAAACTTGCAGCAGAAAGCTGTTTTTTTAAGTGCTATCGCTTTCAGTTTTGGATGAAAAAATTTCTCTTGTAATGTGATTAACATATACTTCTCTTAAACTTAGCAGAAATCAATTTTCTTTAATTCTCAGGTTTACTTCTAATTTTAGGGTGTGTTTGATTGGTAATTCTAAACCTACCAAATTCTGAAAACAGTAGACTTCGCAGAGACGGAAATATGTTTCCCAATCAAATACAGAAATCTTGAAACGGTAGGTTTCGGATTCTCCACCAGGGTTTGCTAATGAAAGCGAGACTTTCTCCAAAGTCTGCCANGAGACGGAAATATGTTTCCCAATCAAATACAGAAATCTTGAAACGGTAGGTTTCGGATTCTCCACCAGGGTTTGCTAATGAAAGCGAGACTTTCTCCAAAGTCTGCCAAACCTTCTGCCTTTTAGAGCAGCAAGTTTAGAAGGCCTTCCAAACCTACCAAACCTAGCGCTTTGAGAATTTCGGAGTCAATGAAACACAAATTCCGAGTATACCAAGTCTACCATTTTCGGAATTGGTACCAATCAAACACCCTTACTCTCACGCACAACTGTAGAGTCCTTTTAAAAAGGACGTTGAGATTTTTCCAAAATCAGAAGATTAGAAGTAATAACATAACTTCCATTTTAAGATCTTTACCACAGTATGAAGTTTATATCTTTTTTTTAATTTTTTTTTAGGATTCTTTATTCTGTTGTTGGCAAATTGGTGAAGCATTGTTCGAAGCTAATTTATTCCAAGGTAAGTCTTGGAAGTCTACAAGCTCAAGTTGGATTTCGAAAAGATACTGCAAGGGCAATGCTTTGTAGCAATTTATGATAAACAAATTTGCTAGTAGCAATGAGAAGTCTCATTTGAAGATCCACCAGGATTGATTACCAGCAGTACAATAGTTGCTTGTTTTATGCCTTGTCATTTGAAATGATAATAATAAATCTATTCTTTCAATTGAAAGACAACCAATCAATCTTCTACAATGATGTCATTTTTCTTTTCGATCGTCAATTCCTTGGAGGCGAGATCACACATTCCCGACGACTAGAGCCACCTTCAAAGGAAAATTTGCAAAATTGCCGGAATCAGAAAAGTGCTTTTCTAGCAAACTATTTCATAGCCATTAAATAGCTACTGTTTGAAATAGACGCAATTGATTTTTACACGAAAAACTGGACGCAACTGATTTATACTCTTCTTGCATGAACATATAATTTTGTGATCCTTCCTATTTTTCTAGACTTCGCCAGACTGTTTGCTGCCAAAGATCTTGGATCAAATGGTGCTCCCTCGGCAAAGCACTAAGAAAGTGATCCCCGCAGCCGTCACGAATTGCTTAGTTGGTCATATTCACCAGGTATGTGACTTCTTTGACCAAATACAATAGTAACTATTACAGAGTCTCTGAAAAAGTTTATCTCTTAAGGTGTTGTGGCGCAGTGGTGTAATCCTCTGACTTTGCTGCCAGAACAGTCAGTCAGACAGGGTTCGAGCCCAGTACGGGCACCATGACAAGGGGTCGTGGACTCGATTAGATCTTCTCTACTTCTGCGACCCCAGCGCTTGGCGTTAGAAACCGTAACTTTATTTTCACATTTAGTTCATGGTAATAACAAAATCTTAAAGACTATCCCCGGAGAAACGAGGATCTTTGCTTGCTTGTTTGCATGCTCCACTTGCAATATGGCGTCGGTTGAAGGTGTTGTGGCGCAGTGGTGTAATCCTCTGACTTTGCAGCCAGAACATTCAGGCGGACAGGGTTTGATCCCAGGTAGAGCCCTACCATTTGAGCGTCATGACAAGGTGTCGCGGACTCGATTAGGTCTTCTCTATAATTAAGTTAATTGTAAATGGCTTCAGGGTTGCTATGCATTTCCATTCTCCCTGTGGTATCGTTATGTACCTTTGTTATTGTTTGTAAATTATTATGAGAATATAAATAAAAAAATAAAAGGTCTTCTCTACTTCTGCGATCCCAGCGCTTGGCGCTAAAAACGCAACTTCACCTTCACCTTCACCGTCGCGATCTCTGAAATGGTGTATGTTGGGTNAATAAAAGGTCTTCTCTACTTCTGCGATCCCAGCGCTTGGCGCTAAAAACGCAACTTCACCTTCACCTTCACCGTCGCGATCTCTGAAATGGTGTATGTTGGGTTTCTTAAAAATTTATCTTTAAAATCTCTTTCTAGAATCATCAAAGAGAAAATACTACTTCAAAATATCTTTTGAATATACTACTTTTGAAAATACTACTTTTGAATTTCTACATTTTGTTTCAGTTTCTGTCAGGTCTTTCGTCGTTGGATTTCAAGAAAGATGAATTTGTTAGAAGGAAAATCAAAGAAATTTTCAGTCGATATTTCCTAACAATAACGAAGGTATGGATCGCATCTTTCTCGATTTTTCAGTTTTGTCTCCTTTGTAACATTTTTTGGACATGATAATACCATGGGCGGTAAGAAACGCGGTATTTAATTCCTAAAAAAAAATTTCTTGCTGTGTCCCTATGCCCGTGAAGGTTGTTGTAAATCAGAACACAGGGAAACAAGGAAAACCAGGCACAACAACGACAACCTTCACGGGCATAGGGACACAGGGAGAATTGGACATAGGGGGGATTGGGCACAGGGACACAGGAAGAAATTTTTTTTTAGGAATTAAATACCGCGTTTCTTATCGCCCATGATAATACAAGATTGAAGTTTCCCTTCATAGAATTATGAATGATTTCTTCATTGATTTACCCTTATCAACAATATTTTCCTTTTCAGCGTTGTCATGCTTTGCCCTCTTCTCGAAATCCATTCTTGGTAAGTCTTTTAGCACTTCTTTTGGTTGAATAAATAGCTAAAATGTAGCCTGCGCGCAGCCTCGACTCCTCCTCAAAGGAAAATCTTGTTTTTCCTTTGTGGAGGAGTTGAGGCTACGCGCAGGCTAGATATAATGACGATAGTTTGCTCATCGATGATTAAAAATAGATAGTACAAAGATTTTACATTTATTTATTAGATTAAGACTACGTTCACACGATGCCGGCACATTTTGAAAACGGTGAAAAATGTGACGGTAACAAGCTTGTTGCAATTTCATGGTTTTCAAGAGTTCACATGGTGCGGTTTTCAAAATGTGCCGGTTAGAGTTCCGTTTTCAAAATCTACCGTTTTCAAAATGTGCCTGCAAAAAGTGTGCCGTTTTCGTGTGAACGGGAGGCCTATCCGTCACATTTTTCACTGTTTTCAAATTGTGACGGCATCGTGTGAACGCAGTCTAAAAGAAGAAATCATTGAAGTTTTAAGCAAGTAAGTTAGCTCACTTTGACTGGAAATTCAATAGACCCAAGCCCGCGTCCTACCTTATCCCAATAAACATCGCTGAACATGATGGTGTGCTTTAAACATTTTGAACTATAACAGGTTGCTTTTTTGCTTTGATAGAATAGAAATATTTTAGAAATATTTGATAATATTAATATTGCTGTAAATGAACGATACCATGGTTATAATTGAAAGTCATTCACTCTTGTTCTAGGTCGCTCTGCAGAATACTTGCATCCAAGATCCAACAGCTCTAGCGAGGTTTGTCTTACTTGATAACACGTGGAACGACAGAGGGTTCCTTTTATCAATCGTTTACTTCTTTCTCCTTCTTCCTTCACGGGATGTGCTTGAAATAACATTTCCTGATTTGTATTCGGATTTTTTATTTCTCCAAAGTCGATATACATTAGTTAGCTATGCGTCTTATTTCTTTATTTCAAATTTCAGCGACTTCCGTCAGTTTGTCATTGAAATAATTGCTGAAAACTTTCTGGTTCTGCCGCAAGCACCTGAAAATCATTCTGTGGTGAGAATTGTCTTCCTCTTTCTTTTCTTGTAGATACAGCTGAGTATTATATTTTCATATTTTGTTGTGTTTCAAGTTATTAAGGAGGGAACAAATTCCTATAAAGGTTCAATTATCACTACGTGAAAGCATTCACAAACATTTGGCCTTTTTGCCACAGTTTTCTTGAGAACAACTTAAGCCTGGTTTCCATATGATCGTTCCTGTCGTTCCCATCGCTGGTAAATTTTTCAGCGACACGAACAACGTGAACGACAGGAGCGATCGAATGGTTTCGAATGGCGCTGGGATCGCTGACTTTTTGAAAAGTGGTTTCCATTAAAAAATTTCGATCGCTGGCAGTCGCTCGCGTCGCTGAGATAGAAATTTTTCTGTCTCAGCCACAGCGAGGGGCAAATCACTTCTCAAAATAGTGTACGTGATTTTTATGATTTTAAAATCACTTGATTTTTTTCTGTGATTTTTTTGTGATTTTTTGTGTGATTTTTTGTGTGATTTTGTGTGTGATTTTTTGTGATATTTTTGTGATTTCAATGAAGGTGTACGAAAAAAAAATCAGTGATTTGCCCCTCGAGATACAGGGTGTCGCTACGATCGCTGGCAGAAAAAGTGATAGTTTCCATCAAATCGTTCGTGTCGCTACGGTTGCTGGTACGTTTTTTCAGCGACGGGAGTGACACGAACGATCATATGGAAAGCAGGCTTTAGCATCACCATGTCCTTACTCTAACTTTTCTTTTCCTGCATTTCAGGTGCTGTATTTTGTTTTACGATTGTATCAAAGTAGTGTTGGTCACAAAGAAATAACCAGGTGAATTAAACTTTAATTACAGGGGCCATCTTTTCAGTGAAAAAGACATCTTTCGATTTTTTTATGCTTCGACCAATCAGACAAAGCTCAAGGCCCACTCGGAAGCTACACGCTACTGCTGAGAGCGTCAACTAAAAGAAGCCTCTTAGATTCTATTGGCTTTATTCTCCTATGTTTGATGGAGAAAATTCGTTCAAATATTGTCATGGGTAAGCTATCCGGTAAATGTCGTTACCTTGTAAGGAATATTGTAGGAATTTTTTGCATCATATGAGTTGCATTTCGAGAGGAGAGATCTTGCAAGCCTTTTTAAAATATGGTAAAATGCTAAGTGATCGTTAGATTGATAAGATTGCTTCAGAAGTGAAATTCAAAACTTGTTTCCTGGATTGAAGTATTTTAGCAATCTTCTTTGGTCACTTTTCGTTCTTGGTCTGCATTTCTCTTCTATCTGTGTTGACCTCTAAAAGCTGCTGTATTTTCCAAAGAGAAGAACACCTCCTATTCTTTTTCAACCAGGAACAGCCCTGCAATCATGATTCAAGTGATGTGCAGCCTTATCTCGTGTGATGCCTGCGGAGGAACGAATGCAGAGCCGCCAGGCATAAGAAAACCAGGTGACACTTTTTCCTAAACGCGAGGAATTCCTATTTAATTGTTGTTTGTTATTTATTATTCATTATTTATTTTAGAATTTCCATGAAATAGGTTCAGAAGAATAAATCTAAATCTTGCCTGGGCCATTTTGTATCTAATCAAGCAAGCAATAATCTCGTATATTTTAGTATGTAATTCAAACTCTTCATCATGCTCAGTCTCTGAACAAGATAAAATTCGGGCGGCCAATGTCATACTCGTGCCTTCTCTCTTCCCCCTTTTCGCATGTACAACGATTGAATTAGCTACCTAAGGGTTCATGGCAACTTTTGCGATCTTCTTTGTTTACGTTCGTATCGTGGCATTACTATTCGCCCGTAGAAATCTTTTTATTTGCAACATTAATCGCCTTGTACTGTCAATCAAAAATAATGGATGCTATTGTTACGAAGTCTGCTCTCGTTAGCCACTACACGAACTACTTACTACCTACAACTAAATTACGCTGGACGTTCAGTACCGCAATCTTTTGGCTTGAAGGTGAATTTGTTTGGCCGAAATAGTTATATTTCAGCCAAAAGAATCAGTTATTATTAAGTTTTGATCAAGCTGATAAAATTATTGTTCAATAATTTTGAAATTCTCGTTTAGCAATGGAAATTCTTACTTCGATTACAAAAGCCTATAAGAATGCAACCAGCGAAGAAACGTAAGTAACGAATTTGGTTCTCTATGATTTCATCATGTTTCACGTCTATATATTCTCAATTTTCTTTTACAGTTGATAGGTATATCATCGCACTTAGGAGATGGATTTTTAAGAGATAACTTTCTTAAATGATTTTGTTTACTTGTCCTTCTAGATTAAAATTGCAAGAGCAATTGCAAAATGTTTTGCTGCTCAACATTCAACAATTTCAGGTTCGTATATTTTATTTGTATCTTTTTTTAAGAAATTAGCATTATAGGATTTACGCCCCAAGTAAGAAAAGCGAGTTACCAAAATGGAACTCATGGAGGCTCTGCTCGTGCCAACTAGGTTTAGAAAACGCTTATTTTGCGAGAAAACCAGGCTAGAAGATTTTAGGATACTTCTCTAAAAAATTGTCAAGATACATTAGCTAACATTGCAACGTTTATACCAGTAAAGTACTCAGCATTGGAAAAACTTGTGTTCTTCTAGGCAGGGCGTAGAAAATGTGAATATTCGAGCAACATTCGTAAATTCTGATCCAGTTATAGCTCAATAAGATCTTGATTCCACATGGCAGATGCAAGGACTCAAACATTTTAATTTAACGTTATGAAATAACGTTATATTTTGAGCTGTTTGATGATACAATGATCGTCCCCTCAAAAATAGTTTATATTTCAGGGTATTGTCTTCAAATCATTCGAAGCACTGGCCAGACTTGACCGTGAACTTGCCAAAGACCTCATAACTACTGCTCGCGAAAGTGTGGAGGAGAATGAACGAAGCAGAGGATGTGGAGAGGATAAACGTCTCAGGCTAGTTTGAACAATTAATACTTTCTTTCAAGCTGTGATTTACATTTCTTGCGACGACTGCACTTTAGCGGACCAGCCTTATGTCATATCTCTCGGGAACATATTTGACTAAATACCCTACTAACCCTAACTTAGCCCTACCTCACCCAAACTAACCCTAACTAACCCTAACTTACTCTAACAAAACCTAACTTACCCTAACTAACCCTAACTAACCCTTACTTACCCTAAAACCCCTTTTCCAAAACCTAACCCTGACCCTAACCCTTAACCCATGACACATAGCTTGCCGATATTGAAAGCTGGTCCGCTAAAATGCAGACTAGCCCATTTCTTTGAACATCTGTACGTATCTGTTACAAGAAATAGGTTTGTGAGAAAGTCTTTGTTGAAGAAACTTTCCAAAATGGAGATCAAGACTTTTCTCTTAATTCCAACCGGTCCTGACAAGCACAAAATTATAAGGAAAGTTTTAAAATAATCTTGTGTCTCTTGAAAGTTCAAAATTAAAAAGGCATAGTCTTTCCTCGTAGATCTGCATTAGAAAGTTTCATTGCAAGCACTGGTAGAAAACTATCAACATTCTGATCTACTGCTCTCCACAAGATGACGTAAAAATGGCGGCTGAAGATTCTGATGCACATAAGATCATGCATATATGGAACAATAATCCGAGTTGATGCGAACGAGCATTTCTGAACGGAAGCTTGACTTGAGAGAGTGGCGCTGACTGAAACTGTTCATACAAAGAGTGCTTCAGTTATTCGAAAGCTGCTTTGCTCTACAGACACTCCGCAAAAAGACAGGCTACGGCGCAAGAGAGGCTACAGCGCAAGAGAGGCTACGGCGCGAGAGAGGCCCAGATATATTTTGAAGATCAAGATCAAGGTTGCTTCACTATCCTCCGGTAATACAGCCTCTGCGAAGGAGAGTGCTTCACTGTGCTTGTAGTTGTTTTAAATGGATAAAAATTGATATTTTGACAGCTTCGGTGTCATTAAACAAGAACAAGTATGTCCAGCGGTGAACCCGAAAGTGTACTTGAGTGACAAGTGATAAGCATGGCATGCTAATGTGTCCAAATACTTTGTGTCAAAAATTTGATAGTAGTATTTGTCTATATTTTGTTGAAATATAAGGGTATCTATTTGATAACAAGCTTGTCCTTCTCTTCCAAGTATACCCATCATCCTCTTGTCACTTCCATTTTGTCTTAAATGAGAGGTTAGATCGCTTAATTTGAGCGGTAGAACGTTACTGTTCCTGCCAGCTGGTCCTTGCAATCAGTTATCAGTCCCATCGCACTTTGTATTTACCTTAGAACATCAGAATATCCCCGCCTGGCCTTTTTGTCTCAGCCTCCAGTTTATTTCTGTCACTGCATTGAATCCTGGCTCTTGCTTAGTGAATCAGCATCTGTTTCAACCTGTGCATGAACTATCGCTAATTTTGCAACAGGCATGGTCTCTGCAACTACAATTGTATCAAGTGAATTTGAGTTGCTTTTGGGCTTGCATCTTTGCCTGGATTTCCACCAGTCTTCAAGCCAAATCAAAGGATTCATCCCCTAAGATCAAAACAGATATTATTAGGGCCATTAAAGTGAATGACCTAAGCTATATGGCACCCGTCTATAAATAGGACAGAGAACAATCTAAACACGCCGTTGTTGTCTCTGGCTTTGCTTTCTTTGGCCACACTACGCTGGATTATCAAATACAATAGGCTATTTATAAACCCACGAGATCTCATCTTTTAAATCAGGTTATTCATTTTAAGTACGAGTTGAAGATCGTAAAATACACTGAGTCCCACAAGGCTCATTCTTTGGTCCTTGAATGCTGAATTTAGATTGCGTTGCTCTTTGGTTTGATCTTGCGTAAATGGTCTTGCCATTATGCAGTTCCTTAGGTTATGCTGTTAGTTTGGCAGCAATCTTATACCGGGTGTCCCAAAAAAAAGTACTCACGTTTGTTTGAATATAGCGCCATATTGAAAAGCGACAGGAATTCGTGGTATCGACTGTCACAGTTCACAAAGGCTAACTTAGATGTCAATAGTTTGATTTTCACCGTAGGTTGAAAATTCTTCGAGTTATGAGTTCCGAAACGCAAAGACCATCGTCAAGACTAAAACAGTAGGCCAAAATGTTATGAAGGAGTCAAGCACAGGTCGTCCAAAGTTTTAAAGGTTTCAATAGCAACACATTATTTGAATATTATTTGCTTTCAAAAGAATTATAGAATTATAGTGCGTTGCTATTGAAACCTTTTAAAACTTTGGACGACCTGTGCTTGACTCCTTCATAACATTTTGGCCTACTGTTTTAGTCTTGACGATGGTCTTTGCGTTTCGGAACTCATAACTCGAAGAATTTTCAACCTACGGTGAAAATCAAACTATTGACATCTAAGTTAGCCTTTGTGAACTGTGACAGTCAATACCACGAATTCCTATCGCTTTTCAATATGGCGCTACGTTCACACAAACGTGAGTACTTTTTTTTGGGACACCCGATAGTATGCAAAATATGGACAATAACGAACAAACCTTTTCGTACATGAAGCATTCATTTATAAGTATTACGATGACCTACGAAGGAATGAAAATACACATTGTTTATAACGACAGACTATATGAAAATACAGAAATTTATGGCCTTTATGCAGACATGGAACGCTGGCTTAGAGTTTGTAAATAATAAACAGGAAGTAAAGAAGTACGAGTGGAATGGTTTGCTAAATGCTAAACACGGAATATTTTGCAACTATATATATGTTTCAATAAAACCAGCACCTTCCCCCTTGTTTTTAGGCCAAGAAGCAAATAATAATGCAGAATTTGTTTCAGTCATTTTTCAGGAAGAATGTTAAATTGCGAGCAAATGCAACTTTACACAAAAAGTATTAATTTCAGTCCAAGAGGCAAATCAACTGGGAAGAATTTCGTAATTTTGACCACAAAATAGTTTCAATTCTAAGCAAACCCCTAAAAATATCTCCAAAATCGTTAAGTATGGAAGAAATTCAAAACTCGTACATTTGTTTGAAGAAGGGTTTGTTCCTCGGTTTAGTCTTTGATGAAAATTTTGTAATCAATTGGCAAAACTTCCTAGAATTTCTACCTGCTGTTTCTTTGAAAATTTTAAAGAGAAGTTACCACAAGTTATTTACCCACCATTGATGAAAATGCAACTGAGAAAATAGTCTTCAAAATGCTTTTGTATTTTTGTTGAACGAAAACTAACACAAGCGAAATGAGAAGCAACCACAAATGGTGACATAAATATGTCGAATCAATCTGCAATCCTCCTCTTTTACTGCAATTCTCAACTATCTGCTTGAAATTATATTTTTGTATATTCCACATAACATTTGTCACTTTTATTCTTCGTATGTACTCCACGAAATATCCCCCAACTATAAGCGAAATTGGTAATAAGAACAACGTTGCAAGCAGTATTTTGGATTCATAATTGTCAGCGATGTCACAATTCTCGATGGTGCATTGGCCCAAATTTGAGCTTTTGTTATTTTTCAGAGCAGTTTCAGAGCATGGCATAAAAGTTGAGTTCTTCGTACTACTGAAACTACTGAAAAGATTGTTATTATCATTAATGGTGACACGTAGCCAATAAGGAACATGTGTGAGATCTCAAAAGTAGGCCATGCCAACATTCGAAAACTATCTTCCTGCATTGAAACGATGTTGAACGTCCATGAAAACAAGCACAACACAAAATATGTTTCAAAACTGAGGGCAGCAAAACAACCATTTCTACCGATATTTGTTTCTCGATCAACTCCAAAAGCAATGAGTAATTCTGCGACGATAAATAAGCATATAGAGATTGTTTGGTTTAATCGTATCGTTCCACGAGCTTTTCGAAATTTCTTCAAAGACACGAACTGCCATTTCTTGTGATAAACTGCGATAGTTATCAGGCCGGATAGAAGTGATGCGAAGTTTATTATGGTAGTCCCGATTGAGAAGATATCATTGAAGATCATTTCACCGGCTTTCAGCCATACCAACCAACTTGTGAAACTATTGACTTTCTCTCTGTGGAAGTTATGACGCCCAGTTCATACAGTGAACAATGCTGTAATGGTGATAAGTTATAAAGTGAACAAAGAAGGGAATCTCAACTCTTTAGAATTCTGTTCAATCTTGTTACATCTTTACAAAAGAACCTGTATGTTTACAGCGTCGGAATGAGAATTATTTTATTTCTGATGTTATCTCAACTGGTTGTCAGTGCTCTTTGTTGGAAAGTTTCTTTGTGGGGAACCGCTTTCTTTGGTTTAAGTCACATTCGTAAATGTATTTACGTCACGTTTTGGCCTACGCAGGAACAAGTGATTTTCGCGGGAAAATGAAGAATCTATTTGGTGGGGAGTGCTGCGAAAGGTCAATCTGAGCAGGGAAATGGATGGCTAGAACACGGAGGGGGGCAGGGGTTCCCCATAGTAAAGGTATGTAAGAATGTTCCACCCTCGAGGGTATACTTTTTCGAGGTTTCTGAATCTAGGCAAGGGTATATTTTTGTGTGGTTTGGCCTGGCAAAGGATATACTCCTTGCAAGTTTAATTTTGACTGGCAAGGCAAGGCAAGGCAACCTCGTCCCCAGGGCCTTTTGTCATATTGGGACTGGGACGTAGTCAATGGTGCCCTTTTGAAAATTTGGGCGGCACAATCCTACTTGAAATTTTAAATAGTTAATGCGTTAATACCCAAGAAAGGCATGGCTTACACAGAAATTTCTTGTAATTTTGACTCAAAATGATTGGCCCATTTCGTAAAGGTGTGTCTAATTTTTAGCCAATCACGATTTTGGCGCGATTTTTGGGAACTGGGACTGGCACCTAAAAAATTGTGCAACCTCGTTTGAATACAGTTGGCCTATAGGAGAAAACTGGAGAAGGAAGCAAAGAAGAAGCTGCTGGAATTTGGCTCGTTCTTGCCAAAATGGCTGGGTTTTCAATGCGAATAGTCGATGCTGACATTTATCTAGCAAAGCCAGTACAGAATATAGACATTTGCTTCTCGAAATTCAGGCAAACTGATACATACAGAGTTCCAATAGTGAGGATATTTGGAGCGACACCGACTGGTCAGAAAACATGCCTTCATGTTCATCAACTGTTTCCATATTTATATGTTCCTGTCTCGAAGAAAGAAGCCTCAGAGAAATTTGCAAAACAATTTGCGATGAGTTTAGATTATGCTATCCAGATAGCTTCAGGGAAATCTGTGTCAAATATACAGCATTATGTTTATGATGTTGCTGTTGTGAAGGGAGCAACGTAAGTTTCTTGTTTTGGACTCGGAACACAATTTGGCAGGCTTCTCGGAGACTGCACATCTTGCCATGGCAAACTTGGAAGAGACTTTTGTTTAAATCGTTGCTTTTGCCAAGGATATAGAATTTTTAGAGTGGAGGGCATGACCTTACTTGCTATAAAAGTGAATTTGAATATGAAGAAATTCATTCAGAAAATCACCTGCATACCTGCCTGGGCATGCCAGGCCAGGGCAAAACGTTTATTGAAAACTTGCCACTACACTGCATGCCTACTGCTTACTCCTGGAGTTTTCTGTATATCATTAAGGCCATCATACTGCACATGTTTTTTTCAAAAGAAGCTCTATAAAAACAGATCTCTCAGATTGCCAAAAAATTGAAAAACTTTAGTACAGTACTGGACAAGAAATTTCTTAATTTTGTCTTGGAAATCTGAATCATTTTCCCTGTCACTTGAAGAAACAAATGAAAATACGATTTGTAATTTTCAATATGTTACTGTAATACTCTATCTCACCAATTTTCATATTTTCCCATTGCATGCAGTCTTGCTAAATACCAGACTGCACTCTTTGTTTCTTTCGCGGAGAAGTGCGCAGATGAAAACAATAGAAGAACAAAATGTCCTATTGTTTTCTCGAAGATTGCGCGGAGAATATATTCTCCGCGAACAGCAAAGAATGCAGTCTGGGCTAAATACAAAAATTATTATTTTGAATTTTTTTGTAATCAGTTATATTTTGCAGGACATTCTATGGGTACCATGAAGAAGAAGAATTTTTCTTGAAGATTTCACTTTACAACCCTCATCTTGTAAATCAGTAAGTTTGTTGAAAATTCATAGTGTTCATGCATCTAAGAACAAATTTTGGGACAAAATATTTTTGTGAAAAATTAAAAATTTTATCTGGCTTAAAATAATTTTCTTTGATAATTCTTAGCATTTTTAGACATTTTAGAATTGATCTAAATTCAAACATTTTGATGTCTTGTAAACGGGATATTTTTCCATGACATCAATCAATTTATTGATGGTAAATTTAAATCACTAGAAATTACTAATGTCTGACTGTTGAATTCTGCTTCATAATGAAATGAATATATATAATTCTTTATTTGCAACAATTTATTTACAAAAAATTTCCATGATTATTTTGATTCTTTGCAAAGCATTTTTATTTTACTTCAAAAGGGTAGAAGAGCTTCTTCTGAATGGAGCAATTATGAACAGAATATTCCAGCCATATGAAGGACATATACCATTTTTGCTACAGGTATTGCTACATAGTTTAGATTTTTTACTTTTAGAACAGGTATGTAGCTAGCCAACCAATGCGACTGAATGCCTCTCAAAACTCTCTATCAGAATTTGAAGAATTTTTTAAATTTCTTAAAATTTTGAGAATTTATGTGATGTTAACTATACCTGGCACAGGAGGCCCAACGTATAGTGGTGAGGGGGCCTACGCATTGTCAAGATCTTATCTTACCTTAGAATCTCTTGTTGAAAGTACTTACATATGAAGTTTTCTTGCCTTTGTTTCATATGACAGTCATTTCGTCATTGTGTGTCCTTGCTCTTGGGCAATCAAATACAGCGCCTTGAAGAAGGCTAGCCATCAATGCGTAACCCGTCTGTTTTGACTTGCGTTAATACTGTACTGCAGTATCTATGTATAGTATTAAGACAAGGAGCGCAACTTATTTCCAAACAAATCAGCAGCAACTGTTTTATTTT
>REGM01000015.1:369230-390845 GCA_004194415.1 Aurelia aurita | reverse complement strand
TTTCTCTTCCTTATCTTCCTTGTTCAATCACTAGATGGAGTCCTTGGGAACCAGCCTGCCAACAGGGTAGGAATTGTTGCAGAAGTCTCCAGAACACGACTGTATGTTTTACTTTTGATTCAAGTTTTGTTTCAACAACTGCAAGGGCTTTTTTCTGGACCAGACAAATAGCTTCGTGAAAATGCAGCGGAGATGATTCCAAAAAGGCATTATATTTTTAAAATTTTTCCCGGACTTGCCTGGAAATGTTTGTCCTGAAGGAACTTTCCTGGTCATTTGCTGCAAAGAATATTTGTGACCACGGATTTCCACAAATTTGTGTCTTTCGGTGATCTCATTAATGTCGTCCGACTTAAATTTATCATTAACATTATTTTGTTTAGGTGGGCCAAAAAATGGTATCCAAAATATAATTTGATGATAAATATAAAATATGATATAATTTAATATGCTGAATATCTATTCATGTAACTATGTTGTCTCTGTAGGTTCTTTGGGGTCGTGTCCTGGGCTGGCTGCTCTTTGGGAAGAAGAAAAACAAAGACGCAGATTAAACAATGAGTCGACGGACATTGCTGCTCCTGTTTCACAGGGTAATGATCCGGTTTTCATTTTTGTGTGCAGTTTCTAGTTAATATCTTCTCAAAACCATAATTCTCTGATACAAATGACAATTATTAAACTTTCCTTATGGTATATTTATTTTTTGCGATACTTTTTTAGCTGGATGGAAGAAAATTTAGCTTCATGGGTCTGCTTGAAAATCTATTAATTGATCACTGTTAAAATACCCCTGCTATACTGCTACTTCGTTAATTTGTTGATGTGCTTTTCAGAGGAAAGGCAAACAATTCTAACTGAAACTGAAAGAAAATATTTGGATGATATCGATTTGCTAATCAAAGCAAAGCTGCAAAGACAGTAAGTGTCTTATCAAATTGTTTTACTTTTTTCGTGTTTTATTTCTTTCAACGATGAATCCAATTGCATAGATAAGTCTGTCTTATACCCCATTCACACTGGCCAGTTCAACGAGCTTAAAATAAACCAGGTTATTGAATGCTGCGTTCTAATTGGTAGATCCAACAAATCGAAGGCATTTGATTGGTTAAAATTTGACCTGGGTTAGACAAAGCTGGTTTAACTGCTTCAGTGTGAATGAGGTATAAATTTGACTTTTTGTTGGCCATAAAATTCCTATGATGATTTTACTTTCGAGTGTAGACTTTTTGAAGTAGGTAGCAGTTACCAAATCGTGAGATAAGATACAAAAGAAAAGTTGGACAAATATTCACTAAATGATTCTGTTTCTGTTACTCGACGCTACTTTTGAAGTTCGGTATCTATCGAAGACGTTTAACTTGAAGAAGTTATCCCCTTTCCTTTGAACCGGAGGAAATTTTGAGATTTGCAACGTGTTCACTATATTATCAAACGATAATTATTTGGAAGGTAGCATCTTCTTCTTCTTAAAGGGAATGCAAGCATATAAAAATGCTCAAGCCAGTTGCGGTCAAATTCTAGCCTATCAGATATCAGTATTTCCTGTTGACGTAGATCAGTTACCCAAATATGGTTCGGCATGTGTCACGGCCCATTTTCTTTGCACGGCTATTTTTATCCAAGGCTTATATATGCTTAGCTTCCCTTTAAGACTGACTTCATCTCAGGACTGCCTCCCCGAACGCAATGTTAAATTGGCTTGTTGTAAACTGCACGTTAAAGCTGAGCTTAATGGTGGGAATTATTTCAAAATATGCTCCCATACTGTGCTCTGATAACTCTAATGATCTTTTACCGATTTTAGGTCATCTTTACGAAGCTCACCTTTGCATTCACCAAACCCACTTCAGTTACAAAGTCCCACCTTGTATTCTGACGAAAAAGAATCGCCGGAGCAATTACAGGATAACATTGATCATATTGATGGTAAGTGCTGCTTTTTCGTTGAAAATTCGTAAGAATTGAATCATCATAAATNCTATCGAAGACGTTTAACTTGAAGAAGTTATCCCCTTTCCTTTGAACCGGAGGAAATTTTGAGATTTGCAACGTGTTCACTATATTATCAAACGATAATTATTTGGAAGGTAGCATCTTCTTCTTCTTAAAGGGAATGCAAGCATATAAAAATGCTCAAGCCAGTTGCGGTCAAATTCTAGCCTATCAGATATCAGTATTTCCTGTTGACGTAGATCAGTTACCCAAATATGGTTCGGCATGTGTCACGGCCCATTTTCTTTGCACGGCTATTTTTATCCAAGGCTTATATATGCTTAGCTTCCCTTTAAGACTGACTTCATCTCAGGTTAATGGTGGGAATTATTTCAAAATATGCTCCCATACTGTGCTCTGATAACTCTAATGATCTTTTACCGATTTTAGGTCATCTTTACGAAGCTCACCTTTGCATTCACCAAACCCACTTCAGTTACAAAGTCCCACCTTGTATTCTGACGAAAAAGAATCGCCGGGGGAATTACAGGATAACATTGATCATATTGATGGTAAGTGCTGCTTTTTCGTTGAAAATTCATAAGAATTGAATGATCACAAATTTACTCTCTTGGTGACATGTATTTGTCTACCACTCACAGGTATCCTCTGTATCAGAAATGTTTACAAATTATTGATACATTTTGGTAGGAATTCCTAGTGTCCAAAATGCTGCAAATTTTTGAATAATCACCAGAATTTGGTCATGTTACCGATCTTGAAATTCCTCATTTAGGATTTATGTCAAAAGACCAAATGTAGATTGTTGCAGCGATGTAGTTTGGGAGTTTTCATTTCACATTGAATTTTGTTTGATTTTAACCCGTCTGCGCGCTGTTGCTTTTTCAAGACTACAACTACAGTAGTGTTTTTGGGATGTTCTTAGAACATACATAGCTCCTTAGTTGGTTATTTTTGGGTAAAATTTCAGCCTGATGTTCTTATAATTGGTATTTTTCATAAAAAGAACGTGTCTGTCTGCCGTTGCCGTTGATAATATTTTGATGCCAAAGCAAAATTTTTAATATCTTGTTATTTTTCAAGAAACACAACCAATTGTTGATGAAGAAGTAATAAATTCATTGTCACAATCGCAATTCAACCTCTCCCAAACGCCACCTTCAGTTTCGCGGTCTTTGTGTGAGTAATATTTTCATTCTTTCCTCGCCTACATCCAAGATTTGGGAAAAATCCGTTTGCAAGAAATTCTTGTTGATAATGACAGACATGATAAAATTTAAGAAGCTCGACTGCTCGATTAATAATATCCCTATATCATTGTTTATCGAGGAGAGAAAATTTGTAGAAATTTGTTCGTGAATTTTAGACGCCAATGTTGTGGAGAATTTTGCATTCGTGTATTCGTGTCTTTTCAATCAAAAGAATAAATATTTAAAGGACCAATTTTTTCACTCTATGAATTTTGATAAAGATTTTGATTTTAATATCTTTTATAAACTATGTCTGCATAACAGAAAAATAAAGCAAGAGATCAGATCAATCATTAAATAAACGCTCTTGTCTGCTTTTTGTGAAAAGTAAAATATTTGCTTCGAAGCGAAATTTTTGTATCCAAAATTTATAATAAAAATTCAAAAAGTGATTCCGCCCGGGCTCGAACCGGGGACCTTGCGCGTGTTAGGCGCACGTGATAACCGCTACACTACGGAATCAGATGGCGGGTAAGGTGAATTTCAGGAAGTTATNTTTTCATGCAAAAATTCGTTGCTTTAGTTCCTTCTTTAATTTCTTTAATGTTTGTGATGGTAAAAAGTGCGTTTTTGACCATTTTATGCAGCTACAATTTTGGTTACATATTTTGTTTTAATCTATACTCTACTTCAAAAACCATTCAACAATTTTTTGCGAGTTTCACCATTCTTTTTCTCGCATGAGCTTCAACTTAATTTTCGTTATTTTAGTTTCAATTTAGAATACGTCATTTCGCTCTGAAATAGGTAAGCATCTTGCTTTGCTTGGTCGTCAAAAATATTCAAAACACACTGCTCAGTGTGGAGCAAATCTTGACACAAATCGTTTCTATTAGACCTTTTAGTTACCATCATTAATTCCATAAAATAGCCTTTCGTTGAATTGTTTATTTGAGAGCAAAATAATGATCTAAAGTAGAGACGTAGGCACGTGCCCCCCCCCCCCAAGATTTTGCAATAAATGAGAAATTGCCCTTTTTGTTTGAGGAAATGCCCCTCTAGCTAAAGGAAAAAAGTGCCCTTGAAGTGTCGTGCCCCTTCAAGTTTAAGATGCTTCCTACGGCCCTGATCTAAAGCTCCACCTATATTTTGTTTTCAGCAAGCACCCTCGACAGACAGTTGGTAGATCTTCTAGCAGATTTTGGTGACGATAAAGAACAACCGTTATCGCAAAAGTTGTCCCAAGCATCTTCTATAAATAATGGTGAGCATTTCACATTTCACTTTGAACATTCACACCGGATCCATAAGAAAAATATCTTCAGTAGATATTTGTTCTGCCCTGATTGCATTTGCATCAAAAGCAGTATGTTCCTTTGAATACCAATCAAAACTCTCTGTTTATTGCTACTAAAATTATGGTGGTTCTGAACTCATATTGTATCAGTCTATCAGTCGGGGTTTAATTTTTCAGTTCTTCCAAGGAAGAATAGCAAATGTTTGATCTTGACTTATAACAAGGGTCTATTATTTCCAACGTGCTAACTTTGCTCAGTTGTGCAATTCAATATCAGTTGTACGTTGTACACAGGAACGTTGATACCTCGTATCGGAGATTATTGTTTTGAGGGGACAAGGTAATGAAATATGATTTCAAAGATAAAAATATGCTTTTTGATACAGGGAGTGATGTTTCCTTAGAAGGAAGGTTACATTATGGTCAACACAAATAGTTTTTACCCAAAATTAACAATGAAACTAACATAATGATATTTTTGAAGCAATGTTTTTCGACGCGACGTAGCCAAGTGGACCAAAATTTTTCTTGACAAACAAATTTTCAAATTTTTGCCAAACAATGTTTGCTCGTTTGGCCAGGGCTTTGGACAATATTGCTTAGACTCATTACATAAGTCTCAGCATCGCTCATTGAATTGGATGGTTAAAAATAGAAATATCAGATCAAAAATATTGAACGAATACAAGGAATCACGTCGTAAGTCTAACTACTGCTAAGCGCCTTGTTTATTTTCAAGGTATTGAAGACGAAGAGAAGGAACTGGAAATCGAAAATGATCAAGTTGAAGAGGAGTTGAGTGAAACAATTATGATGTCCCAACATGTTTATGATGACGTAGACAAAGTAGAAAGCGAACATGAAGATGGGAACATAGGTGGGGAACAGGAGAAGGGGAACGAAAAAGAGGGAAATGTTGATGAAGAGTAAGAATTTTTTACCTTCGATTTCATTTTTTGTGTGGGTCTAGTAATGTTTTAAGGTACTTGTATCTGGGAATGAAAAATCGAAAGTCATTTTGGAAAGTTATCAAATGCAAGTTTGCTGATAACCATTAAATTCTTTATGAAAAAAACTGTATATCTTGAAGCTTGATTTGCACTGGGCAATTTATCCGACCAGTTCTCTCATTCTTGGTTGTCGATATTGTGTTTTGCAAAGAAATTTGTTACGGATTAACACTCACGAAAAACATGGAACAAAACTCGCTATGTGTAAACTGGCCTTTGGGCTACCATCGATTAACATGAAAGATTTTCTTTATTTGATGTAATCAAGAAAATGGGCAAGCTAAGTTCAATTTATTTGCAACAGAATTTAAAACCTGAAAATCATGTTTGGTGACACAAAACTCATGCCAAATATAGGCCCCGTGAGGCTCAATTTCAACCGTCATTTCAACCCAGTAACCCTTATCAGACTTACTTCTGTCTAATGAAAATGCCTAGGGCATTTTTGGGGATTTACACAGCATCAGAGCTATACGATGAAGCATAAGATTGTTTAAGTATCTTTTTTGCCATAAAATTATATAGCTTGCAAAATATCTTGGGCTAAAACTTGTTTTCTGTTTTTTATCGAAGAGAGTTGCTGAACCAAGACTTTGAAGATAGCTGGACTGCATCAATGATTGGAAATATCCCACAACTTGATGGAACTTTTGACATCGAAGATTTAATGAGAGGGAAGACTGAACATAGTGGCAGCATTATGGAACAGCCTCGTATTAAGAACAGTCTCGCAGCCAGTCCAGTGACCAGGGCCGAAGCATGCAGTGATCCTGGTCTAAGAAATCCTCCAAATATTACTGTTACTTGCAAATGTCCACGGATCAACGAAATGAAATCTACGAATAAAGATCCACGAAGGTTTCGCATTCCACAATTGGACGGAAGTAGTGATAATGATTTCTGGGAATCAGATGGATTTCCAAGAAAATCTCGTCGTAAAGGAAGTAAAACACCTTTGAAAACGTATGCAAAATCGTCCATGAAAAAGAAGCAAACACTTCGGAGAAGACGGAAAGATAGCTTTACAGAGAGAGAAGATTTAAGAAAATTTAGAATTGATTTGTTGATGGATAGTAGTGCGAGAAGCTCTGGTTTTTCGCATAAAGGTGAACATTCTAGCTCGATTAGCTCCTCAAGTTCGGAAGAAAATAGCCGATGCGATAAATTGAATGATAAAAAGTCGGAAAGCATTTTGAAAGCAAGCCCGCAAGGAAAATGTGATGCCTTCTCGTTTCCTTGTGAGACAACTAGTTCTAAGCCTGCTACTAGGCGTACAAGGACAAATATGCGAGCAAAAGCTCGAGACACTCACGTTAAAAGCTCCGGATCCCCTGGCCAGAAATCTTCGAGAGCAATTGTTCTTTCGCCTAAATGTTTTTATTCATCATCAAAACGTGTGTCAAGTCAGATAACTTCAAGTCCGAGGAGAACTAGGGAAAAACTGAAATCATTAGGTGCTCTTGAATTTACAGAAGCTTCTAGCAGCACAAAAAGAGGCACAAGAAGTCACAAAATTAAAGGCAGTAAAGAGGCATCGACCATATCGACCATAGTTAGCATACCTTATGACGACCAAGATGATGATACACAAATTTATATTAAATCGCGAAGAAGTAAGTGTGGATCAGAGAGCGCTAGTACAAGTAGAAAACATAGTCCAGAAGACTTGAATACGAAAGGCACAGATATTTCGATGCCTGTCACGGAACCATTAAGTATCACTGGACCAGAGCAAAGTAGGAAGACATCGCTGTCAACGTTTACAAAATCAGAGTTTAAATACAAGTCGAAATCAATAACTAAACGATTAGCTACCACTAGAGAAGAACACATTGGGAAAGCATCATTTTCAACTTTGACACAGTCAGAGTTTCAACACAGTTCGAGCTCAGTAGCTGAGCAGTTTGACAGCAGTACTGGATTGTTGGATGTTGGAGCTTCCTTGGATCATGCTGCAGGAGAGAAATTATTGTTTGGTACAGAGAGTGAGCATGGCTTAGAGGAGACAATGAAGGGCAAACAAGGGAGTATTTTGCTCAGTTCGGACACTGAATTTCAGAAACAAGCAAGAAAGAAATCTGGACGAAAAGCTACAAAAAGGATATCACAGTTTGATACAGAGAGTGAGGACTGCTTAGAAGAACCACTGAAAAATAAACAAGAAAATATTTTGCTTGGTTCTGATAAAGAATTTCAGACGCAAGGAGAAGAGAAATCCGAGAAAAAGGCTCGAGTTGGGTCTTTGACTCGAGGCCTCACTTATCCGTTTACTCATGATTGTTATGTTCGTCTGACCGACCTTACACTCAACCAGAATTATAGTCTCTCACAAGACATTACGACTAAGAAAACTGAATCAGATAATCCTAATGCTGAGGTAATGACTGGACAAACTTTGAAGTCTGCGGTGACAGATTTGCCTTGCCAAGGGCCTAGGAAAAGGAAGCATTCATTAAGATTATCTAAAGCTGCTAAGAAAGCACGATTTGAGGACTCCGACCCTGAAATATTGTCTACACGTGCTGAGTTTGCCATGCAACGTGAAAGCCTTGGGAAAGAACTTGAGAACTCAGAATCAGATATAAAGTCTACATACTTTGAATATTCTAATCGACGTGAAAGCGGTGTGAGGCTTGAGAAAGAGAAATTTAGTGGTGAAAATGTGTGTGATAGTTGCTCTGACTTTTTGTTCAAATCAAGTCATCCATCACCTGATAGTAGTGCGACAGAAGAAACTTGTTCTCCGCCTAGGCCGTTTACGCCAAACAAGACCAAATCGCGCATGGAGCTCCGTGAGCGTCCTAACAGAAGATGCATCGGTGGTGTAGAAATCCAATTTCAAAGTGACTCAAATTGTACATTTATAAAACCGGTACGTTTAGAATTCGAAGGAGATAACTTACCTCGGAATGAAAGCATGGCGGGCCACAGTCACGAAAGCCAAGAACCCAGACCGAATTTAGAAGACCGGCTGCTTGATTCTCATGTTGTTAATCGTGCTTTTGAAGGACGAAAGAAGAAGACAAACTGTGCTACAGATACTCAAATGGTGGGAGAAGGTCATGTTCATGTTGAAAAACCGAAGCGTAAGACAAGAGTGGCCTCTTTGAAAACTCTAAACAGCGATCTTCAGTTTAGTCCAATTATTGATGAAGAAAAGTTGAAAGATCATAGATCAAAACGAAGTCGAGTGAGCTCGAAAGAAAGCATGGCATCTGTTGCTTCGCAGATATCTCAGGAAAGCAGTTTTAGTGATAAATTTGATGCACCGAGTATAGGGGATTCAACTCAGACCCAAACAAGCACGCAATTGATGGGTTCGTCAGATGGCAAGAAAAAGACTAAAGGTATGGATTGTCTTTCGGCTGAAGAAAAAGGCAGTGAGTTTATTAATGTTGTTCATGAATCGAGTGGAAGCTCAGATAACTCATGTGTTAATCTTGCTCTAAAAATGGTGGACAAAGAAGGCATGCAAGCAGCTTGTAGTAGCGACATGAACAGATCTCTGGCTGTTGGTGATTCTATTAAAGATTCTTGCCTGGGTGATTCTCGGAGCGAGCTTCCTGGAAAGTCAAACGATGTTATTGCAAGTAACAACAAACATTTGAATGTCGAATTAGAAAAGGACCTAAAAATCGACTCACAGACTTCATTAGCCATAGCCAAACCATCTGAAATCGTCTCATCGAGAGCTAGCGAATTCTATGATACTAGCACGACATGCATAGTGACTTTTGATTCTAATACCCCCATAGCAGACATCACTCCTGAGGAAATGGAAGATCTCGATATTCTAGTAGAAGACTCGCTCCATATTGATTCTTTGGAAGTCGCAATGAATGAAGATGAGGATGAGATGCAGGGTGGTTTTATATCTGCAAAACCAAAGAATGTAATTTATTCTAAAGAAACACTTTCTGTGAAAGCTTCAGAGCCTGAACGCAGTGATTCCATTGTTGGTCAGCCAACGGTATTGCACGAAGACCAAGGCAATCTTATTGAGACAATAAATTCCTCAATTGAGGAAAAGTCTGAAGAGATGCCTACTGAAAGCCACGAACCAGATATGAGAAATCAGGATAGAGTGGCGTTTTCGTTAGAAAGCGAGGAAAAGAGAAAGTTTAGTGCCTTAGTTATGAATGTAGAAGACACAGAATTTGGTATTGATGAAAGGAAAGATTTGAACTCAGCTACAAAATCCGAGGATGGTGACATATCTACGAAAAGCATTAACGAGGAGAATTCAACTCGAAGCAGTATTCATTTAAAATTGAGCGATTCTTCTCCTGAAATTGAAAAACCTGGAACGAAAATTGATTTCAAAGGAAAATATACAAAATTGGATTTAGACCAAAATCATGAACGAACTTCGATGAACCTTGATGAACAGTGCTTGCAGGGGCGGAATGTAGCGCAAATGGAAAGCGTTGATATTCATAGAAGTGAAGTTGTTGATTATTATAATGATGAAAAGGATTCTATAGCTGATACAACAATTAATGCGTACAGTAAGGACAAACCGAGGGTACTGCCAAGTGAAATAAGTTTACAAAATAAAGATGAAAATACTGGTAATGACGGATCCCAAATCAGAGGTGCTTCTCCAATTCCCTGCTCTTTAGAANGCTTGCAGGGGCGGGATTTAGGCCTAATAGAAATTGTTGATATTCATAAAAATGAAGTTGTTAATTGTTATAATGATGAAAAGGATTCTATGGCTGACAAAACTATCAGTAGGTACAGTAAGGACAAACCGAGTGTACTGCCAAGAGAAAGAAGCTCACGAAGTAACGATGAAAATACTGGTAATGACGGATCCCAAATCAGAGGTGCTTCTCCAATTCCTTGCTCTTTAGAAAGTCATCTCAGTGACTCAATGTTAGCCGTGGAATTGAAAGTCATCGAAAGTCAAGACAAGAGAGTTATAAGGAGTATTGCTAGGAGCAAGGGTGAATCAGTTTTGGTGATGCCATCCCAAAAGCCTCCTAGCCGAAGTAGAATTACAGCAACTGCACGCGATTATGGTCTTGGTGAAACACGACACAAGAAAGCATATTTCAGTGATCCGAAAGATGTTCCAGCGCAAACCAGGTAATTTGAAGTGGTTTTTTTTTCATTCAAATATAGTATGATTTGCACGCAATTTCAATCCAGCTACTTTTCTTCTACAAGGACCTTTGAATTTAAGTTCAACTGGTTTTGCATTACAATTTACCATCACACAAGAAATCTTTTGAGTCTCTCTTGAAGCCTATGTATCTCTGTTACTGTTTAATTTGCTTTGTTTTTTGCCAGGTATATTGGTGACAAAAGATTACGCATCAGATCAACCAAGGTTAGTTTACATATCTTTGGAAAGATATTAATGTATTAACTCTCTTTGATACATCTGTGTAATGTAGGTTTGAGGAGGTACACATTTCGATCGTACATTATCCTATCGGTTCTCCGTGACATTATTCTCGATCCTATGACCACCTGTCGAAGGAAAGGTTTTCTATCCGGTGTCCCAAAACAGTTCCCGCTCTTTTAAAAACACCAGCATTTTATTGCTCGGCCAATCTTCAAATGTCTTTCTTTTGCAAGAAGATCAAGTACCAGATTATTTCCCACGTATAGCTCATTGTTTTGATTGATTTAAAAACGGCTGTTAATGTGGGAGTGAAAATGCCCTAAAGTTCACTTCTCATATTTTAGGTTCGTGACTTGCCCCATGCTGCATCCAATAGTGGTTTCCAAGGATCGTTAGAACGACTTCAAAGGGAGGAAATTATGAACACAACACTATACCAGGATCTACATCATCAAGGTATTTTGACTACTTACTTATACGTTTAATGTATTTCAATCCTGGCATTATAATTTAATTATCACATAAATTAAGGTATTCTAATGCTTGTTATTTTTTGCACAATAGCTACTTTTCTTGGTTCCATAATGCAATGTTTGGTAAAGAGGTGTAGACAGTTTCAGCTAAATATTTTCGCCAGACATTTCGCCAGACACTCGTAAGAGCAAAATCATGGAATGCCTTGACTAACATGAGATCGAATCGAATTCGTCTGCAAGTACTCCATTATTACTCACGAAGTTAAAAGCTTTCTGCCACTCGATAATTCTTCGGCACATCATTTATTTTTACATTCTCTCTGTTTGTTCTTCAAGAGCCAAAAAAGTTTATTTAAGAGATAGAAGTCATTTCCCTTGCCTATAAGCTTTGATTTGACTCGACTCAACATCCTAAAAGTCTTCACCCCCTGAATATATAGCACCTCATGTCGTTTATGTTTTGATCATGTGGTCCCTCCAGGGCATGAAGGTTGAAAATGCAATGTTTATAGCCGAAAATTTAAGTAATTGATTGGTAATTTGAAATAAATAAAAGATCATTTATCTTCTACAGCGGCAGCCTTTGATATTGCCGATGCTGATATCCAGAAGATGCTGATACCAGACAATAACATTTTGTTGATGCCATGCAAGAAGCCACCAACTCAACTCAATATCAAATCTTGGCTTGAGAATAAACGCAAGAAAGAACGCGAACAGAAAGCATCTAAAAAGCAAGAACTTAAATCTGCTGGAAACGATCTCAAAAGTGAAGATCGTTGCTCGATGGGCCTCAGGAGCCCTCCGCTTGCAAGCCTAACAAATACACAAAAAGAACCCATCTCTACAAGTCTGAAAGATGTTTCCAGAACTGAGAAGCGAGAAAGATCTGGACTAAGGAGTCCTTCGCCAGAGAAACGCTCCTTTACTCGTCTACGCAGTCCAACGTTGGGCAGCCCTTTTTTCACAGATCAACATGGTCATACCACACAGTGGAAAGAACTAACTGAAAAAGGCGAACAATGCAAACGGAGCCCTTCTCTAGTTAGCAAGCAAGACACACAGCAAACGACTAGTTGCTCAAAGCTGAAAAATGTGTCCGAGTCAGGTAACTATTTTCATGATATTGTTGTTATTTCAACTCATTCCCAGTTGGCTTAAAATGATAGCTTAAAGCGAACCAGCATATTAATATCAAGCTTAGGAGAAAGCAGTAAAATAAAGTACAAACTATGACTATATATAACCATAATGAATTTATTACGAATATGCTTTATGAAATTGAATTTCATTAAAACAGTTAAGAGGCTAAAAAGCCCCAAGCTTGGCATCAAGGTTCAACATAATCTACAGAGGCAATTTTCTCCATACCAACGTTTTATTTCAGAACTGAATTGTGTAAAGACCGCCAATTGTCGTACTGTTGCCCTCTAAGTCGGATACTTTCGAAGCTATAATTAACTGTTCTTAACTTACCCTAGGTAACAAAGATTTCACCCACATTAAGAGCCCAGATTGCACACCAAAGAGGAATTTACGCTTGCCTATCCCAAGCGATTTTGGGGGGAATTTGCTGGTAGCCCTCTTTTTCTTGTCAGTCACCTATTTATTTACTTATCTTATTTTAGGTAATAATGATTTGAATCACATCAAGAGCCCAACGTTGGGAAGCCCAGACTGTACACCAAGGAGGAATTTACGCTTACGTATTCCCAAACCGTTCTCGTCTGATTTTGTTGGCAGTCCTCCGTTTTCTCCGAAAGATTCTACATCTGCTTCTAAGAATGAATTCGCTTCGATGAAGAGCCCAGTCAGCAGCACACCAATAATTTTGAAAAAGAAAGCGTCTTTCAAGTTGCCATTAACAACTGGAGCTGCTGCGAAGTCTAAAAGTAATGTAAGTTGAGTTTCCTTAGAACAGAATACTTGTTTTGTTTGAAATCAATCTTCTTGAAAGAGAGGCTAATGGCTGCGGTCACACTAGAGTTTCCGAGGGTGGGCATGTTGCAGTGAGGACAGTGGTCCTATTTATGTCCACATAACCGGTTTATTTCTCCCATACTATGTTAATGTCTGTCCCTAAAATCAGGTTTATTTTGAACTCTTTTCAACAATGTCATTTTCAACTAACTTGGACTGTTCATGTTCTTAGATGTTGGTCAATATTTGTCCTGAAAAATGGGTTTTATCGGAGTATTATAAAAATGTATGTCCCCAAAACCAGTCTTTCTAAGAGCACAGTTTGTACTGGTACGCTGAAAAATGGGTTGGTGAAATCGTTTTTCCAAGATATACAAAGGAGCACCAAAAACACAGCACATGCCCACCCTTGAGTTTCCTCCCATCATAATGTGGTATTGTTTTAATTTCTTGAAGTTTACTTTTGTTGTCAGAAAACACGACGATATATATATTTCATATTTTCATATTTCAATTTATTAAGGATGGCGACCCTTCAACCAAGTGGCTGATTTTCAAGGGGCCCTCCAACGAGACAATGACACCAAGTCACACTGGTCACAATGAACTGAACGTTCCTCTTCAAATCAAGGAGTGCTATGATTTGTTTATTTCCCTTAAACAAAGCTAACATTTAGGTCAGCACCTTGTTTACCCCGTTGTTTCAGATCCTGTACTTTTCTAGGCACTCAGGCCTGAGAAACGAAACATTGTAACAGCGCTGTATGTGAAAAAGAAGAGTGGTCACATATCACAGAGTAATTACCTCGTTGGTTAGAAAAGATACAACGGAGATAAAGTGCCGACTCTCGAGTGCGGAATAAACGGTGGTCCTGGAATAAACGGGGTGGGTGGAAAAATGCCCGAATCATAATAAGCGGGGTGGGTGGAAAATTCGATCTGCAGTTCGGCAATTGGACGAAAACACACAAGCTGTTTTGACTGTAAAAACAAGTTAAAAATCATAGAAACTACCAAAAATGAAAAATACGGCTCGAATTAATAAACGGGGGGTCTGGAATAAGGATGTCCTGGGTGGATATTGTTCAAAAATTATTAAGCGGGGGGGGGGCGTTTATTTCGGACTCGAGAGTAGGGTGACTAGTGGGACCGCAGTCGATATGTGTCAACGGGTCCTGGACCTCAGTATAAACAATTTATGCTTGAGAACAAAATCATACAAAGTAAGAATAGCAACTATGACAGAACAACTAACAGATTCTGCACAATCGCAGATGGTACTGTATAATGACGTAACTAGATCCCCCTTCCCAGCACTTTATCAATTAAATGTGTTAGCTACTGTTTATTATTGATTTGAAGATTTTAAAATTAATTTTTCTGACAATATCCGTATTTTACAATAGTTGTCATTTTCTCCTACAGACCTCAACTTCTGCAACGCCAAAGCTGAAAAGAACTATCACTGACTCATCACAAATCGATGGACCAACACCGACCAATAATTTTGGATTCGGATTCACACAAGTCAATTACGATGATGCTAAGAATGCACACGAGGTTAATTCCTGTTTTTTTTTTTTTTGCTTCACTGAAACGCAAAACTTTATAACAATATTGACCAGACATCTCGTCGACAATTTTGTGAAAATTTTGTGAAAATTGGACACGTGTTTTGACCCAAAATCTTTAAAATTACGATGTAGTTTTTGACTCCAAAGTGAAGAACTCTGACAGAGAGGCTTCTAGTACTTCAGGACAATCCAAGCTAAGTCTAAAGGCTCTCCAAAATCGTAGAATTTTTTACGGAAGCTTCCGAAAAATTTTTTGCCGTTGTTTATCCGCCGAACACTTATTCCAGAAAATTGNAGACAGAATAAAATCAATGAGTTGCAAGCTGTCTTTTCTTTGCTCTGCTCTGCTTTGCTGTTTGTTTTTTAGGCACAGGTGTCTCTTGTATAGCAACCAGCCATTTATACAAGGAAGCTGCAATGCCCAATATACTATACGCATGTAGTACTTCTTGTTCCTTCTGTCAATGCGGTAAAAGGCCATCAGCATGTCAAACTTGTCTACACCTCCCATATTCTGATTGTATTCAAAAATCATGAAAGGTCTTGGAACAGATACATACTTGTTTTCTTTCTTACTCCATCTCTGGACATTTGAAGTTGGAGTTGCTCCACAATATGATGACACAACTCTCACAACTTTGTTGTCATACCACTCCAGAACACAGAGTCCTGAATTTGCATCCACCTTGAAATCAAGGCTCCCCCTTCCTCTCTTTTTCAAAATTTTTTCTGGCTCCAGCTTGCAATCTCTCATCCTGTCTGCTCGCAAGGTGCCAATTGCCAGAATTCCCTGTGCCTTCAATTTGATAAGCAACTCTAATGATGTGAAGTAATTATCAATGTAGAGTTTGTGGCCATTGTCATTGTTTAGTGTGTCACACAGCTTCAAAACCACATCTCCACCACATCCAAATGATTCTGCTTCTGCTACAGGTGGTGCTTCTGCAGTGGGTTTCTTAGCACCCACATAAAAATCAAAATCATAAGTCATGCCACTAACACCATTCCTGGTAAATACTTTGAAGCCCCATTTTATAGGTTTTTTGGGGCAATACTGCCTCAAACCAGAACGCTTTCCTTTGTACGGTATCATCTGTTCATCAATTGATTGTCTCTCTTCACTTCCCTCCTCTTGCTCAACCTTCAAGCAATTTTGACGAAGTGCATCTAAAAGTGGACGAACTTTGAAAAGTTTGTCTGTGCCAGGACGTTTTTCTTGTTCATGATTGCCAAGATTGTCATTCAGATGAAAAAATTGCCTAAGTTTTGAAAATCTGTTTTCTGGCATGATATCTGCTATAGGGGAGTATCGCCATTTACTGTTCCAGTACATGCGCATCTCAGGGAAATTGAATATTCCCATTAGCATGAGGATTCCTATGAATTGCTCTATTTCTTCCTTGTTAGTATTGATAGAATTCCCTGTCTGTTGCACAGAATAAAGATTTGTCTGGTTTGCAATATTTTCCAGCATTTCATCAGAGAAGAACTTCTTGAAATAGTCTATAGGACTGAGGGGTTCTTCTGGAGGATCACAAAACTTCCCCTTGAAGCTTTGAGTTACCACAGGTGGATCCTTGTTTACCCATCTAAAATTGCGTGATGCTTTTTTCTTTGAAGGCTTGGACGCGGGTAACTTCTTTGGTTTGGCTGAAACATTTGAAGCTCCTGCTTGAACACTCTTTCTGAAGGAAAGTAAGGGTTGATCATCATCGGAGTCATCAGTGCTATCTGAAATGACATCATCACCACCAGAATTAAGGAGGTCTGCTAGTGGGATATCATCTTCATCAAAGTCCTCATCACTCTCTGCATCTGATTGATTTCCAGAGGGAAGATACAGCAGTTCAATTTCACTGTCATCTGGTCCTCTTCTATGGACTTCTGAGTTTAGCATCTAATAAATAACAGAAAAAACCAATTTACATACATCAAATTAATGGTATATATTGTATAAATAGACTGAAATTCAAATATATGTAAACAGCAATTGACAGTACCTTCTATCCATTATCCCCAATCAACAGTTTTCAAAAAAATCATGGATTGTTGCCTAGGCCCATTATTCCCTTACTGCATATTGGGACCATATGGTCCCAAATTTTAAATCGTGGAAAACCAAAAAAATACAAAGAAGTGATGAAAAAAGCTTTCACCAATCAATTCTTGGATGTTAACTACATTAGAAGTTATTTTTTATATAATCTTACCTCTCTTTCAATTCTGTAAATATGCGAACATAATCTTGGAAGATGCTGTGAACTGTTAGGCCGCCATTGATTTTCAGGGCTTCGGAGAATGTGTTTCCTAGCAACCAGGAACGGAAAACAAAACAAGCGTTTGGGATGGGTACATGATACTATAACATGGTCCATCCATCAGTTTCCCATTGTTTGATTATTTTTATCTTGTGGAGGCAAAATTACGTAATGGGACCATATGGTCCCAACATGCAGGAAAGGGTTAAGGCCACGAACCTGTGGCGATTTCATCTCCATACGAAAAGCCTACCACTTTATACTGAATTATATAATCCAACTATTAGTGAATCTCGTTTCATTGCAACTGAGAGATGTGAAACATTAGGATTCCTACCGATTATAAAACTCTCTTCCTTCTATCTTCTTAGTTTTATACGGCAAGAGAGTTTTCTCCATTTTTTGACAATTTTATTTGAAACATTTTGTTAGTTTTTCATCATCGTTTCCGCAGGATGTTGGATGATATATTGAAAACAAGGATTATGGTAAAAACATCTATGAAGAAGAATAAAGATAACAAGGTAACTTGGTATCTTAAATATTTTTTGCAGTCAGGTTTGGTGAGGTTTCATTTTCATTTCATTTAATATTCTTTATACACAAATTAACCCTTCAGCAAATTAAAATATATAACAACTACTTACAAAGATAAAAATTTGAAGAATATAAACCTACAGCCCTATAAAACCTAACCATTGCTGATCTTCCAGGGAGTTGTGTTTGAGAGTCTAGCTCTTTAGATGCGTTTTAAGTTCTGTTTTAAAACGATTTTATGCTCCCTATCTTGTGCTTTGAGACAAGACGTTAGAAGAAAGCAGCTTTACACGTTTTATGAAAAGCAGAGTTTAGTGATGTTTTTGGCTAATTTTCTACTCTAAATTTGAAGAACCCTCATTTTTTTATGAGAAACTTATGTCTGGGGCTGGTAAATAGTTTCTTAAATTTAAGGACATTTTTGCTACGTAAAGTTTCTAAAAAGTTTTTTGAATTTTGAATGCTTTGAATGTATAATTAATATTTATTGTTAAAAGGGCTACCAAAGTACCTAATAAGGTACCAAAACAAATATTGAAAGAAATCGCATTCAAAACAATGTCAACACATTCTTGATTACTATACAGTGTCAAAACATATTTGAGTGACCTTGGAAAATTAAAGCTGCAAATTACAAAGCTTTCTTAGCTTTTTAATCCAGGTAGCACGGTTTCTTAATTTATTGAAAAATCGAGCCTTCAGTTTCTTATCAGCGGTTTCTTATAAAAAAGGAATGTAGCCCATTTGACGATGAACTTTTTTATTTTCTTAAATTCGTTATACTACGTAAGAATACACGTATGTTTTTTTATAAGAAACTAAGAATTTGAGCCAGTACTGAAAGTTTCTTAAAATTATCAGATTTTCAGTACTCAGAGTTTTTTACGAATTTCTTACGACTTCCATAACAATCTTCATGTTTACTTCCTGTGCCCTCGAGAACGTTTCGAAACAAAGTTTTTGAAGCCTTTCCAATGTTTAGACATTACTCAAGTACCTTCCAAGTAATATGATACAAGAAGCAAGTGAAAATAAAATAAAAATATGCTAAGGATTTCTTGACTAAAATAAATAGTTTCTTAACAAATTTTTCCCAGTACTGGAATTTCTTAACTTTTTGGCGATCTGAGAGTTGAGTTTCTTATAAGCAGTTTCTTATATAAAAAAATACGTGTATAGAAAAAGATTCAATTTGGCCTTTTCATTGACTGTCTTTTATTTGTTTTAGGCTTTACACCGAATGTTGGACGCTCGTCAGTTAGGTCTCAAACTTATTGCAAATGTGACCTATGGATATACATCTGCTAACTTCTCAGGAAGAATGCCTTGCGTTGAGGTTAGTATTACTAAAACTTGACGATACATAACCTAAAACAATAAACTACGACATACTTTTCATATAATTGCTGATATTTTGTAGTAGCTTTAATTTGTAGTTCGTAGTTAGACCATGTATCTTTGATATTGAGTCTTCATTGAAAGAAATATTACTTTTTTTAGCTGGAGGAATGATTCGTATGATTCAGGTGCACCAAAAAAATTGACTGGTTTGAAAAATTTCGTAGTTCCTGAAATACACTGGTCAATAGCAGAAAGTCGAAATAGCTTTTTGTCAATCTTTCACTTAATTTTGAGATGGCAGGGCGGGAAGGCAGGAATAATTTTACAGAAAAATAAACAAATATATTTAATGTCTTTCAAGAAATGGCAACTTAAAGGAAAGGTACATTGTTGCTTTGACGCGAAGAGGATTCTTTATATTTTTATCATCAAGACATTTTTCTCAATTCCAATTATCTGTGATTCCAGCGAGCAGAAAATTGTAAAAATTGCAAGCAATATATTTTGGCTTTCTACTGTCAACCAAAGTTCAGTTCATCTAAGTTCATTTCATATTTCAGGTATAAGATTTTATAAGTTCTATTTTTATCCCATCCTATATCTAAGCCAGTGTCCGAGTGAGTCAACTGGCCTAAAGTAAATAAAACACTTGGAAGATATGAGATCATTATTTTAGCTCTTCTTGTAAAATTTGGACGTCCAGGACAGGTACTCTTTGTAGGTAAAAGAGGTCTAACAGAAGCAATCAGGAAGACATATCCCTTGATTTGATGTCACCCTTTTAACGAATCTTCATTTGATAATCCGTAGATTGCAGACAGTGTTGTTAGAAAAGGAAGAGAAGCTTTGGAAACAGCCATCAATTTGATAAACTCAACCAAAAGATGGAACGCAAAAGTTGTATATGGCGATACTGATAGGTTTGTAGTAGGATCTACATTGAACTTGAAAACCCATTGCTAACCATGATCCTTTATGCGCCGAATGAGTAGCAAAACAGCAGAACGTAGGCCAGAAACGACTTTCATATCATACGAAAGTCGACTGTGGGACCGCGAAGGATCATGGTTAGCTGTGGGTCTTTAAGTCATGCTGTAAAGTAGAAGTGCGAAAATAGGCGAATCAAAACAATCAACCAGTTTTACATCCTTAGTTTCACTTCATCGTAAGTATCATTTTACGTCCATCTCGAGAAAGATTTTAGGCCCATTTTGTGCCCAGTTCTATCGAATTCGTTGCAGGACCATTATTCGCGTCAGATAGCTGCCACACAGAACGACCCACGCGTTTGAAACATGAAATAAAACAGATTTGTCGAAAATATGCTTCTTACATGTCATAATGATCCAGTTATAACTTTTCGAGTCCGAAAATTTAAACATTGTTACGAATCCTAAAGCGCATGCGCTAAATTTTCAACCCGCAAGGATAGAAGCACTGTGGTGCAAGTGGTCGCTCATGAAAGAACAGGTTCCTCAGCTTTGCGCAGTGGCATTATCGTAGCTTATGAGGTCTAACCGAGGCGCGATTATTGCTAATTGAAAACTTTCCCAATATCCCGCAAGACGACGCTTGACGTCGGCTTTGCAATTTTTGAAGGCCCTCATAAGGGTCACAATCAGTTGAAATAAACTAGCCGTTAACGATGTTAAAGGTAATGTGTCCATATATAAGGCCAGCGTATCCCCAACCTGTCAACATCCATCAAATTATCGGCAAATGATTGGTTGATATTCAAACTGATCACATGAATACAGAAAATTGCTGTAAGCAACCTTTTGTGATCACAAAATAGAGAAACGTCACAGGCAGTGGGAACAAAGCCTGCTTAATCCGTCCCTTGTTTTGTGGAATGTTTGTTTGCTAGATTTCAATAGCAGTCGCAAAGCAACCTTTTATGCGTGATTGAAAAGAATTTTTAGTTGACCACATGCTTTCCTCTGGGAGGTCTACTTGTATGGACACATTACCTTTAAGTGAGTGCTGCTAAACAGTAGAAGGTGAATGACGCAAAGAGGGCGTGGGGGGCTTTTGGCCAAGAGGCATTGAATCACTGTCGATCCCACCATAGCACGCAATGCATCTTGGTAAAATGTTTCTCAACGGAATCCCTTGTGTAATGGTGTATTGGTCACAACAAACTTTGGTTGTCTTGTAGGCAAAAAGCGAGGACCAAATCACTCTTTCGAAAAAGCGTAGGACATTTTTTAGAACAAAAGGAATTGTACAGATTTTTGGTGGATTTTCTTGAAAAAAAAAAGATTTTGACTAAAGGTCTACGAGATTTTTTGGGAGTGAAATGCCCCTCTGCAAAAATTTGCGACATTTGGCCTTCCCTTGTCTCGTCAGAGAAAAAATTGAACTTCGTTAGAGCAAAATTGCCACAGGAAAGAGCATCCAGTGGCTAAATTAAAGTTAGCGTCAGACGTCAGATGAGAAGTGAGAAAACGCAACATAACTCGTGCAAAATATTTTAACCGTTTTTAATTGCGAAATTGTCGTCTGACATCAAATTGGAGACAGTAGGAGCGTTTGTCATACTGAAGCGGAGACAAAATCACAAAATAGGCCCTGGGGACGAGGTTGGATTACGTTTTTTACAGAGGCGATCTCTGCTTCCACTGGTTGCAGAGAAAGAGGCACAGAAAACTCAATCTTGACATGCACATTATTTCGTACTTGATTGGATTTGAAAGACAGCGA
>REGM01000015.1:331877-369199 GCA_004194415.1 Aurelia aurita | reverse complement strand
ATTTTCCGTCTAAACTTAGAAACACAGTAATCACTTCTTTTATGGCATTCCCTGGGATAATTTCTAGCAAGGTCGTTTACATACTTTCAATACACTGGTTTTCTCTCTGGTAGAGGGCTTTTAATTATGAAATGGATGTGATTGGAAAGATCTTCGGATAACTGAAATTTGCATAATTCTTTTCTTCTGGGTTGTCTTATTTACCCAATCAGCGCCGAGATGGGCCTGGGAACGAGGTTGAAATAATCCACTGTCCGATCCTCCGAAATTTCTTATCAAACGCATCTAAATGGCTGCGCAGGCGCAGCAATTAGAACCCTAAGCTGCTTAGGCCTTTTATTAGCAATCGCTTTACTTTCTTCATATTCTGTCTCTAGCGTATTTATTCAGATGAAAGGAGCAACGAAACAGAGAGCCTTTGAAGTTGGTTATGAAATTGTTGAAACAGTCACAAAAATGAACCCACAGCCCATGAAACTCAAATTTGAGAAGGTAGGCCTCGATTAGTAAAGCCTGGTTTCCATATGATCGTTCGTGTCGTTCCCGTCGCTGAAAAACGTTGCGACACGAACGATTTGATGGAAACTATCACTTTAATGGAAACCACTTTTCAGAAAGTTTAAATCATGAAACCTTCTTTTTCTCTGGTCAATTTCGACAGTAATATTTCGACAGCGTTACTAGTTTGCACTGCTAGATTTTATTTGAACTATTAGCACCCCGCCAAAGGCAGGGCTTTCGAAAAATTGCCTATAGGCTCATTTGATTGTCCTCCTCCACGGAAATCTTTAGTAAAAGGCGAAAGATTTGTGCGGTTTGAAGGAAGACCAGAGCATGACAATATTGAGTTTGGAAATCAACCACTTCTTGTGGTATAATGGAACGCTTGTGGGAGGATGCTATATTTCGCGCATGCTCAGTTGCTTATATCAAACTAAAATTTATTTTAATCGTTTGTAGGTTTACATGCCCTGCATTCTGCAAACAAAGAAAAGATATGTAGGATACATGTATGAAACTATTGACCAGAAAGAACCCATCTTTGATGCGAAAGGCATAGAGACTGTACGCAGGGACTCATGTGCTGCTGTTTCAAAGGTAGGAATTTTGTTAGTCAGGGCGTGAAAAAATATTTTCCTTCCTGCGACCGGACAAAAAATTGATTCTTAAATTTCCTGCAAGATTAGAAAATTGAAAATATCCATCTTTCTAAGGCATCAAGAAAAATAAATTTGTATGCAGTGGGACCGATGAAGTTGGGACCCCATTAAAGAAACAATGTAGTTCTTTACTGATCTTGTATTTGTTGTATACAATATAAGTACAAATTGTACTTGGGATACAATCTATATTAGGTAACTTTTGCTTGACTTTATTAGTTGTTTTCCTTATTTTGAAAAAATGAGAAACATAGCATGTTACACGAAAAGAGATATATTTTGAAGTCTTTGAAAAATTTCATGCAGGATATTATGAATTGAAATTTGGTTGGGTGGGTTTTCATGCCCTGTTGTTAGTCTTATTGCTCGACCTATTACATTATTTTCAGTATTCGTTCCCTCGCCAAAACGATATGCTGTCTGTTAAAAATGTTCGATCGTTTTAAATAACTGAACCATTGCTAAACATTTTCGTCTGACACTGGTCAGCGCAAATCGTCAGATAAGATCCGAAAGAGATCTTAAATGTGCTTTTTGATTGGCTAGTCAAAAATTTGTTGTCTGTCTATGTTCTTGTTCGTTCTGGCTGCCTTTCGGTCTTATCTGATATGTGTCTTCTTTCTGTTGCAGAAAGTCCACATTATAAAGCCTAGTTTTATCCTTGGTTAGGTTGGCTAGACGTCGAGTACGCTTATTTTTTTATAAGAACCTCTTATAGAAACTGTAGTAGGCTATTCCAGAAAATTAGGAAACTCTACTAAAAACGATCAGAGGCCAATTGGAAGTTAAGAAACTTTTCAATTTTTGGTTGTGAGTTGCAAAGTGTTTTTAAACAGCAAATGTATTACCAACCCAAACATGATTTAAAAGTATCATTTTTGTTTAAGATTTCGTTCTTTCTTTAATTCTTGTTTCAAAAAGCAGTCCTCAGTGGATTTTGATAAATTGTGAAATTCAATTTTATGGAAGATGAAGAAACTCTACAAGAAGCTTTTTCTTTAAGAATTGGGCACAAAGTTAAGAAACCCTACTACAAAGTTCAGGGCCAAGTTCCTTTCAGAAAAAATGAGTGTAGAGTTCTCGCTTTCAACGTATAGCATCTTTGGTCCAATGCCTTTGATAATCTTTGCTAACCGCCATTGATCCACATTCTTTGTTGCAGATTTTGGAGCGATCTCTGAAGATCCTGTTCGAAGAACGAGATTTAAGCCTGGTCAAGAAAAACGTACAGCGGCAATTCACCAAGATCATGGAAGGAAGAGTGTCAATTCAAGACTTCACCTTTGCGAAAGAATACAGGGGGATGAAGAATTATCGACCAGGGGCGTGTGTTCCTGCTCTCTCTATTGCAAGGTTTGTTGGTAGAAGTTGTTAGTTAGCATCAGTTTGACTTTTTCAAACCCTTATCCATCTTGCATGCACTCACAAAATGAATGCATTTACGAAATGGACGTACGCATTTTATGGATGGCGCTAACGGCTCTTGTGAACGCTGTTTCTAGAATCTTTTTAAACGCTTTTTATTAGTGAGTTATTGTTTCTAAATGGAATCAAAACTCTTTGATTTTATCCAATTGCGTTAGGACATATTCAAAGGTACCAAGAAAATCTCAAATTGAGGTTAAAATAGATTTCGACGCTATTTTCTGTCGCATTTCTGTGCATATCTAACGTATTGTCACTCTAGTGTGAACCAAGCTTGCAGCTGATATTCCATGAGAATTTCTGCAAAGTAGGATCTCTGAAAAAGATCTTTGTACTTTGAGAAAAAAAATTATTTACTAGCATTGACATCAAGTGATCGTTTTGGCGAGAATTATTTCCCAGCATATTTATTATTGAATCTCGGCTTGGTAAATAGTGTCGATAGTGAAGCAGCAAAAGGATATGTCAGCATCCCTAGCTAAACACGAAGAAAAATATTTCTATGATCATCAGAATGTTGGTCCCTCGATATGAATCTTGTTTTGAGTATTTGAGACATTTATCATTTCCTTACTTATTCGTTGTTGTTATTCTGTTCTAGACGGCTGCTTGCTACTGACAAACGTGCAGAACCTCGTTCTGGTGACAGGGTTCCGTATGTTATCGTTTATGGAACACCTGGCTTGCCTCTTATTCAGCTGGTCAGAAGGTAAATGGTTCCTTATTTGTCTGTCTTTGCGATTTGAAATTATAGTTAAGGTTACAAATTGATAAAGTCACCACAGCAGCAGGTTGCCAACCGTAAATAATTAAGNACGAAGAACATTTTTTCTATGATCATCAGAATGTTGGTCCCTCGATATGAATCTTGTTTTGAGTATTTGAGACATTTATCATTTCCTTACTTATTCGTTGTTGTTATTCTGTTCTAGACGGCTGCTTGCTACTGACAAACGTGCAGAACCTCGTTCTGGTGACAGGGTTCCGTATGTTATCGTTTATGGAACACCTGGCTTGCCTCTTATTCAGCTGGTCAGAAGGTAAATGGTTCCTTATTTGTCTGTCTTTGCGATTTGAAATTATAGTTAAGGTTACAAATTGATAAAGTCACCACAGCAGCAGGTTGCCAACCGTAAATAATTAAGAATGATTTTCTCGTCGCTTCAAAAGCCTTGAAAAATAGCAGCTATTTTCATTTCAAATTTTCCGTTTTCTATGTTCCTGATTGTTTTCAATGTTTCTTTTACAGGCCAATCGAAATGTTTCAAGACTCAACACTGAGACTGAATGGTTCGTATTACATCACAAAGCAAATCGGACCAACCCTAAATCGAGCTTTTTCGCTGATTGGAGTGGATGTTCTTTCTTGGTTAGTCTACCATTTTAATGTAATACTTTCCCACAGTCTATCTGAACTGTTTTGGCACTCGGAGGCACTTTGCATGACTCTGGTTTATATAATCTAAACCAAACAATATGATATTCTTGAAAAGCAAAGAAGTAGAAGTGAATAACCATGTATAGATCTATAGATCCATACGAAGACAGAGTGATCCTACTTTTATAGACATCGCCCAAACTATACTGCAGCCTTGAGCCACACATTTCCTGAGACATAATAGACAACTGCGCCATGGCATGGATAGCGTTAGGGATATTGAACCATGCTCATCTGCGTTTCGAGCAATTTTGATGGATTTGATTGGTCGATTTTTCGTAGGACGCAAAGGATCATTGTCAAAGCTTCCATGACGCCATCTGTACGCTTTGGTCTATTCTATTCTACCGTCAACGTTTTTAGTAGAGACCAATTAACTCAAAATTGTTTGCCGTAATGGAGCTAAACAGAAAACCAGTGCAAGATCTGAGAGAATTTCATGAAAGAGTTCTGNTTTCGTAGGACGCAAAGGATCATTGTCAAAGCTTCCATGACGCCATCTGTACGCTTTGGTCTATTCTATTCTACCGTCAACGTTTTTAGTAGAGACCAATTAACTCAAAATTGTTTGCCGTAATGGAGCTAAACAGAAAACCAGTGCAAGATCTGAGAGAATTTCATGAAAGAGTTCTGTTTTTAAAACACGATTGTAGTGAAAATTTCCTGAAATTTTTTTGAGCAATTTTTTTGTAGATCTTCGAAGAGATTTGCTTTTTAAAACTAAATTCAAATTTCTTTGTAACAGGTACAACGAACTACCGAGACCACAGCGAAAGATCATACAATGTGAACCTAGCACAGGGAAGAAGAAAAAAGTATGTTCGTTTGCAGAAGAATTTATTTCATATTAATTTCTAACTTGTAGGGTAGACGGGAGAAGATTATCTAGACTGTTAAGTTCTTTGCTGCTTCAAAATTTTTAGAGATTGCTTAGGGCCTCTGTTTACATGTAGGTGGGCCAGCAAGCCTTGTCGGGCTGGCTCACCTAGGTGAGATCGGAGCAGACAATACACTTTATAAATTCTAACTTGCGCGTACATGAGTGGTAGGCCAGTCTGGCTAGCAAAATACAAGCGACCAAAGACTCATCCAGTTCCACTGGGTAGTTTTGGGTAATACACCAATATATCAAACCTTGAAATCCTCAACCTTGACCTTAAACCGAACGCTAAACCAAACTCTGATCATAACCCTTCCCTTAACCCCCTTAACCCAAGAACTAACCCTAACCCTAATTTATTTCAATTTTAACCCTAATCCTAGCCCTAATTTATTTTCAAGATTTTGATATCTTGGCGTACTCCCCAATTTTCTGAAAACCAAATAACTAAGCGTTTGATCTTTTCTCTCGACAGGGGACTATTTCTCAATACTTCTCATCGATCCATTGTCCTATCTGTGGTGAACTCACTCGTTCAAACCTATGCAGTTCTTGCCTAACTGACCCTCAACAAGCAGTTACAATACTGAGTGATCGTATCATGACGTATGAAAGGAAATTCGGTAGATTAACCGAGGTAGGCTTTTTGATATTCTAGAAAAATTTTATCCAAAGTAATACCCCATTCACACTTTCAAGTTACGCCACTTTAGCAGGTTATCGAATGTTGCCTTCTGATTGGTCAGTCCAACAGATCGAATGCATTTGTTTGGTTGAGATTTAATCTGGTTTAGATAAAGCTGGTTTAACTGTGTCATTGTGAATAGGGTATAAGGTACGAAATGGAAGTCCCAGTTTTGATGAATTTTACCTAGCTTGGGTATAGGATGTGGATAGATATTTGTTCATGTAAAAGACTTAAACATATGTTTCAGGATATTCGTTTCGTTCGCCATGAAAGTAGTTTGTATTTTGAAGCTGTGCTTAACTTTTTGAGAGGGAGATACTGATTGACCCTGTAGACCTTTTCAGAAAATACATATATTCAAAAATAGGCATCGCCTCGCTTCAATCTTCAATCATCAATATTAACGTTGGTATTTAGAGTAGTATTAAGAGAAATACGCTTTGAGAATGGTGGTTGGGCCATGGGGCTTTATTTGATAAACTTGTTTCTTTCTTCTCGTAGCTTTGTTATCATTGCACTGGATCACGTGATCAATCATTGAAATGCATATCACATGACTGCCCAGTCATTCACAAATTGTATCACGTGAAAATGGATCTTGGAAGTGCATACAGTTACAGAAATGTGCTTGAAGAACTTCGTTAACGCTAAATACAACAACACCAATTTTCTCCTGATAACGTGACCAAGGATTTAAATGAAGCTCGTTTGATTATGCCCTGTCATTCACAAATTATATCACGTGACAGTAGATCTTGGAAGAGCATACAGTTACATGAATTTGCTTGAAGAACATCATTGATAGTACCAACAACAACAACAACAATAACACTGCTTTGCGTTTTCATTTTAAGAGTTGCTATTGTTAGCTCATTGTACTAGGCTAGACTTATTACCTGAATCCCTTGCTTCCCTGCTAATTATATTTTCAAGTCAAAGAACACATGGAATCAAAGGGACTCTACGTAATAAGTCTGGTGTTAGAATGCCTATATTCGAGACGCTACAGTCAGAGACATAGGGTGAAATTCTTACTTGAAGAAGTAAATTTCTCTAGAGGGCACTTTACACAAATAAACAGGCATTTTTAGACGCTTTTGAAACTTTTGAAAAGGTAGGGGAGAGGCGTGTCGCCACCCGAGCACCTCGGCTCCTGCGTCTCTGACTACAGTAGGTTCTTGGTTGGTTTAGTTTTATGAAATTGAGTTGGCCGTGCTACTAATGTAGAAGAATATATCAAATTGTATCTTATCTACAGTATTATTTGTATTTTCTCAAGAAACACTGCACTGTTTTGTTACAAGTAACAAGTAGAATTAAAGCTTTGATAAGAAGAGCAAGATGCAAGAGTAGTGTCTCCTTTAGGTCAATTTGTAATCAGATTTCTTAAAGCCTTAAACCCAAAGGTGTAGAACTAGCCCCCAACTAGCCCTGGAAAAAAGGAAAGAAGGGAGTTGCATAAGGTATAATACGAAACTGTTTTTAACCCCAGAATAAATACCACCCTGTAAATAATTTATGCCAATGTATTTCCGTGACATTTCGCTGCAAGAGGTCGAATTTGGGAAGTTTGAGGGAAAAGAAAAGCCATCATAACTGTTCAGATCCCTAAAAATACCATTGAATTTTCCAAACCGCAGGTACATGTGTTGTGTTTGAAACCTTCCTTTGCACTCAGATTGTTCCTCTTTTTTTGGATTTCTGATTTTTCATAAAATATTAAAGGGAATGTGCAATGGTAAATAGGCTTGTCTATAAATAGAACAAAGAAAACACTCAGACACTGCATTGTTTCTTTGGCTACACGTATTTTTTTTTATAAGAAACTGCTCATAAGAAACTCAACTCTCAGATCGCCAAAAAAGGAAATTCTTCGCATAGTTTTACTTTACTTTCACTTGTTTCCTGTTTCATATTGCACGGAAGCACGGAAGGTACTTGTGTATCGTCTAAACATCGGAAAGGCTTCAAAAACTTTGTTTCGAAATGTTCACGAGGGCACAGGTAGTAAACATGAAGATTGTTATGGAACCTTTAAGAAACTCTGAGTACTGAAAATCTGATAATTTTAAGAAACTTTCAGTACTGGCTAAAATTCTTAGTTTCTTATAAAAAAAATACGTGTATGCATTGTTCACGGCGCGTGTGCACCTTCGATTTGAATGGGATATTTTTAGATTGTTTTGCTCTTTGCAAATGCAAGCTTTTAACCTTTTATGGCCATATTTTGGTGCTCCGGTTCCCTCGATTTATCACATCGTTTGAATGTCGCTTCTCTGCTGAATCTATCCCCGTGTTTTTCTTTATTCTTACAAGGCGACTTGGGCAAGTGCAGTATCGTTCATGAGGGAAGCTGGAAACCTCGTTTTCGGCGTAAAACAGGGTGTTTATGGATTATGGGTATTTCCCTAAATTGTCAACAATTTTTTCCAATCGAAACTATATTCCGCGGGATTCCCTTGGGCATACCGGAAAAACCGGACCCTATGACCCTGAGACCCCTATGACCCCTAGGACCGTTAAGTACTGAATTCTAAAAGGACCCTTAACTATAGATGGGTCATCCCCTCTAAAAAGGCAGTGTTCTCAAAATATATTATGCTAATCAGCTGACTCCTGCTAACATTGTTCAAATTCAGTGCCAATACTGTTTACTCCAGTGCGGGGGGGGGGGGGTGATTTCTTTTGAATTGTCTCGACATAAGTGAGTAAGTGCTCTTTTTTTGCCAAACGGGGTAAACCCCACTTGAAAACTCACACAGACAAATATCTATTATCTGATTATGGTGAGTGACGACGGCGACGGAATAACCAGCGAGGGCCTACTATAGTATACAAATTCAGGCCAAACTTTACTAGTCTCTTCGGAACACATCCAATATCACGCTTTTGTTTCTATTCTTCATCTATTATGATTCGTTCTTAGGATGTTCGCCGAACAAAGAACGTGCTCCGTACTGTACAGCGCCCAAATTCAACCTCATCCATCCATATAATTTATACTTACCAGATTGGAAAGTTTGACATGCGCAGAGGATTAATCCCTTGCGCACTTAACAAGTTATCCGCACACCATCTGCGCATTTTTGAATAAATAGCGTTCATCCGCACATTTTAATCACTTGGTAAATTGATTTCATTGTTTACTGACATGATATCCTAAAATCTACTACCCTTTTTGCGCTGATAAGCGCACTGTTAGTTGACTTTCTCTGCATTCTATCTGCGAAATTTTTACCCCTACTTATACAATTTTTGCATTAGGCTTATAGCCTGTAGCAAACTAACTCCTACAGGGACCACAAGGGTAAAAGGGAAGGATGTGGGGCAATTGTGTAGAAACGATGGAATAAATTTTAGTCAAAACCGAACCGGCAAGCCTATCACTTTTACCCGAGCAGACCCTGTCATCACGATATAATATTAATAATTTATGTGTTGTTGACTTATACTTATAGAAATACGCTAGGGTCTCTGCTGAATGTTTTGTCTTTATAATAGTTGCCTATTTGATTCTTGAAGCTGTTTATGCTTGGTGCATTTGCTATCTCTTCCGGCAAACAGTTCCAGTAATTATTGACTCTGTTACTATAAAAACGTTTCCTCACATCAAGGTTAAATCTCTGCTTTGACAGCTTCAAACTGTGCCCTCTAGTGATGCCTGTGGCTCTTGGTAGGAGTTTATCGCTTTCTATGTTGTAATGGTTGTGCGTGTATTTATATGTTTCAATGAGATCTCCTCGCAGACGACGATATACTAGGCTAGGTAAGTTCAAACTCCGCAGTCGTTCCTGATATGGCACATCTTTTAGATCTGTTATAAGCTTAGTTGCTCTTCTTTGTATAGACTAGTCCACTTATTTTCAGCGTTATATTATAACGCTGAAAATAAGTGGACTANAGGGTAAAAGGGAAGGATGTGGGGCAATTGTGTAGAAACGATGGAATAAATTTTAGTCAAAACCCAACCGGCAAGCCTATCACTTTTACCCGAGCAGACCCTGTCATCACGATATAATATTAATAATTTATGTGTTGTTGACTTATACTTATAGAAATACGCTAGGGTCTGTGCTGAATATTTTGTCTCTATAATAGTTGTCTATTTGATTCTTGAAGCTGTTTATGCTTGGTGCATTTGCTATCTCTTCCGGCAAACAGTTCCAGTAATTATTGACTCTGTTACTATAAAAATGTTTCCTTACATCAAGGTTAAATCTCTGCTTTGACAGCTTCAAACTGTGCCCTCTAGTGATGCCTGTGGCTCTTGGTAGGAGTTTATCGCTTTCTATGTTGTAATGGTTGTGCGTGTATTTATATGTTTCAATGAGATCTCCTCGCAGACGACGATATACTAGGCTAGGTAAGTTCAAACTCCGCAGTCGTTCCTGATATGGCACATCTTTTAGATCTGTTATAAGCTTAGTTGCTCTTCTTTGTATAGACTAGTCCACTTATTTTCAGCGTTATATTATAACGCTGAAAATAAGTGGACTAGTCTTTACATACGTTGCATCGATTGTTTCAAAATAGTAGTTTGCATAATTTAGATAGGCCTATACAGGTTTTACTAGGTAGGTACTACCTTACTTGAAAGGTAGGCCAAACCGAAGACCACCTACAAAAAAAATGTAGAACAGTGTAAGGCATTGAGTCCATACATATAGATATATTATATGAGCCTATAGGCTATCCTGAATTTTTGCTGACAAACTGCTGATGGCCCTTTGTTATCGCACAACTTTTGTTTGATGATTGAAAAGAAGTTGATATTGGTCATGAGCTGGCTGCAGACTCAATGCCTTTAAAGCTTTACTTGCACTATAGATAAATTCCTAGCCCACAGGTTATTATTATTTAATCATATTTTAACACAAATACCCTATCAGCTATTTTAAATAAACTAAAAGAAAAATAATCGCTATAAATATATATTTACAAATTAAAACCTTAAAGATTTGCTGGTCTTCCTAGGGATCGTGCCTCGGGAAGGATGCTAATTTTGTAGGAATTCTTTCAGTTTTTTTTTGAAAGTGGTAATCGTGGGGCTTATTCTAATTTATAATGGGATTTCGGTCCACGTTTTTGCGCCAGAAAAGAAAAAAACTTCTTTTGGAGAATTCTAGGTTCTGCCTTGGGATGTCTAGATCTAACTGATTTCTTGTTGGATAGTTAGATATTTGAGATCTGGTGATAAGTCTTCCGCGTAGGTTGTCCGGGCAGAGGCCATTCATTATTTTATAGATCATTACTGCCCTGTCAAATTTTATTAAGTTTGAGACTGAAAGCCAATTGCAGCTCCATCCATCCTTTAATCTAGAGCCCTCTATTAGCGTTCGTGCTCTATTTTGTATACGCTGAAGATGATCAAGCTTTGTGTTCGACAAGCTGCCCCATAGTTCATCACAGTATCTTAGGTGACTCTCAAGCAGTGCCTTATACACTTGATTCAATTTTGATTGCGGGAGTATGTTTTTTAGTTTCTGCAGGGACGAGAGGGCACTTTTCATCTTACCCTTGAGCTTTTTATATTGCTCATTCCATGTTAGGTTTTCGTCTACGGTAACTCCTAGGTACTTAACTTTTTGGACCCGTTTAATTGGTCCTCCATTTATTGTTACCTCTATTGGTCTAAGGATACGGTTAGTTTGTCGCTTGTGACCAACAACCATATATTCCGTTTTATCAGTGTTCAAACTAAGCTTGTTCTGTCGTAACCACTCTGCAATATTGTCAACCTCAGTTTTTAAATCATTGCAGAGTTCATCAACATCTTCAGCAGAGCAAGTTACACTGGTGTCATCTGCGTACATGTTTGAGGTGCATTTTTTGAGGCACTGCTCAAAGTCATTAACATACAGGATGAAGAGGAGAGGCCCCAAGCACGAGCCCTNAATTTTTTACCAAGATCCTTTGCGGTATTGAAAAAATCAACCAATCAAATCAATTGAAATTCAATTAAACGCAATCGATTATTGCCGTTATTATTCTAAATTTTACTGCCGGCACGTCTTTTAGGGGTGGTTTTACTCCATGGTATTGCTAAAAAAGGCCTGCTATGACATATCAGCATTGCCGAACCGTAAAATAATAATATCTGATATGATGTGACAACTTAAGAGCAAACTGTAAATGAACGTCCTATAGCCAAATATGTTCCTTGCACGTCACCAGCAACTAGCAGTCCTACTGTCCATGCACTTTTTTGCATCTATTTCGACGTATGATTTTATCACAAATCATGCTTGACACACTGCACCACTTTATTATTTATTTTGTCTCTTCCCCTGATAGTCCTAACCTTTTCAAGTTTCCCCTGACATTCTTATGTACGGTCTCGAGTGATCCAAATCACATGTATGTATGTATGTATGTATGTATGTATGTATGTATGTATGTATGTATGTATGTATGTATGTATGTATGTATGTATGTATGTATGTATGTATGTATGTATGTATGTATGTATGTATGTATGTATGTATGTATGTATGTATGTATGTATGTATGTATGTATGTATGTATGTATTATGTATGTATGTATGTATGAGGAAATAAACCCATCTTGTGTACGTTTTTGTAGGCTAGGAACCAGTTTCATACAATTTAAATCACATTCCATTCACAGTCTCTTATGCCAATTGAAAAACGTTGATGTTTTTATGGTAATGAGGTGGGGTAAGGTCATGCCATGACGCTTTCTTGTAGCAAAATTGATTTAATGGTTCCTTTGATCATAATGAAATAGAAGGACAAAACCTCTCAAGGTTTACAATGTTTAGTATTACTAAAAGCCATGATACATCTACTGTCCCAGAGGTTTTACCAACACAGTTCCAAAACATAAGAAAACGCTGCAAAATGCAACTTTTGTGCAATTTTGGATAGTTTTGAAAAATAGGCCAAAACCAAAAAAATGCTTGAAAATTGGGCAGTAGTGCAGCTGGATGGATTGCTAGCATGAACATACAACAACAACTTTCAGGTTGTTGATTGGACGGAGAATTCTTTATTTTTTCCGGGCCAACGACTGACGGCCGTGGAAAAAAAGCGGCAGAAAAGCAAGTGGTGGGTGAATGGGGCGAAACTAGACTGCTTCCTTTGATTGCAAAAGGACCTGCTGCTTGCTTGTTTTAGCCTAAGATGCCACCTTTCATAGATCTGTAAATATGTATTGTTTAAGGTATTGAAAGAACTTAAAGAGAATTAACGGAGATAAAACTCCCGCGCGCAAGGGTCTGGGTATTCTATTACTGTATGTGTGTGCTTGACAAAGCTCTTACTATGTCATCTTTTGGTTAAAATACAATATTTTGTCAAATAGTATTTCTCAAAGCATGGTTTATTATGCTGCAATTTTGTCATCACTTTTTTGAAGAAATAAATAACTATCATCTAGTAAATTTATTTGGTCTTTGACACAATTTAGTCGAGTTCCTTGTGTCGTGATTTTGGTCCCCGCTGGATTTCTCTGCCTAAATTGATTTTTTTTGCATAAATCCCTTCTTTGGGGTCTACTCTATACGATAAAGGTAGGTGCCATTTTTTAAATCAACTTTAAGGGTGATTTTAGGGGGTTGGAAAATGATAGCTTAAAATGCGATCCTCTGCGGAGGAGAGAATCTTCGATAACAAGCTTTCGCCTTAAAACTATTGGGTTTCTTGGATACAAATTATTATTTAGAGTCAGGCCCACTAAAAGAGGGGCAAGGGAGCAACTGCTTAGAGGCCTGGCCCAAAATGGGGGCCCGCATAAACTTCTTCAATTTTTTAATAGTCATTATTAATCATTTGCTTCAGGAAACCTCTAGTGCAAAATTTATAATCACACCAAAGGTTCACGAACAAACATTTCATGGACAAAACAAAGTTGATGCTATAGTCGATAGTTGATAAACATGTTTTCTAGTTTCTATTTATGAGCACTGCTGGAGAACAAGATTGCTTTGCGAGTTTTTTGGCCGATATGCTAATTATGTCATCAAAGTCCACCTTTCCGGCAGTGTCTCGCTCAAGTAACAAATAGCAAAGGTCATTCAATCTTCTCTGTCCCATAGTGCTTCTTGTGAAATCTTTATTCAATTGAGCATGTTGAAAGATCTTCCTGCATTCGCAACAGTTACTGGAAGGCAACAAAATATTCTCAGTGCAGTGAAGAGATTTGGGAAAATATTCATTAACCTGAAATCTCTCAACTTGTTAAGAAGCTCAATAGGCTGCAATGACGCTTGTCCTAACTTGAATGGGGGAAGGCTACGAANGAGTTTTTGGCCGATATGCTAATTATGTCATCAAAGTCCACCTTTCCGGCAGTGTCTCGCTCAAGTAACAAATAGCAAAGGTCATTCAATCTTCTCTGTCCCATAGTGCTTCTTGTGAAATCTTTATTCAATTGAGCATGTTGAAAGATCTTCCTGCATTCGCAACAGTTACTGGAAGGCAACAAAATATTCTCAGTGCAGTGAAGAGATTTGGGAAAATATTCATTAACCTGAAATCTCTCAACTTGTTAAGAAGCTCAATAGGCTGCAATGACGCTTGTCCTAACTTGAATGGGGGAAGGCTACGAAGTTGAATCATCTCTTCAACGAGGTCAGGTAAAACATCAGTGGCATAGGTATGGTTGTAAACTCAGTAACAGTGCTTCTGAGTGTTTTCTCTAGTTTTTCCACATATAGCCATGAAAAGCCAAAGGTTGATGCAAGTTTTCTTGCCTTAAATCTTGCTGAAATCACTGCTAGGACAGATTTCCGACAGAGTCAACTGCGAGATAAAAAATTGTTATTTTAATTCTTTTTCGTTTGACAAGCAACCAGATTTGTTGTCAACTTGTTCTTGGTCTTCATAAATGAAAGCCTTTCGCTTTCTTCTACGCTTGACCTCAAAGCTTGGATCGATACCAAGCAATTCTGCAATGCATCTATTTCGCTTCATTCAAGATGGCATCCCATCTCTCTCTTTCTGATGACTTTAATGTCCTAAAGAAGTGCATCAGGCTGATTTAGAGGCCTGTAGAAATTGATTAGGGTTAAGAAGCTCAACTATTCTCTAATGCTGTGCCCCTAATTCTCTAATGCTGTGCTAGGGCTAAGAAGCTCAATTATTCTCAAGAAATTTATATTGCTTGGATCTCTTAGACTTTGAGGAACCTTGAATAGCAAGACCTCTTTCTGCAAGAAAAACATAGAGATTTAGAGGCTGATTTAGAGGCCTCTTCGTCTATTGTAGAGGCCTGTAGAAAAAGGCGTTTCCATGAACAAGTTTGCAGTATGTATTGGAACAAGAGTCTTGTACCGTCCTGCGATTAGGATGAGACCCTTGAAGGATTTGAAATATTTAAGAAGCATAGACCGATCTTCCGTTGCCTTTGCTGATAAGTTGGTTTCACTCAGTTTATCAAGAGCCTTCAAAACCCTAGAACGAGGATTTGCAGTGGGCTTAACAGCTTCTTTTCTCGCAGACCAATGAGTTGTCAATGTTGCAGAGGGTGAATGGTGATAGACCTATACATTCAAGAAGAATCTCGCATCTGGGCAGGTCTCTAGAGAAGAAATTGTAAAGCTTTTAAACATGCCCAAAGAAAGACTTCACCTTATCGCATGACCGTGCAGAATCAACTCCAACTAGGTTCAAGGTGTGACAAGCACAAGGAGAAATATTGGATGAATTCTTCTCCAGTAGACGTGCCTTTACTCCCTTGTATTTTCTGTCATGTTTGCCTCATTATCACACCCTTGTCCTCTCCAGTCATCAAGTGGTATTGAAGGATTTGAAAGAAGATTCTGAATCATCTTTGCTGTTTCTTCCCCTGATTTTGCACTGACGTCGACATACGTGATGAAGGACTCCTCGATTTGATATTTCTGTTCTTCTTCATTGAAAACCAGGTATCTCAAAATGAATGTTGTTTTTTCCTTGTGAGATGAATCTGGTGTGTTGCATCGACTATCAAGAAGCAAGAATTTTGATTGCTTGAATTATTGCTTGAATTTTTCTTAGTGACGTGCCAAAACAGGTTCGTGCTGCCTAAGAAGCTCAATTATTCTCAAGAAATTTATATTGCTTGGATCTCTTAGACTTTGAGGAACCTTGAATAGCAAGACCTCTTTCTGCAAGAAAAAACCATCCCCGAGATGGTTCAGCTCCCCTCTCATCCATATTTGTTCAAGGTGGCCAAACATTCACGTAATTGATCGTTTTTAGCCACTTAGAGAGAGCGATTTGGACTTATTAAGAAGTCAACAGGCGCTATATTGTTTTTTGTGCTCAGCCAACGCGCGTCAAATGTCCCTTACTGAACTGAGATGGGACCTTTCCAATGAAAGAAATCTGAAAGGGGAAAACTCCCACCGACGACGGCCAAATTTTTCCCTCACTTGCGAAGCAAATCATACAGCCAATATAAGCAAAGGATATAATAATGCCATCAGCAATTTTCCTCCGCTCTCGCCGAATGGCTGGAAAGAGACGGATAAGGGGTCTTTTGCACATAGTTAAGTTAATGTAAGGAGCAGCCTGCACCGCAAGCTATAATAGCCTTACTGAATTGTGGCCGCCAGAGATTGTGCTTAAAAACCAAAGGTATTCTCGCAATAAATATTGCATGCTTTACCCCTTTATGTAAATGTGGGTTGATTGTGACGATAAGAAAGACTACAACCTTGATGAAGAAGAACTTCAAGATAACTGCTGTGAAACGATTTGCTATGATTTTGATTGTATATGTTTTTTGGTTTTTTACAACTGTTAACTGTCGAAGTTTATTAAATCATTTCAAAATACACAAGAATGAAAGGAAACCTTAATACAGTTTATGAATTGTGTAGAGAGTTTCACTACAACTGAAAAATGGTAAATCATTTCTTTAAAACAACAGGCATGTAGAATTGGGCGAAACCCGAAATTTGTAAGCAAGGGGCTAGAATATCCGATTGGTTTGGGGGGCTGAGTATTTATGAGAGCCATAACCTACAATTCTCTCTGACGGGGGGCTAGACAATTCTGATGGGGGAGATCTGTGGTCCCCTAGCCCCCTCTGATGCCACCCCTGGTAAAATATTACTTGCACGTCCTTGCAAAAATAATAATTGTAATGAAAATGAAAATGTCCTCAGTACAGGAATTTACGTGGCCAAACTTGTTATAGGAAATCTGCTCCTCCGCAGAAGCTTGCATTTTGAACAGTCATTTTTCAACCCCCTTAAAATCACCCTTAAAGTGGATAGAAAAAATGGCACCTACCTTTATCGCATAGAGCAGACCTCAAGGAAGGGATTTATGCTATAAAATCAATTTAGGCAGAGAAATCCAGCGGGATTACACAAGAAACCCCACTAAAACTCGTTCTTGTAGTTTTTATTGGATACAATGCCTGACATCTACAGAATTTACAAAGAAAAATAACATTTACGGGGATTTGGTGGCTGCTTAGTAAATAACTGAAGTTTCAAAAAATCTCAAAGGGAATCTAAGCATATAAAAGTGGCTCAAGCCACTCGCCGTCAAATTCTAGCCTATCAGATATCAGTATTTCCTGTTGACGTAGATTAGATACCCAAATATGGTTCGGCACGTGTCACGGACTATTGTCTTTGCATGGCTATTTTTATCAAAGACTTATATATGCTTCGATTCCCTTTAATCAAAACGACCAGTTTCGTGGATGAAACGTAAAGTCATTTCGAGTATATTTCTGTTCAAATCATTTGAAAGGTCTTGATCACCATATAACAAAGCTGCGTCAAAGCATCATTTGAAAGATTGGTGATTTGTACAAATAGTCGCAATCATTCTAAAATTCCAGCGAAAAGATCTTGTCGTTGAACATCAAAAGAAGGGCACAGCAACAAAAAGTGCTCCGTATCCTCAATGCTATCGCTTGTTGGGCAGATTGGGTTTATGGTATCACTAAAATTATGCTTGAATTTGTGGAAATTTAACTTGCTTAGACCAACCCTAAGTTGAGTAAGATATGATAATCCTATTGGATCGTGAATTCAAAAAACAGATTTTGCAGAAGGGCGGATTATTGATAAGAGCTTTTTCTTAAAAACAGCAACAGAAGATGCAAGTCTCTATATTCAGGCTCAAGCTTATTCCATTCGGATAAAAAGTGAGGATAGAAGCTAGATTTGAATTTTTTTGTCCTTGCCTTTAATCGCCCAATGACATCCTGGTTGCCAAGGCGGTACTGCGGCTGATGAAGAGGGGGAATTGGACCTACTGTTAACTTGGGTCTGAGGTTATTTATAAACTTGTAGAACAAAGTTGATGTGAACTTCAATGATCTATTTCTTTGAATTGGATGGCTTGAAAGAAGCTTTAGCTACTTTGCTATAACTTTCCTACCTTTCCTATAACTTTCCTACCTTTGGATTTTTCAGAAATCTTGAATATTTATCGAAATTACAGCGTATTATATATTTCAACTCATTTGAGGGTGCGACGTCATCAAATTTCTAAATTGTAAACCCGATGTATTCATATATAAACTATAGTTTTCTTGAAAATTATTCCATGTTGCCTCAAAAATTTTAGAAATTAAGATGGTTTTAATTTTTTTTCCAAAATTTTTCTTTAATTAAAAAAATAGAAGAAAAACGCTCTAATTCTGAAAATATTGAAGATTTCTGAAAAGTCCAACGGTAAAATTAGGAGGGTGCCGAAGCCCCGGCCAATGGCCGGGGCATGGCCGGGGCAGGCCGGGGCCAAAATATAAATATAAAATTCGCGTGGCCGGGGCAATTTTAGGTGGCCGGGGCAATTTCCTAAAACGAGGTTATAATATTGAAAAGAGGTTTTTGGTGTTTCTGGACGAATCCTCTCTGGTGGAAATCATCTTCTCTTTTTCAATTTCAATTGCAAAAACATGATCTTTCCGGGTACAAACTTTTTTTCATAATTGTATTGATCTTGTTCCCTTTTTCATTGCCATGTTGTGGTTATGATTTTTCAATTTCAATTGCAAAAACATGATGTTTTCCGGGCACAAACTTTTTTTCATAATTGTATTGATCTTGTTCCCTTTTTCATAGCCATGTTGTGGTTATGCATGTTTTGTTTCATCATAAGATTTTGTTAGGCAACTTGACGTCATCTAAATAAACTCATACACTCATAGGCAGGAACGCCACAACACACCGAGAAACAACGGTGAATATATTTTAAATTTAATATTGGTATATCACCAATATGTCTTCCTTTGAATCCATGAAGAGCTTTTCAATGGATGTTATACAATGCACGCACTCAGACTTCTTATGGGGAACTTTTATGTTTCATTCAACTGTTTAGACATTATTCAAGCACCTTTAAAGTATAACGATGCAGTAAACATTTGCAAATAAAGTGAAAATAATCTATGAATTTCCTTGACGAAAACAAATACAGTAGTGTCTTGAACAATTTTTTCCAAGTACTGGGGTTTCTTCATCTCGGGCTTCATCTTTCGCAACACGAGTGTCGAGTTTCAGTATTACGCGTTGAAATAAAAGAAATCTGCATTCTCGATGCTATGGCCGGGGCAGGCCGGGGCAGGCCGGGGCAGGCCGGGGCAGGCCGGGGCAGGCCGGGGCGGGCCGGGGCCCTGAAATAAATACAAGATTCGCGGATTTGCCCCGGCCTATGCCCCGGCCATGCCCCGGCCATTGGCCGGGGCTTCGGCACCCTCCTTTGAAAATCTGATAATCTGTTTTTGAAGCGCTTTCTTTCTCCCTCCTTCGGGCTGCATAAGCTACACCTCTAAAACACCATGACTGTTTCCCTCTAATGCAGGCAAATAGCAGCAGATACATTGCAAATTCTGATGTTTTGTATAGGTTTGAACTGCTCTACTGCAGGCTAAAGAAATTCTATGACACGCGCTCTTGAAAAGTCCCTTTAAAATGTTCGAACAAAACGAAGTAAATTTATACAACAGTCTGTTCTAATCCTTAGTGGGTCGACTGCAGTAGGACTAATCCTAATTTTCGTGTAAAATCTGAACATGTTATTTCTTATCTTATTATCTTAGAGATGTTTCAACCAACAGATAACTACAACTTTATCTAGGTTGTTTTTCACAGCAAAAATATTGCTTAATTTTTCCGAATTTTTCCACATGGTCATGATTCCATAATTTAATTAGCCCAGTGTATTTCGTTGATTGGTTTCGAATTGTGCTGGGAAATCTTCCGAAATCTTGTGATCTTGTTCAATGCCGCCGTTAAAGGACAATTCCGGGGTTGGTATGATTCATGATAAAATGAAAGATTATACTGTTATGTATGGTGTATCGTATTTTTTTGTAACTTTTTTGCGTCTTTTCTCTTCGAAATTGCGTATTATAATCTGAAGGTCATTGCGAACCTACGTCATTGACCATGCGAACCAACGTCATATTGAACGCAAACGAGGCTATCAGAAAATTCTCCCGGCAAATCTCGTAAGCTCTGACATCACCGTCTTGCATCTAAAGCGAGGCTACACTCCTCATCGTGAACTCTTCCAAAATGGCGACGAGCTTATGGAAAACGTTTATGGAAAACTTATGGAAAACGTTTGACACATTGGAATAAATTTGTAAACTTACGCGTATTTTTTTTTTAAGAAACTGCTTATAAGAAACTCAACTCTCAGATCGCCAAAAAGTTAAGAAACTCCAGTACTGGGAAAATATATAGGAAATCTATTTATTTTGATAAAGGAAATCCTCAGCCAACCTCGTCCCCAGGGCCTTTTGTCATGACAAAAGGCCCTGGGGACGAGGTTGATCCTCAGCATAATTTTACTTTAGTTTCACTTGTTTCCTGTATCATATTGCTCGGAAGGTACTTCAGTAATGTCTAAGCACCGAGCTAGCACTCGAAAGGCTTCAAAAAATTCGTTTTGAAATGTTCACGAGGTTACAGGAAGTAAACACGAAGATTGTTATGGAAGTTGTAAGAAACTCTGAGTACTGAAAATCTGATAATTTTAAGAAACTTTCAGTACTGACTCAAATTCTTAGTTTCTTATAAAAAAATACGTGTATTGTTTTAAAGGCCAGTTTCCAATCAGTGGAATTTTCCGCCCGCTCGGAAAATTCCACCGACTGGAAACTGGCCTTAAGAGCGCAACAAATAATTCCCGCCAAAACATAGGAAAGCCTCGCTGAAGGTATTGTTATGCCAATTTTGTGGATTGGGCTGAAGGACACTGTGGACCATTTGTTGCAGCAAGTCAACTTCTTAAATTGTTTCGTATTTCGTTGGTTTTGATAGATTTGACGACTTTTAAGAAATTGTGTAGGCCAAATTTTTTTAATGAAAAACTGTGATGCTTGCTTAAAATTATAAACTGCAATGTTTCCAAGTTTGTTAAAATATTTACTGTTAACGATAGATTTTTTAGTTCTAATGTTAATTTCATTGATTCAGTTCTGAACGAAAATAAAATGCGTAACTTCTGTTAATATTTGTTTCATGATCTATGTGATGTACCTGGAGATGGAGATCATTTTTGACACAATAAAACAAATCGACGTTTTTAACATTTACAAATTTATAAGATCTTGCAGAAACTTTTAGTATGAAATGAAACTTCCCTTAAATTTAAGAACCATGTGCCAGCCCCAGACCATAGTTTCCGGTACGAAAATGCACTTTCAATCAAACATATGCAGGGCCTCCGACGACGGGGGGCCGGGGGGGCCATGGCCCCCCCCCACTTTTTTGCAAAATAAGTGCAAAGTTGAATGGCAGGTTATCATGTTGTGCAGTGGTAAATGTTTTGCAAAGTTTGGCCCCCCCCCACTTTTCTGGTCCCGCCGGAGGCCCTGATATGAAATTCATATTTTTTTGTTTATATTGTTTAATGTAAACTTTTAAAAATATTCTTATTTTAATAAAATTTATATTTTTTCATACTTCTAAAATTCATAAATTTGATATTTTGAATCAAACACCAAAAGTCATATTTTTCCCGACAGTAAATGCCCAAGATAAAAGTTTATTCCTTTTGCTTCGCTTTTCTTTAATTCCTTATAATCAAAATCTCGAGATTTTGCAAGGTCCAAATTCAGATCTCCACACATACGGAATTGCTGAAAATGGTACCAAACAATTGATTTTTTTGTCGCAAAGTTATCCTGAAGCACATGGCTTGTGAGCAAATATGGGAGTTAACAAAAGGGGCAAACAGCCCCATATCACCTTCACGTTATGTTGCCTAGTTGATAGTAAAAAATGAATCTGATTTTGAACTTCTTTTCAATTTTAGACATGTGGTCACCTAACCAGGTAAATGAAAGGATACGTACAGCAGAAGATAGCCTGTATGCTGCGTGCTTGCAATAAGTGCAAAGTTGAATGGCAGGTTATCATGTTGTGCAGTGGTAAATTTTTTGCAAAGTTTGGCCCCCCCCCCCACTTTTCTGGTCCCGCCGGAGGCCCTGATATGAAATTCATATTTTTTTGTTTATATTGTTTAATGTAAACTTTTAAAAATATTCTTATTTTAATGAAATTTATATTTTTTCATACTTCTAAAATTCATAAATTTGATATTTTGAATCAAACACCAAAAATCATATTTTTCCCGACAGTAAATACCCAAGATAAAAGTTTATTCCTTTAGCTTCGCTTTTCTTTAATTCCTTATTATCAAAATCTCGAGATTTTGCAAGGTCCAAATTCAGATCTCCACACATACGGAATTGCTGAAAATGGTACCAAACAATTGATTTTTTTGTCGCAAAGTTATCCTGAAGCACATGGCTTGTGAGCAAATATGGGAGTTAACAAAAGGGGCAAACAGCCCCATATCACCTTCACGTTATGTTGCCTAGTTGATAGTAAAAAATGAATCTGATTTTGAACTTCTTTTCAATTTTAGACATGTGGTCACCTAACCAGGTAAATGAAAGGATACGTACAGCAGAAGATAGCCTGTATGCTGCGTGCTTGCAGTTTGTTGAGGCTGAAAGCAGGCGAAAAAAGGAAAGGATGTCCCAAATATTGAGGAGCGTGTACAAGGATGATGCTGCGCTAAAACGAACAGGACCAGCGGCAGCTTTGCCTGAGCCGGTGAAAGAATTCGTTGGACGACTCATCAAAAGGATGAAGAAAGTGAGCCCACTATTTAGACTTTTGCACGAAGAGAATGTTGGTACTGGGTCATACTTTCAGAGGCTAAGGGTTCATGAGGCCACTGAATATGATTATGATGTGGAGCTGCAGTTTCCATATAAAAGTCACCACGAAGTGCCTGGTTGGGCACAGGTACAATTAAAGCCCAAAGAATTCCGCAAGATTCTCCTAGAAATGCCCCCACAATATATAGATGTGGCTGTTAAAGAAATGACGACCCTCATCAGCGAGAACGGCAACATTCTGCCCCAGAGAGTGAGAGAATGGTTTCACAGAATCTGCAAAACTGCATTGAATAAAATGCCCCCCTACTTTGTTAAAAAACTTCGTCCAATTAAAGCAGAAAGTAATGGGCCGGCAATCACAATCAAAGTTGTCAGCAAAAGAGGAGAGGTTGCCGATATCGACCTTGTGCCTGTAATCTGTAACAGGGGACGAAATGGAGAGCATTTGATCCATTTTTGCCCCAAAAAGAGTGGCAACCAGGACTTATGGAGAAAGACATTCGTCCACGCGGAAAAGATGCAGTTGGAGGATTCTGGGATTGCCAAAAAGGTAATCAAATTGCTGAAGCTTTTCAGAGACCGCCGCCGTGGAAGTAAATGGAACAAAATAGCTTCCTACTATCTGAAGACAGTCGTAATGCACGTATTGGATAGCAAGCGGCTCCGCTGGGATGAAGAGTTCCTGGGTGCTCGTTTTATGGATGCACTAAAATTTCTGCACATCTGTTTGGCATTAGATATCATTTCATTATTCGCAGACCCAAAAGAAAACCTCTTGAGAGGTATTTCCCAGCAGACGATCAAAACACTGGAGAAGCAACTCCAAAAGATGATCGAGGAGATTGAAGATGACCCAGAGAAGTTGTGGGACTATTTTCAGGAACATCCCTAGAAGACAGAAACTGATGCATACTAGCCGTTGTTGACTTATATCCCAAAGTACCGGTATTTTGTTGACTTCTGGAACTACGTATTGATTTGTAGTAGCATGAGCATATTCACTTGAAATAGTTGTCTAAATTTACTACACGTACGGGTTTTGGGGCAAACATCGTCACTGATTGCTTAATGCAAACTATGCTGCCAAATTGAAGAAAAACGACAAAGGAAAATTATCATAAATAAAAGACCGGTTTTTGGGACAAAGGTGATGCAACTTTTTTTAGCAAACTACCGATTTTCGGACAGGGTAGGACATCGTCCCCAGTGTGACATGGCCGCCCTTGAAGAAACTCAACTTTCAGATCACTACAAAATTAAGAAACTCTTTGTTTTAGACAACAGGGGCATCGCCAGCCCTGTAAAAATGGGGTGGACAAAGTAAAGGATCTTTTTTAAATATAGGATTGATATTAGCTTTTTTCATTTCAGAAGGGAAAATGCATGTTTTAACAGTATCATTGAATAGATAAGTTAGTATATTATAAATTTCATTAATGGCAGTTTTTAGGATTTTAGCTGGTATGTTATCTGGTCCAGTTGCTTTGTTAGGTTTTAAGGTAGCAATTTCATCTTTTATCACAGTAGTATTGACAGATTTAAAGCTAAAGCCATCAGTTTCTTGACAGTGTTGTTTGATTTTCAAGATGCTAGGGTGATCTTTATAGTACTCTATGATTTGGGTAATACTTGAATTTGGAGGAAGTATTTCCTTGGCCTCATTTGAGATGTACTTTGAAATATTAAGGGTTTCAGTAATGTCAGTGAAATAGTCATTCATGATCTTTGCAACATCTTTGCTATCTTTTATCAATGTATCTTCCTCAACAAGAATTATTTTATTATGGGTATTACATTTGCTGGTGAAAGCTGGTTTTATTACTTTCCAAAAATTTTTGCAGTCAGATACAATCTTGATATCTAAGTTTCTAAAGTAATTCTTTTTAGTTTTTCTTAAAAGTTTAACACCTCTATTCCTGAGAACTTTGTATGTTTGCCAGTTTTCTTGTGTGCGACACTTGTAGTATTTGTTTTTTGCCACAGATCTCTCCATATTACTTTTTCTTAATTCTTTGGTCATGAAAGGTGCATTATTAGCTCTGACTGCTTTCTTTTTTAGAGGGGCATGAGCATCAAGTACACTAGCAAAAGTGTCAGAGAAAGAGTTATAGTTTGGATTATCTATCTGTTGAATTTCATATCTTAGGTCATTATTAAATTGATCTGCATTGAACTTCTTGAAGTTTCTGTATGTGACTATTTGGGGTTCCCCTTTAATGAACTCAGTTTTTAATATTGTTGAAGTAAGTTTATGATAATCTGACAGTCCTGTTTCAACTGTTGTGGAATGGATGAAGTTGTGTTTTTTATTTGTAAGGATTAAATCAATACATTTAGGTGGGTTGCTTTTGAAGCATGTTGGATCTCTGATTAAGCTGTAGAGGTCATAAGCTTGAAGGAAATTTTCCAAGTTATCATTAGTAATTTCAAGATTAAAATCCCCCATGATAACAAAGTTGTCATATTTGTTTGAGTAAATGTCAATGAGCTTACTTAATTCTTCTAAGAAGTAACGGTCATCCTGGTTTGGTGGGTGGTATATTCCTATTATAAGCCATTTTTGCTTTCTTAGGTTTATTTCTGCACAAATAACTTCTATATCATCAGGTAAGTGATGGTTTGATAGTTCATGTGCAGGGATCTCTTCATTCACAAAAAGAAGAAGACCACCACCATTAGCTGTTCTATCATGTCTAAATGGTTTGGCATAGCCACTTTTTGTGAACTGGCTGTCTGGAAATGAGCTATCTATTTTTGTTTCTGATATCAGAAATACATCTTGTTTCCCTCCTACAATGTCCATTATCGAGTCAAATTTGTTCCTTATTGAATTTATATTTAAATGCCCTATATGAACCTTTTTTGGATTATCAACTTTCAATTTGTGAAGTATTTCATTTGCAGATTCTGAATTTCTAATTTCATCCTCATGGTGATGATTATTATATGATGTATTGTACTGAGGGGTTTCCTTTCTCGATGTTTCTACACTTATGTCAACCTGTCATTTCTTATGGAAGTGCTCAATGAAATTTCTGGCAAGCATTACGGTGCCAGATTTGTTCAAGTGCAACAAGCTTCCATTAAGAAGTAGGGAGTAATAAGCAGGGAATGGGAAAATATATGGCGAATAATTATTTGAGGGTTATAACTAGTGGGCAGGGATGGAAAAACATTTGATGATAAAATTAATACTTGGCCTTGGGTGATATTTCACAATGATGAGATAAAGTGAATTGCACAGAATTAAAATAAAGAATACAATGNTTCCACCCTTCCACCCATTCCACCCATGTTTTCCATCGAACTGTGTATATTCTATCTCTTGCATTATAATCATAAGTTTGGCAGTATTTCCACCCTTCCACCCATTCCACCCATCTTTATGCTCCATCTGTATTTGTCAGTATTTCCACCCTTCCACCCATTCCACCCATGTTTATCATCCATCTGTGTAAATTCTATCTCGTACATCATAACCATAAGTTTGTGGGTATTTCCAACCTTCCACCCATTCCACCCATGTTGTGGAGGTTGTGGATCGAGCTTTGGAAGCAACATGTAAGTTAACACAACGTGTATCGTATCTCTATATTCCTCTAAATATAGAGGTACATAATTCATGAATTTTTCTCATATTTGGATAAATTCAACACGGATCTAAGGTATCCCTAGTGAATGCAGATGAAGCAAAGCGCCAGAGGCAGAATAGAAAGAAAAAATAAATAAACAGCGGAAAAGAAGATTAGCAATATCTTTAATGATATTTCATTCCTGATACATCGAGGGGTAGCCGAACCTGAACCTATGCTGGGTAACAACCTCGTTCCCAGGGTGTTTTTACATCATACTCTATTTAGCGGTATGCTAATCGGCGCTAATCACGAAGCCGAGTGAACACCCTGGTACACATTGCACAAATTCGCCAAAAATAAGGGCGGATTAGCAGCCATTATGGATTTGTGGTTGGCTTGGTAGCGCTAACTATGCGACCTCGATTCCCAACAATGCAGTAATACTGTAATGATTGTTGCTTAATGACTAAATTATGTTGTTATTATTTCAATAATTAGTAAGTTTTTGAGTAATGATTTAAATTTTGCTATTGTTTTCGAACAACCAATCAAATTGCAGAACGGCCACTAGTATCCCAGAGTAGAGGTAGAGCAACGAACTCACTCTGGGGACGAGATTGACAGGGTAAGTATTCAACTTATATACATAATTGATTTACAAACTGCCCTTTAAATGAAAATAACAGGATGCTCCACGGTGCATTTTCGCTCGCGAATGCAATGCAGCATGGTGCATTGCATGCGCGAGACTAAAAGTGTGCCATGGCGCCAGAGCTTTACTCTACCCCCACCCCCTCTTTTGCCCCTCCACTCGCCCCACCCCAAAAAATGACAAATACTGAAAGTAACCCCTGCGGAGGAAATATGATTAACTGCCATAACAACGGCCTGGTTTCCATTATTTTTGATTATCACTCTTAGCACATGACATTGAAATATATTTCAAAAATGAATTGTTTAATAAGACAATAGATATTGTATTTTGCCTCCTTCTGTGTCATGTTTTTTGAGGCTGGAGGTAGTCCGACGTCCTTTGTGATCAAATTACAACCGACTTCGGACAGGTGGAGTGTCTCGTCGCACCGCAAGACCAACTTGGAAACATTTCATTTTATTAAAGCTATTATTGCTACTGTCTTGTTTACAGTTACTGGTATGTATTAAACGATATTTACTTAACCTGCAACAACTACTGATATTAATTTCTCGTGGATGGTAAAAGAATTATCAACGTGTTTTCCAGGCCAATTTGTTGGCGGTGCTGTCTTTTGTGGCTAGGCCCTTCGCTCAGCTCAATGCGCAGTATTCGTAATTTGTAGTGTGGTCTGTGAGTAAACAGAAGATCTCTGAGCGCTTCACCGTGTATTTATGACCACAGAATAAGGATGAAACCTTTCCACTTTGCAAAGCTTATTTGTCTGAATTGTTTTGAATAGTTTTTGTGTGAAATATCCGACTTGGTTCTCGCTCGGCCAGCCCTCTGCTTTTCGTCCAGCAACAACACCTGAACACGGCGGTTGGGCCTCAGCAGACCAAAAGGATGGCCAATATATCTCCAACAGGTAGATTAATAAATGGAGGTATTGCAAAAAGTATTGCAAAATAAATCTAGCATCAATTATCTGAGTGAATGGCTGAATAAATTCCAGCGTGAGCTCAGACCTTGATTTGTTTTGGTATCAATAATTTCGCTGCATGTTTTGCTTCCGCCAACTGCTTCGAAATTGTTTTCGTCTGGTCGTACGACATTGTAAATAAAGCGAGGTTGATGTTTCCCGAATTTGATTGATATGCCGTTATATTTGGCATAACCGTTACAGCTGTCTTCATAAATCTATAAAATTGTGGAGATTTAGTAGCTGTATTTCAGTCAGACAATCACAAGAGTTAACTCTGAAGTTTCAACAACAATTTTGATTGATCTCGATCATGTGTATATAAATGTACATAATCGAATTTTACTCATTCAGTTTTTATGGTAATTTGAATGTGGAGAGGGCATCTTGAAAAACAAAGCTTTTGCTGAAGGTTATCTTTCCTTTCCTACAACAGGAACAGAATTGAAACAGAATTGAAAAAGTGTTGATAATTTTGTGTTTGGTGCCAGTCACGAAATCATAAAACGCAAGCCCTCCGTAGACACTGGATTTTTTGTAAAAAAATGCAAAAATTAGTGAACCTTTCTGAGCATGAAGTTCATTACCAATTTATTAAGAAAAGATTTATTTGATGATGTTGCAATTTTTGCAAAGAAACTTTGGCATGACTAAGTGGAGCAAGATATGTCTTGACATACAGTGAAGACCATACCTTCAGTTCGACTAAAGAACTAAAGAGCAAAGAAACTAATACGATATAAGTTAGCAAGTTCTAGGCAGAAAAGCCAGTTCCAAACTTTCATGAGGGGTATTCTTCACAGGGTTCTTCGCAACGTACAAGCCAGCTTGGAGAAACTTTTGCCTAAACCATTGCCAAAACTTCCATCATCCAAGTCATTGCCTTGGATTAGTAAAGAGGATTTTATCACCAAAAGAAAACAATGTTTGTTTTAGATAATGGCAGAAACCACAATTAGGCTATGCAAGAGTGCTTCACTAAGGCATCCCTGTGCTTAATGGTCTGTTGTAGTCTGATGGTCTGATGTTGAAGTTAAAATAATTAGTTCTTTCAAATATTTAACTTTGTAATGGTTTAATTGCAACAGTTGATAAAATTTATGGCTAATATTTCATAGAGTGGTGCCACAAGATTTCTGTTTAAAGTTGCTACAAAAGATAGAAAGATACAATAGGCATACAACTTTAGATGCTTGGGTATAATCTCTATGAGAAACCTGAAGGAGATTTTAGAGTTGCATGCAAGTTGCGTTTTAAAATGCTGTGAGATCAACGGAGCCTTTCATTTGTGTAGAAAGCTTTGAATATTGAAACAGTTTTTCTATGTGATCATTTCCGTAACAAGAACAAATTTCCTTTGGCTAAACTTTTCCACCCTGCCAAAAGAAGACTATCTGCAACATTTTTGAACAGTTAACTATTTTCCTCAGGATAAGTTTTGTCTGGCATGGTTTATTATCCAAAACTTCTTTCACTACACCAATAGACTGACTGAGTTTCCTCTCCCTGGAAATTGTCTTGGAAGCTTAAAATTGGCAATTGTAAATTAGATTGGCAAGATTTGTTTGGCAGTTAACACTTATCAATACATTATTTATAAATGTCTCACAATCCAATTATTGTAGACAGTTATTTTGGATTAAAACCAGCTCTGGGACAGCTGCTTCNTTTACTTGACAGCCGTTTGCAATTGGTAGATAAGTAAAAATTTCGACAGATAAAAGTAATTACTAGTTTTCGTATTTCATTTCACATTACATTGGCTACTTCTTGGTACCTTTAGCTGCACCTTATGAAACTCTGTTTGAAAAGATTTTCGTATTTTCCTTCAATAATTTTACTGAACAAGATGAAAGAAAACATGCAACTTTTGGAAACTATTGGGGGGCCCCAATAGCTGCTACGGGTCTGCTACTATTTATGTTCCTCAACCACGATCATTCTCTATAAGGGCCAACCAGTAAATGTTAATCAGTACCCTGTAACCCATGATGTAAAATGAGAACGTTTAAACAAAAGGGCCCCGAAGAGAAATTCATCAGAATTTAAGTATTCCTGAGAAGTACCGCATTTACAAGTAGGACCAGTGGGCCCTGCGCCCAGAATATTTCGTGTATCTAAGGGCCCCAAAATTTAGGAAAACGACTTTAAAGCGCTGGAAGGCCTCAAACTGATATCTGTATTCACTCAGTAGCCACTCATCACGAGACAACCTCAGTATGACGGCTTGTAAAGAGGGCCCTTACTAAACTAGACAAGTTACCATTTAACAAAACAAAAACAATTTGTAATAATTTTGAGAGGGCCCACCGGGCGATCGCCCGGTAGCCCGACCGGCCAGTCCGCCTCTGTACGACATTGTAAATAAAGCGAGGTTGATGTTTCCCGAATTTGATTGATATGCCGTTATATTTGGCATAACCGTTACAGCTGTCTTCATAAATCTATAAAATTGTGGAGATTTAGTAGCTGTATTTCAGTCAGACAATCACAAGAGTTAACTCTGAAGTTTCAACAACAATTTTGATTGATCTCGATCATGTGTATATAAATGTACATAATCGAATTTTACTCATTCAGTTTTTATGGTAATTTGAATGTGGAGAGGGCATCTTGAAAAACAAAGCTTTTGCTGAAGGTTATCTTTCCTTTCCTACAACAGGAACAGAATTGAAACAGAATTGAAAAAGTGTTGATAATTTTGTGTTTGGTGCCAGTCACGAAATCATAAAACGCAAGCCCTCCGTAGACACTGGATTTTTTGTAAAAAAATGCAAAAATTAGTGAACCTTTCTGAGCATGAAGTTCATTACCAATTTATTAAGAAAAGATTTATTTGATGATGTTGCAATTTTTGCAAAGAAACTTTGGCATGACTAAGGGGAGCAAGATATGTCTTGACATACAGTGAAGACCATACCTTCAGTTCGACTAAAGAACTAAAGAGCAAAGAAACTAATACGATATAAGTTAGCAAGTTCTAGGCAGAAAAGCCAGTTCCAAACTTTCATGAGGGGTATTCTTCACAGGGTTCTTCGCAACGTACAAGCCAGCTTGGAGAAACTTTTGCCTAAACCATTGCCAAAACTTCCATCATCCAAGTCATTGCCTTGGATTAGTAAAGAGGATTTTATCACCAAAAGAAAACAATGTTTGTTTTAGATAATGGCAGAAACCACAATTAGGCTATGCAAGAGTGCTTCACTAAGGCATCCCTGTGCTTAATGGTCTGTTGTAGTCTGATGGTCTGATGTTGAAGTTAAAATAATTAGTTCTTTCAAATATTTAACTTTGTAATGGTTTAATTGCAACAGTTGATAAAATTTATGGCTAATATTTCATAGAGTGGTGCCACAAGATTTCTGTTTAAAGTTGCTACAAAAGATAGAAAGATACAATAGGCATACAACTTTAGATGCTTGGGTATAATCTCTATGAGAAACCTGAAGGAGATTTTAGAGTTGCATGCAAGTTGCGTTTTAAAATGCTGTGAGATCAACGGAGCCTTTCATTTGTGTAGAAAGCTTTGAATATTGAAACAGTTTTTCTATGTGATCATTTCCGTAACAAGAACAAATTTCCTTTGGCTAAACTTTTCCACCCTGCCAAAAGAAGANAGGAAACTTTTTCGTGGTGATTTGGGATTTAGAAATCGATTAGTTATATTGTGCAGCACGAGTGTTAGTTAAACAACCGCCCTGTTGCGAAATTCTGGAGTAGTTGCAATGACGCGCCAAGCCAAGCAGTTGCCTGCATGACAATTCAACGAGTCAATACTTGCTTGACCTCATGGCGCTTCATTGCTCGTCTTTTTAACTCCCTTCACGCAGGAACGCAGGGCCTACTACCTGCACGAAAGTATAAGATCAATGAAATTACAAAGAAAACGACATTTCTTCGTATGATTCAAAGTAATTTTACATTTCTCCCAACATTGAGCAAAGGCTCGTGCAGCAAAGTATACCCAATCGATTTCTAAATTCCCAAATCACAACGAAAAAGTTTTCTCTTTGTCCATTCACGTTGAGTCTTTACAAAATCTGATCGACTTTTTTTTTATCTTTTTCAGAGTTTTCGAAAACAAAAATTTCAAGAAACTCGCTCATAGCTCAAGAAACAAAAAATTAAAAAATTTACAAAAAATACTAGAATCTAATTCTGGATTTTAGCTAAAGATTAAGTCATAAATTTTAAAAATCGGTCCAGTATACGATTTATCATGGCCTGTCAAAAGTGGATTTTTTTTGGCGCACCTGGTAGGAAAAGCAACGAGTGTGATCTAATACGTTTCTTTGTGTTTTTCTATTTTCAAAGAATTTAAAACTTTCGGACGAAAAAACTTTCGGACAAAACCAGATTTCGGACAATTTAACTTTCGGACAAAATTTTGTCCGAAAGTTTGATCGTCCGAAACTTTTCGGTTTTAATGTATCTGCAACATTTTTGAACAGTTAACTATTTTCCTCAGGATAAGTTTTGTCTGGCATGGTTTATTATCCAAAACTTCTTTCACTACACCAATAGACTGACTGAGTTTCCTCTCCCTGGAAATTGTCTTGGAAGCTTAAAATTGGCAATTGTAAATTAGATTGGCAAGATTTGTTTGGCAGTTAACACTTATCAATACATTATTTATAAATGTCTCACAATCCAATTATTGTAGACAGTTATTTTGGATTAAAACCAGCTCTGGGACAGCTGCTTCTGAAACTGTAATTGGCAGAATAATTGTTAAAGAAATAGAATTTTGAATAGAGGGGTTTCTGACTAGCAAACTAAGAAACCAATTTACCATGTAGAAATTGAGATTCTAATTCTTTCTGCCAAATGATAGAAAATACAATTTATCTCAATTGTTTAGACTTTGGATATTGAGGACTTCCTAACTTGAACTGCTTGTACCATTCATGGCAAAAACTCACTCATTTTTGCATATATATAAATTACAAATTAGATGTGACGTGAGATTTGCGATGATGCAAAATTGCTCATGCAAAACTCTTTAAATGTTTTTATTGGCGGACATTTTCATGTGACCATAAGCGTTAAAGAAACGCGGTAGTTGTTCCTACAACAGTTTTTTCCTCCCTGTGTCCCTATGCCCGTGAAAGTTGTTGTTCAGTACTCAAATCAGAACACAGGGATACAAGGAAAACCAGGCACAACAACAACAACCTTCATGGGCATAGGGACACAGGGAGGAAAAAATCTGTTGCAGGAACAACTACCGCGTTTCTTAACGCCTGTAATGTGACATCTAATTTGAGACAGATTTTAGGTTAAACTAACTAACTTTGTTTTGATGATAAAATTGATTCCTGCCTTGATGTCATGTTGACATTTTCATGTCTGCATATGTTGGAGAAAGGTATTAAAACCCCTTTGAACCAGGTCCCTTTCAAAATGTAATAAATCAAAAACAGATACACATCTGTTTTAATTCCTGAATTGACTTCAAAATAGGTTCCATTGGCATAGTGACCTTTATCCTATAGTTCTCTACAAGAATCCCTGGCCACAAAATATGGTGAAAAGCTTCGAAATAATCTTCTAAAGATCTGGGTTTTAATCACATAATTCCTTCCAGTCTTAACCTTTGGACAGTAATTTATTCTCAAATGTTAAAGATGGTTTCAGCAAATTCCCGTTTAATCAGTGAGATTTTTGTCACATGATTATCTTAAAATCTTGGTAATTTCAAAGATAAATGAAATTTCTAAAAATAGCAGAGAAACAACCGAAATTGTTCAGGTTATTGTTTTCTATCAGGAGATAGTGGGTTCTTTCAGACTTTCAGATGTTTTAGGAGGTGCATGTCATCAAAAGTTGTTTTCATGAGAAATTCATGCTGAGCCAAATATGAATTCTTATTTTAGTCACTGCCACAGGTTAAATTACTTTTAAAAATCACAGTTGCGTGACAAGCAGAATTAAGCAGAATTTGTTGGGCATTGTTTGCTTGTATAAGCTATAAAGCGTTTAAATAGCGAAATACTAACAATCTTAACACCTTACATCAATGCTGTAATATTTGATATATACTCATATTTCTTTTTCTTTTTTACAACATTTTAATTTAATGGCAAGAGCTAGATAAGCTATGCTTTACTTTGGGCATATAGATACAGATCTTTTTATATATACTTGTAATAGCATTTAGCCCTGTATTCTATGAAAAAACTTGAATTCAATTGAATTGATGTTACAAGTAAAATTTTAATCAAACAATGTTTTGCTGTATGACCAGATGGCAGACCTCATTAATGTGTGCGAGCGCGTGAGCGCCGCTCGCAGGCACAAAATATCATTACACATATGCTGCTAGCATCTTTACTGTATTCAGAGTGATTTGATTGCAGGTAAATTTTTCCCAATAATTTGCTCGCAGGCACAGAATATTTTTAATGAGGCCTGCCAGATGGACAACAATTTTGCTTCTCAAGCAAATTTCACAAGTTTGGTAAAGACTGTTTGCTCATTTTGCCAGGGCTGTTATATACTCAAATGACCTTGAGTTAAATTTGATCTTATTCCTAGCTATCAATTCGTGACTCATAAAATCCTGCCTTTTGTTAAAATTAAGCCTTGAATGAGTCTTTATACTAAAGTGTTATATGCACAGGAATATACCTTGGTCTTTCTAAGATTTGATTTACTGTATTAATCCCATGGGATTGAAACCTTTAAACAATCATTCACCATTGGAGTGTCCATTGCACAGACCAGGGGACCTCTTCAATCATGCAGGACTGAAATTTAATCAATATAGGTAATTGTAAAGGCAAATAATATGGAATTGAGATTATTGATAAAACCATGAAAGTTTAGATGACACCTATCAATGATCCCAGGGCTAGCAGGTTGGTCTATTCAGTGAACTTTGAATTGTATAGGTTAAGATTGGGAGATGAACCATAAACAAGTTTATTATTAGCATCAAGTTTCATACGCTTCACAACTTGATATTCAGGATAGGGTTTCGTTGTTCCAAATACAGTAGTGGGGAGATATAAGGGTGTAGACAGCATAGTAATTGTTTTCACCCATGGAGATGACAAAATCCTCACATAGGTGGGGTTGGGTGTAACACAATTTGCTATAAGCTAAACTTACAAAAGCTATGTATTATTTGCTCTTAAATTTAGAAGAGTTGTGGAATGTTAGGGAGCACTTTGTGTTGTTTAATGGGCTTCGGGAAGTACTTACTCGACAACTGCTATTATGCCACCTTGGGCATCAGTCACAGGAAAGTTTTAAGTCACTAGCAAATAGATGGATAGATTGTTGGATGGATAGATGGATAGATGGTTAGATGGATAGATGGATAGATTAAGTTGAGAATTCTAATCGTCTTCTTTACCATCTGAGATTGCCAATTTTCCCAATATTTGTTGAGACTCAAACAAGCAAAATGGGAATTCATTTTTATGTACGAAGTAATTTAATGTAGCAAGAACTAAGAGATATCTCAGAAATCTCCCACAATCTGACAAAATTAACACCCAACGTTTCGTGATTTTCACCAATTTTCTGTTTTCTGTTACTTTTCATTAGAATTTAGGAAGTTGGGTGGCCGCCCTTACCCCCATAATTTATGCTGCTAGTTGAAGGACTCTGAATTCATTTTATCATTAACATCGAAGCAAATCTTATTGTGGGGCAGCTCATGATACCGAATATACAGTAGATTTAAAATCTTATTTAGTAAACTAACATTGGACACCAGCTGCCGCAATTATGATACTGATCCTTAGTAAACTTGAGTCATGACCTCACACCTGAATTATTTATTAATTTAATCTTGTTACAAGAGTCTTAACTAAAAAATGAGAGTTTTGATCCAATATTTTTAATGATTATCCATTTGGTAGAATTATGTTTAAATTAAATATGTCTTCTGAACCTTGTTTGTTATACAGTATATTTCTGCATTTGAACGGATAATAAGTAGGGCCTAATTTACTGTGGTCTTTTCCATAAGTAGTGGTTTTGAAAATCGCTAAAAATTATTTTGAAATTCAGAATTAGTTGTGTGGAAATTTATTTATGAGAATCTTGTTCATAAGAAACTAGAGTACGAGTATGGCTGCAAATTTAAGAACTTCTGGTACTACGTTTGAGAAGCACTTGAAAAGGTTATATTTCAAAAATATATGATGTAGCTGTTGTAGAAATTACATCATAATTCTTGCACCCCTAAAGTAAGAAACAAATAAAGGAACTTTTATTTGTAAAGCGTGGAAATTTTCACTTAAGATTTAGAAACTTTTAGTACCAAGAGCAAGAGCTGGTACAAGTTTCTAAAAAGACGTGCTATGTTTTGTTAAAAAGTAGTTCATTGTAAAGTTTTTTCTCTGGTCCTTTAAAATTGTTTCATCACACTCTTTGATGTTCTGTTATCTATAAACAACCTTTCTTGCACATTATGACTTTACAAGTGTTAGCAAAAGGGGAAATAGGATATACATGGAGAGCGGTGATTGTTCCTGTTCAGAGACTGCTTGTGACTTGGCATCCTTCTTTGTAATAAAGAGAGGGTTAATTTTGTCTGAAAATTTGTCAATAGGTATCTAACTGCAGATTTTTGTTCCTAATGAGCTCATTTGCTGATTAGGCTAGCCATGTCGTGTATCGAAATAACTACCCCTAAAGGGGCTGCTATCCCTACTCTCGTTCAGGGCATCTTATCGGTCGGCTAATCATGGCATCTCTACTCGAACTCTAACGTCCTACTCAAACTAACGTCAGTCAACTAATGAGTCATTCAGCGCTCAACAAAACTTGTCAGCAAAGCGTATCTAAAGGTCCCAAAATAACTACTGATACACATACCAATACTGGTGGTAAATCACGACATACTCCCCCGGGTTGATCGCTAAATCGATCAACAAAACGAACGAATTGTACTCTACAATCAATAAATCAAACAAATCACTCACGTCCTTTGATCCTTACGTCTTATCTCACCAATCACCTTCGCGTCCCTTCTTGGTCTTTCTCTTCGATCTTCGACTTCATTATCGTTCTTCTGTAAATCTTGACTTTGCTGCTTGGCAACATCATTTCGGCTGCAATCATCAACCTTTCGTTCAATTTCCATCGGTATCAAATGTTTCACGCTTCTTCTAAGAATAATTGTTCTTTTGTCATTGGTCAAAACCTTTATCGTAGCAACTCTGGCGATTCCATCAGGTCCCTTGAATACATTTTCAACCTTTGCTAACTTCCAGAATGTACGGCGAGAATTATCATCTTTCAACAATACAATATCACCAATTCGAATTCCCGTTTCTTTGAACAATCCATTGGTTTTCATCGATCTCTCTCGTAAATTCAGCAAATAATTCCTCTTCCACAATTTCGTAAATTTGTCAAGTAATTTCATATGATGTTTCGATCTTTTGGTCAAGGATCTTGCAGTGCTTAAAAC
>REGM01000015.1:288371-324156 GCA_004194415.1 Aurelia aurita | reverse complement strand
TAAATGAACTTTGATGGTCTGAATCATTTCATTTGTAGGAAGGATACACACCGTTACATCTTGCTTGTCAAAATAATTACGTGAAAATCATCCAGAACTTGGTAAAATGGGGAGCAAGTTTGCAGAGTCCAACTTCGGTAGGTAATCGATGCAATGTTCATTCGAAAATGTTATTTTGGATTTTTTTGTCGACTATTTTAGAGCTTTGAGATTCAAAGAGAATCGTTTCATTTAGAAATATTTCGGACATTGTTTCACTGAGTAACTGTACTTCAAACTCTTTCACCTGACCAAGACCAACTAAGAAAGTAAGTTTTTATTCGCTTTCAAAAAGTAAAATTTACAAAGGGAAAAAACTTTTCGGGCCTGTTTATATGAGGAAAACACTCCACCTGCCAGACCCTTGGTTGACCGGCGAGATCCCATCTTCTCATGGAATCTTCGATATTTTTCTTTTCGTGTTTATATTACAAGCACAACACCTTCAGTAAAGTGAGATCCCGCTTCACAAGAAGTGAAATCTCACCTACATGAGGTGAAATATAAATAAGACACCACCTGTGTGGTGAGGTGAACTGGTTTATACAGAGGTATATTTTGAGCAGTATCAAAGAAGTGTTGCAAATAGCACATTCCCAAGTAACTTGTACTCCTTGTTATAGGTTGGCAACACACCTTTACATATTGCAATTCAAAGCAGTCAAGTCGAGGCAACTAAGACATTGCTTACCCTTGAAGCTGATATCAACCTCCAAAATCACGTAAGTTTCCAGACTGTTATGATTCAAATATTGTTAACTGCATAATATTCTTCCGGCTATGGACGTATTTGGACAGTAAGGTTCAAGCTGTTGTTTCAAGACAGTCAAAGGCTCTTCGTAACTGTACCTCCCTATTGATTTTTTCCTTTTCATGATTCATGAAAATTTGTTTTTTATTTGGGAAGCACAGTTGCTAATTTATGAAGTGCATTGATTTAGTAGAGGAGTTCGGGAAGTGGATAGCTTAATATATGTTTGTACTTTATTTATTTTATTATACATGTTAGATTTTCACGCTATATAATACACCACTTCGATGAACGGCCACCATTATGGAAATTTTTCCAAATTTCATGAAACAAAAATTTTCGACTCCAGATTCGGATTCAGCACTCAAAATATTGCCTAGGTGCAACGTTTCAACTTTTTAGTCCTTGTTGTATTGATTTTACGGTGATATAAAGCTCTGTATTTTATAAGGGATTTGATCATGAAAAAACCTTGGGGGTAAAAGTTAACCCCCGAACGATTTTTGCGGTCAAATCCTTTATAAAATCACAAATATTATAGCACTGTAAAATGAAATGGCATGGACTAAGAGGATGAAACGTTGCAGCTAGGCCATATTTTGGGTGCTGAATCCGAATCTGGAGTAGAAAATGTTTTATCATGAAATTTTGAAAAATTTCCATAATGGCGGCCGTTCGTCGAAGTGGTGTATTGATTTTTCGGCAGCTACCTTGAGCTTTAAAAAGCTCTCAGACCTTAGAATCTTACTAAATCTGTGATTGTTTACTTTTATGTGGCTATGAATAGTAAGTTTTATTTATTATCCATACAGGATGGTGATACGCCTCTACATCTCTGTGCGGAACATGGAGATAGAAAGATCGCAAAACTGATTTTAGAGAGTGGACAAGCATATGAAGCGAGTTTAAACAATGTAAGTCATTTCAGTGTACACTTTTTAAGAAGAAACTCTCGAAAAGAAGCCAAGCCCTCCAAAGATCACAAACAATATACAATACTGGAAAGTATTATTCAAGAAACTTTTTGATTTACTGTTGGAAATCCAAACCTTAATTCCTAGCTTTCTTTGTACGGCATTACTTGAGTCATCTTGAGTTGTATTTTATAGATGCTTTATTGTATGCATAAACAAACAAACAAATTCCTTCGATTATTAGGATTAAAGCATCATTTGGATTACTTTATGATTGCACCAAATTGGATAAGCTGTTAAAAAACATTTAGAACTCAAAAAGGCTTAGTTCTCACCAGTCAGTTGCTCACATCTGATATTCCTCAGTGTACAAACTAGACGGTCAAAACTTTCCGTACTTGCTTCTGAGGACTGTTAAGAAATGATATCATATTTCTATACTTTGTGAGGTAACTAAATCTCTTCTGTTGAAGGTTGGTGACTCAGCGAAAGATATTGCTGTGCAGCTTGGCAACAAAGATGTCGCTGAACTCATTCCAACACCGATGGTGAGTACAGTGTTTGGTAGTTTTAAGGCTCTGTAAACTAGCACCGTTTCCAAGTTTCTATCTCAAGAACGCAAACTTCATCACAAACACGTATTTTTCTCCGCGACAAACTATTCACAAGAAACCAAATTCTCAGATCACTGAAAATTTAAGAAACTTGAGTACTGAAAAAGATTATTTAAGAAAGTTTTGAGATGTTTTCGCTTACCTCTTGTACTTTACAACCCAGTAGGCCTGGTGGATCTGGTATATCTGCACAGAGACATGTTTTTAAAACTTCACTGTAAACTGTATGCTATGGAAAGGAGATCCCCCACAACAAGAATTTGATGAGTCTTCAAAGAAACCCTTGGAAACATTTTCTACTCAAATGATGACAATTTAAAGAAACTTTCAACAACGAGTCTATTCGTTATTTCTAAAAAATTCATATACAGTGGCGAACACTTTGCCAAATATTGGGAGGGCGAAGCTATTGTCTCGGCTTAAAAGCTTTGTTCTACCCAACATTATGGGCGACCGCACCCCTTACCCCTCCCCTAGTGTCCACCATTGTACATTAACTGCTTTTTATTCATCGCTCCCGTTAAGTTTGGAACAAACTCCCAGAATCACTCTTCTTTAATTCTTCGTTGGAACAAACTCCCTGTCGAATTCTTCTTATTTAGTGCATCAAAGCTGTACATTTAGTCGGTATGCGCTCTCTTCATTGGATTTCGTGCATAAGGCAAAGCGAAGGCATGCACAGCATAGCATGAATTGAATAGAAATTCTGTTTCCATTCTTAGATGATTTAGCCAAGAATTCGCTTTAAGACCTTTTGCAGCTGTTACCGAAAGCTTGAGATCGTTTCAATTCTAGCTGTACATTTAGTCGGTATGCGCTCTCTTTATTGGATTTCGTGCATAGACAAAGCGAAGGAATGCATAGCATAATATGAAGTGAATAGAAATTCTGTCTCCATTCTTAGATAATTTTGCCACGAATTCGCTTTAAGACTTTTTGCAGCTGTTCCCCCAAAAGTCGAGTTCTCCATTCTAGCAGTACATTTAGTAGGTATGCGCTCTCTTCATTGGATTTCGTGCATGCAGACAAAACGAAATCTTCCATAGCATAATATGAAGTGAATAGAATCTCTGTCGCCATTCTTAGATAAGTTAGCCAAGAATTTGTGTTGAGACGATTTGCGGCGAACATTAAATATTGTAATCCAGGATTTAGAAAATTACGTCTGATAAGCTTTCATCATGTTTCGTATTATACAATACACACCTTGAAATACAAAACAAGGTCCTGGCTAGCCGTGCGAATGCTGAGTTCGTGTTCTGTCGTGCTTTGGGTTTTGCTGGGAAAAAGGAGAAGTGAGAGGCCATTGACAATGATCTAACATGTTCTTAACTTGATAAAGGTATTATTATGTTTTTTTGAAACATATTTAGTTGATAATGATCCATTTAAGTTACAAGAATCAAGAATTATTTTTGTTGTAACATGTAACATGTTGTAACATTAAGGAGGAATGGTTGGGAACAAAGCTTGGAAGTTTGTGGAAGTGTGCAAACTTGTTTATTGAATTGATGAAGGTATCATTTTGTTTTTGGAGACAAATTTGGGCCGATATTTTAGTTGATAATGCTCGATTTACGTTCCAGTAGTACTATAAAGATTTTAGTGGTGTGATGCAGGAGGTTTTTGTACATCAGGGAGAAACGTGTTGCATGCAACTTATGTTTCAATGTTTACGCAAATGTAAATATGTCGATTTTATGTGTGGGTTTCTTGAAATTTTGGAAGCCTGAGTGATTTGATATTTTTAGTTGGGGAGCTTCTAAAGCGTACATAAATTCATATCTCAGGATCACAACACGAGATTAACTCAAGACGTGTTTAGAAAATATGGGTTTTCCTTTTTGCGAGATATTTTCCCAGATAGTATCACACTTTATGAATTAAGGCCGCACTTGGAAACTAAAATTTTGTTGCATATGGGAAAATCGCATATTTTGCTTGATTTTGAAGGATTACCACATTGCCTGTGGCCATCAACTCAGCCATTGTATAATAAAACAGTAATGTTTTATATCGCTATAAGCTCAGCTTTGAAGCAAAGTTGAATATCATTTATGCTAGATGGAGCTTAAAGACAAGACGTGCAGGCCCTAGGTTATTGTCTAGTTTCATGACTTTTTCTTTCCTTGTCAACTGTTAATCAAAAGGAGGAGGTGCTTTTACTTTAGCAGTAGCAGAAACTGTAACTTCCGTTCAAAGAAGCTGTTACAATCTTGCTCCCCCCCCCCTAAAAAGGTCTATTTCGTGACTTTGAAGACTCTCAGATCTGCTTAGAAGCACGTTTCCTCCACATATGCACTTATGATATCCCAATAACAGATCTTTCACCAACTCTCAAGAGTATACTATTTTTACCTTGCGGTTTCTGTAATTTGATTTATTATTTCACTTTATTTAAAATGTTTCGACCATTTTTTATTAGCCAACCACAAAATCAGTAATCATAGCAGTGGTTTTGGGTGGATCTATAAGGCCAATTATTATAATGACAGCTCTTTTGCTGCATGTTGCAACCTTTAACTGAATTTTGGCTTCCGTAATTAAGGTCATTGGAAATATCTGACGATATGCACGTGTATTTTTAAGAGACACTGTGAATCTGACTTCTACTCGGGTCTCTTGCCTCTGCAGGCTACCAACATTTTAAGAATTGTATACTTTACCAAGTTTTTGTTCTTGATCTTAAAGACCCATTGCTAACCATGATCCATTACGCGCCGAATCAAAAGCAAAACGAAAAGAACTTAGGCCAAGCCAGAAATGACTTTCGTATCATACGAAAGTCGCCTTTTGGGTCGCAAAGGATCATGGTTAGCAGTGGGTCTTTAGTAAGGTGGAAATCTTTGGATCTTAATTGTTGTACGTTGCAGTACCTTGGATTACAAATTCAACATTCATAGATTAGCATGCCGGTCGGAATAGATGATGTTGAGATTGCCGTAGCCTAAGTTTGCCGCTTCTCCCATACCTTTAAAGGGTTGAACTTTTATTTTACATGTAGCATAGGAATTCATTACTTTTACTGCTGACGTCAATTTTGTCTACCTTAATCTTTGAAAGTTTAGAAGCATTTTCTTGAAAATATTTCGTTTAGTTATTTAGAGAAGAGAAAGGGAAAGAAAGGAGGGATGCTAGAAGAAGGGCTTGTACAGAAATTTAAGAAACTTTGAAAGTCAAAACAAATAGTTTCCTGGGATGTTGTTACTGCCCTAGAATTGTGGATAAAGAGTTTTATAAAGTGCAAAATTTTCTACCCATCCTGAAGCAGCCTTCAAACAAAATGCATTCTTAAGATTTATTAACTTCAAAATGAGGTCATTTATACCAAAGAGGTCTTGCAATCAATCAATCAATCAGTCAATCAATCAATCAATCAATCAATCAATCTAAAGACCATAATTGGAGCCAAGAGGCAAGAAATTTACGAGCTAGCTGGAAACTGCTTATTGTTTGGATGATAAAGTAAGTATCATGCTGGAAACAGCTTAAGGCAGATGCATACTAGGGCACTTGACCTTGATGTAGAAATTCTTATCTATCTAGCGGCAGAATCTACAAGACCTGTGAAATTCCATTTTGTAAGAAAAGTAGGATCTAAACAGGAGTAGGCTCTAGTTTTAATGAAATTTTCCCACAATCAGTTATTTCATGTGCCACTTTAGGTTATGGCCTTTTTCCAGTTTACACCAATTCGTTTACTACACATCCGCCAAAAGTTGACTTAAAGCCACCCTATGACGTCAAGGAAAGTAACTAAATTCGTTACAAAGGTAGGACTGAACAAGTTTGGTGAGAATTTAAGCAACGGCTAATATATTCGAGGCCTAGAGTTTTGTCTTGAAATGAACCTCCCAGTATCAACCATCACAGAACAGCTTGATGTGAGATTCGTTGGTATTACTTAATTTTGGAATCGCCGAAGCTTGCTTTTCGCTTGTTTGTCTGTGACGTAGCTTAAGACTTTGTGATCTTGACGCTTTTCAAGTTATTGTTGAATTTGATGGACCTCGTGGCTTTCGAAGATGAATCGACATATATGTAATTGATCAATGAGCTGGCTTTGGCCTCACATGAGAAGTCGTTTTATTTCCCATTTTCTTTATAGAATTCTTGACAGAAGTGCTATTGCTTGAGAAATAGAAACCTCTCTTGACTCAGGCTATTAAGTTATATGTAAGAAGACTGCCTTTAGAGCTCACATTAGGCCTACTTCTTTCTTTGCTGGCTTCATCTCACATGGCTAACTGTCAAGAAAAAGAAGCAGAATTCCATAAGAGTAGGCATATCTTTATTTTAATCATGGGATATTCGCAGCTATGTTAAATTTAATAAGAAATTCGAGCGTTTATCCTTTCCAGTTCCGACAATAAATTTTGGTTTTTAATGTGGTTTGTGGCGCTACGCGAAGTTAGTTGCAAATCCTACGCTTTCCGCGGAAGTCGTTTTGGGTCATGCTCTGAAATTAACTGGTTTATAGTACGTCATTTAAATCAAGGTTTTGGATGTATTTTAAGAAACAGATTGTTTTTCTAAAGCCTGTCTTGTAAACACGTTCACATATGACCATATGGTATAGTGAAACACAAAGGCGAGAAGATTATGAAAACTTATCTGCAGCGATTTTCAGACGTAGCCAAGAGGGATGGTTTGGAAAATGCAGTTGCAAATTCGAGTAAAAACTGGTCTGAAATTTACTGATTTATATTTTAAGCTACAGATCGTGATTACTGATTTGTGCGTCAGTCAGTCAGTTATTTGTTTTAAGTGGGCTGTCAGGATTTTCTAGCTACTTAAAGCTAATTTAGGCCCACTATACATGCCGTATCCAGGTATGGGACCCCTAGTTTAACATCCCTTCCGAAGGACGGCGAAGTGAGTTGCGAGGTCAGTCCCCGGGTCAGGCCTCCGAGGTCACCCATCCGGAGTTTTACCTCACTCGACCGAGCTTAACTTCAGTCACATGATGAAATCTGTATAAGCCACTCGGCCACTCCCCTCGTTTGCATACGGTATGGACAAAAAATCGACAGGATATGCTAGACTTGATTTTCTGATTTTAATGATTTTCAAACGTGACCAAAAAGTAGGAAGGCAAAGAGAAATGATCTCTCTCTTTCTCGGAATCCTTGAAAAGTGTTCTTGTAAACATTACCTTTGCAATACTGAGGAGTCATCCAAGCAGATAGATTTTTCTCTTCAAAAGTGTTCAAAATTGCACAGATAGCTGCGAATGTTTTCACAGCTTCTTGGTTTTGAAGTCAAAGCTATGTTCCTGTTAGGATTAGTCAAAAATCTTCAATGCAGTGTATCGAAATTTTGTCCATTATCGTTCGAGGGCCTTCAGACTATTCCGCAGCCTCGTGCCTTCCTGCTTATTTTTCCTTGTTTCTCAAGCTCCGATTAGATTGGCCTTGTTATTGTGGAAACAAAATGAATGATTTACCACCATCTTGATAAAGAATTTTGTGGTTCTTCACAACATTCTTAAAATCTCGCCTGGTGGGCGGTTGTTGTTGTTGTTGTTTATTATATAATTTATGCAGCTTTCTTATTTCCCAAACTTTTGCGTAGTGTCTATAGTCCATCTCAAATTGGATGCACGTGAGATTTGTGATAACGCAAAATTACTCATGCAGAAGCCTTCAATTGTTTTTATTCGCGGACGTTTTCACGTGACATCTAATTTGAGACAGACTTACCAAGGGACAGGAAACTTAGGTACTCTTTAGACCTTGTAGGCGTAAGACGTTTGTAACAGTCATGCCACTCGACGCAAGCAGGATCACAAAACATGGGGCACTAGCGGTGTACTCAAGGTTACTTTCTATTATCATAGTTCCACAGGCGAGATCGTGCGATCCTCAACAATCTCAAAACCAGGCTTTAAGCTCGAAATTTCTCATTTGAAGTAGCAAGCGTACAGATTTTGTCGCTTGGTTGAAAGAGTTTCAACTTCTAAGCAGCCCCTCTCAAAAGCATCCAGATTTCTCTCCACTAAACAATTTGACATGAGGTCACCCTTCGGCTGCAAGGTCAGCTGCCCTCATACCCCACAGGATACCTTCAACCAATCCAGAATTGCCCAACCCTTATCTTCTAAATGCACAGTTGCTTTTAGCCCTGATAACAATCTTTTTCTTCTTTGTGCTTTCGTTTTTAAGATAAAAGCACAGAATAAAAAAGCCTATCAAATGTCTGAAATGTGCGACAGTTTAGCTACATCTTTTCATGTGGTTGACACGTTAAACTGATNTATTTCCCAAACTTTTGCGTAGTGTCTATAGTCCATCTCAAATTGGATGCACGTGAGATTTGCGATAACGCAAAATTATTCATGCAGAAGCCTTCAATTGTTTTTATTCGCGGACGTTTTCACGTGACATCTAATTTGAGACAGACTTACCAAGGGACAGGAAACTTAGGTACTCTTTAGACCTTGTAGGCGTAAGACGTTTGTAACAGTCATGCCACTCGACGCAAGCAGGATCACAAAACATGGGGCACTAGCGGTGTACTCAAGGTTACTTTCTATTATCATAGTTCCACAGGCGAGATCGTGCGATCCTCAACAATCTCAAAACCAGGCTTTAAGCTCGAAATTTCTCATTTGAAGTAGCAAGCGTACAGATTTTGTCGCTTGGTTGAAAAAGTTTCAACTTCTAAGCAGCCACGTGCGTTACCCCTCTCAAAAGCATCCAGATTTCTCTCCACTAAACAATTTGACATGAGGTCACCCTTCGGCTGCAAGGTCAGCTGCCCTCATACCCCACAGGATACCTTCAACCAATCCAGAATTACCCAACCCTTATCTTCTAAATGCACAGTTGCTTTTAGCCCTGATAACAATCTTTTTCTTCTTTGTGCTTTCGTTTTTAAGATAAAAGCACAGAATAAAAAAGCCTATCAAATGTCTGAAATGTGCGACAGTTTAGCTACATCTTTTCATGTGGTTGACACGTTAAACTGATCAGCTCGACTTTGCTTTCAGATCGCAAGAAAACATTCGAAGAAAATCGAGAGCAAAATTCCAGGATCACCGAAGCGAGCACCCAAACAGAGACAGTCAACCAAACCTAAGACAGCAGCCAAGAGCCAAGACAAGGAAAACACAGACTCGTTGGAGCGTCCAGTCAGGGTTGTCGTACAGCCACCCTCAAATGATAATTTGCATGCGACAGATACGTGCTCCAGTTTATCAAGTTTGTGGCTGCCCGTACCGGAATCAGGGTCCAAACTGCCTGTGGTAAGTTTTGTTTCACAATTTTTAGGCGTGATTTTGTCACATCTGTCATGATTTGGCCATGGTTTATAAAGGCCAAAGTACGGTCTTAATGAATAAGGAAATAGAAAGCCGCCATGACTTTTCATTCTGTTTTAGGCTACACTGAGCTCCTGTTTACGTATGCTATCGCATTTTGTACTATTAATACACTCCTTTCTGCCTTTTAAAACTGTTTATTCTAGGATAGAGAGTGTTTTCAACCCCATCTTTCACCTGTGCAGTGTGTTTGCTCATACCTCGGCGAGTCTCAACCGTCTCTCTCTATGATGAAGTCAATCAGGCTGGAGAAACGTTCTGCGCTTCATATTTGCTATTGAACAATTTTGTTGCTCCTTTTTATGCCGTGATGTTGCCAGTCGTTTTTTGAGAGGCCATTTTTCACCGTACTTTCTCGCATCATCCATCATTCCCAGATATCTTCAGACCACGTCCATCACTATTATTGCCCCGTATTTTGCCTAAACAGTCTGTGACCAGTTGTTGTCATTTAACTTAGTTCATCTCTGCTTTCCTTCGCAAGAGTGAAAAAGAAAGTTTGTCTTCTCCCTCACAGAGCTTCCTTCCTGCCCTACCTGTATTCGTGGTACATAAACCATTCTCGTGCTACGACGCATAGAGATACTTATGCACCTATCATTTTATTGCCCCGACCCCCCCACCCCGGGATAGGCGGGGCTAATGCGGGGTCATTCACGTTTTTCTTGAGTGAAAGTGAGCGATGTCCCCGCCTATCGGGGCACTAGTCTTCTGTGAATGGGAGGCGATAGCTCTCGTTTGACCCCGCTTAAAGCCCCGGCATGTTATGCGGGGGATAGATGGAATTCCTAGCATTTGTTGTGTATTTCATCAGGTTATTTAAACAGCGACGGCAAAAGAATATACGAAAAGCTACTTCAATGTGACTGTTTAGAAGAGCAAGGACAGATTTGTGAAACAGAAGATTTAGCTTTGTGAAAAAAAAGGATTTGCCTTTCTGGGGAATAGATTTCACACCATTGAGAGCACTAGTTCAAAATCAAAATNAAAACCTTGTCATTTTTGCCAAAACGCCTTAAGTATTTAGCTAAACAATTCTTTAAAGTAATAGTTCCTATGTACGGGCTTCATTGTACACATATGCACACCAAAGAACAAGATTTGAGTGCACGAATCCCTTGACATTGTTGCCAAAACTTCGTGAAATACAGGGAGCTCTGAATGTATCCCCAAATATACTCAGACAGTGAAGAAGAAAGTGTGAATTAGAATTAACCGCAGAAATCATCTTTAACGCTGTGTTGTGGTTTCCTATAAAGCTTGACAAAATGTCATAAAATTGGATTTCTTGAAGATTGATTGTGAATAGATCTAGTTTACTCAACCCAATCTTTAATTCAATATAAGCTAAACCTGTATAATTAAACTGATTTTATATCGTGTAAGATTTTGATTCGCGGGTTCAATGAACATTGACACTCGAGCACTTGGAGGAAGTTTTGATGTGGTTTTGAGTGTTGTGTGCTTTTAAAATGTGTCTGGATCATTACATTAGTAGCTATTTGGCCATGAAGTAACTAAACTTTGATCCAGGAATTTTGCAGCAAAAATAGGGGCAAACAATAGTGAAAATCAAGGAGAGTCGGTTGTTACATTTCAGTGTCTTCTCAAAGGAGTTCTATCGTTTAAGTAAATCAACGGAGTTAAAAGCAGCTTAACTAGGGGGACTGCCGCAATCTAAATATAGCCTATTGGTTAAGGTAGCAATATTCAACGCGACGGAAATGATGGATATTCTTTAACCTTCGGGTATTAGGGTCCTGTTGCTTGCATCCGTTGAGCCAGTTCCCCATTTATTTGAGAGAAGAGTGCACCCCCTTGGCTGTTCCCCCTATAGTTTCCATTGTAGAGACCCCCACTACCCAGTACCCATTCACTTTTACCTACGCTCCACAGTCATTGACCAACTAAAGAGGTAGATGGCGCTGAAGGTCGAGGGTGCCAGTAGGGGTTGTCTGCTCGGCGTCTGTAGTGAGCCTATAGGGGCCCTCCCTCCGAGCAGACAATAGTCTGATACCGAATACCGCTAATCAGATCCATGCCGCTCTGCATTGACCAACAGGGACATGTTTCAACTCGTCTCTTCCTCTTGCATATGATTTTCCCAGTCACAGAATATCTCAGTTATTTTTTAGATTGTATTGTGGTTCTCGGTGTACTCTCGTTCAAGCAGTTTTAATCCCACCAGTCTTTCATTGCATATTTCTTATTGTAAATATTAAATTTCAAGTATCTCGTTCTAATCTCGAGATTCCCGCACTGTTCTTGGATTACCATATGACCTTCTGTTCAGTGAATATTTTGAGTTGGTTTGAGCAAAGCGGAATTTTATAGCGATGTTCTAAAAGAGTTGTGACATACAAATCCTCTAACCTGGCATTATGTATAAACGGGTAAGTGCTCGCCCTTAGCTCTTAGAATGCGGAAATCCGTTTGTGAGTTTGATTCCTGGTCTTTCATGTTGTGAAATATGAGCAGGCACTTCATAGCTATTTTTGCACTGTAAACAAGCAGCCGGCTGAAGGCCGAACTTGTAGAATCGCACCTGCAATATTCAATAATCAACACGTCTGATAGGGTTGTCGTATTTCGACTGTTATTTTTACAAGGCTAGGATCTTACACTTCTGTTAAAGAATGCCTTAATGTAACAATTAGCATTAGCACGCTGAAGTTCTATTGTTTTAAATGCAATAGGCTTATTGATATGTTATTATTTCAGACAAGATTGTTGCTACCTCCTGCCAATTTACCTATGCCTTAGCAGAGACGTAGGGGCTGGGAGAAAACAGGGGGCACTGTGCTCTCTACGTTTTTCGAAAGTACCCTAATTCGACATAAAAGTGCATTTTTCTCAATCCTCCCTTCAGTTTAAAAGTGACCCTCTAATTCTAAAGAGTGCCCTTTGGGAGCTTTGCCCCTCCAAATAAAAGTTGCTTTCTACGTCCCTGTGCCTTAGTGTTTAAATAAGTATATCCCTGATTCAAATTACCAATTGGTGAAGATAAGTTCTGTTGCACCAGTTGCACGGCTAACTAAGCGAATACACTGTTGTTGCTTGCTTGGTCGATACACATTTTGGGGAACCAACTGTGAGAACCTCCCCATGTGTATCAATGCCGTAGGATGCAAATATTCATTTTAAGGGTTAAGCGTAACAACCTTTTTTTAAAGAAGTTCAAATTCGTCCGGCTATGACCTCCCCAGCGAAGCTCGCCAGCGAGTCTACAAACAAGCATCGCATGTCATGCCAATTTCCAGTTTCCACAAACCCATGATCTGTTCTTGCAATTTTAATGAAGTTCTCGGTCTATTATCGGTTGTCCTGTGTGGTTTATATCCCAGGTCATCTGACGTTATCATATCGCCTTTGTCGCACCGTCGCACTTATGCTGGCAAGAGACGATTTCTCTGAAACCCACCCAGCCTCGCTAGTCACCCTAAGCTCCCTATGTCCCTGGGTACAGTTGTTTTCAATATATATTGGATGTTTTGGGTGTTCTGTTGTTTACTGATATTTGCATTGCCGTTATAGGACGTCTACTGGCAGAAAACCATGTCTCCAAGCACAGAAAGAAAAACGAAGAATTTTGACAACATAACTGATCTTATGGCATTGAAGGAAATGAAGAAGATAGACGAACATAGTCACAGTGATGGGAGTGGGATCCGTTCACCCAGATATCAAATCAGGAAGAAGAGAAGGAAATATGTGACATCGCCAACGAGTAGTAGATCGAACAAGGATAAAGATGAAGATCTGGATGACGTTCTGGTTGGAAATGGAAAAGAATCGAGGAGAATTAAAGATCCTAAAACTGCGAAGGTATGTTTTCATTTTCACGCAGTTTTCATGAGAAATTTGTTGTTGTTATTTCTCTAATATTTAAGTACATAGTTAATCTTCTCTTAACATACTTTTGTGGCCTTTCTCTCGCTCTCTGCTTAATGTTCTCTTCTTCCAGTGAATAGAGTACTTGTACAATACGTAGAAGCACCTCTCCTCGTGGCAATGCACTAAAAAAAACAATGATGCCGAGCATCATCTCAAGATTTGGAGGAATGGCAAAGACTTGGATTGATACAGCGTTGTTAGAATGGGAGATTGCAGTCAATGCCATTCCTCCATATCTTGCGATACTCCTTAGCCCCCTTCTTGAACAGGTATGCACCTAAGTATTAGGGGCAAGTCTGACAAAATTTGTCGAAAATCTTCATTTTGCTTCCCTAGCTTTTTTTGCGAAGAGTGGTAAAAACAAGGGAAAAACGACCGAAATCTTTTGCTCCTATTGTCCTTATTATTGTTCTCNTTTGTGGCCTTTCTCTCGCTCTCTGCTTAATTTTCTCTTCTTCCAGTGAATAGAGTACTTGTACAATACGTAGAAGCACCTCTCCTCGTGGCAATGCACTAAAAAAAACAATGATGCCGAGCATCATCTCAAGATTTGGAGGAATGGCAAAGACTTGGATTGATACAGCGTTGTTAGAATGGGAGATTGCAGTCAATGCCATTCCTCCATATCTTGCGATACTCCTTAGCCCCCTTCTTGAACAGGTATGCACCTAAGTATTAGGGGCAAGTCTGACAAAATTTGTCGAAAATCTTCATTTTGCTTCCCTAGCTTTTTTTGCGAAGAGTGGTAAAAACAAGGGAAAAACGACCGAAATCTTTTGCTCCTATTGTCCTTATTATTGTTCTCTCAGCTAGAACGTCCTTTGTTCAAGATTCAGCGCCTATTCTAGGCAGTCATGCTGTACTGTCCAAGTTATCCGTTCTCTACCCTAACCAGTAATCATAATTACAGCTTTTACTCGCGGTTTTGTGACAAATTGTTCTTAGAAATAAGCTTTTAAGGTGCTTTAATGTTTCAAGAATTAGACATAACAATTATCATAGCATTTAGTCGTTACCTGGGAACAATTTGCTACATCATTGTTGCAATTTATACTGCCATGATAAACCGAGTCACATTCTTATGTGAGTGTGTTCCTCCCATTTTCGCACAGAGATTAAGATTGGTATTTTCATGAAAGTTATTAATAATATTCTTTACGTGTAAATTTTGAAATTTGCATTTTCCTTGCGTAAATTTATCGCGAAATTTCTTTTCTGATTCTTTTGAGACTTTAGAGCTTTTGAATGCAAATATTGACGATAAGAAGCGAATCTGTGAAGGAGCATCGCCTTCAGCCTATCTCCTGGTAGCCGTCAAAAATGTGTGCATATATGGGGGACCAATTGAAAGGAATACCGACAATTTAGAGTGTGGGAAAATTCCAAATAGTTCTAAACAAAATTCCTGATGAAATATTTCAAGAATTTCTTCATCAAACAAAAGCAAATATATTCTAATCTTAGGTTAAGAATTCAAGAGATAATGGTGTGAAAATTTTAAGAATTAGAAAATGTGTGCTTAATGAGCTGGATTTTATTAACGAAAAAGTCGGAGGGAAGTCGTAGGGATCATTGCGACAGAGAGAGGTATACAACCTCGATCACCCAACGTCGCTACTCGTTTGGATGACATAGCTGCACCAATATGATATCTGCACCTTTTGAAATGGAACAAAAGTGAAAAGAAGAAACCACTGTAGAATGGTTGGAAAGCAGAAGGGGGCAATTGTGCATACATTAAAACCTATAAGTTGCATTAAAACCCAGAAGTTGTCAGAAACTTTTTATCCGAAGTATCTTTAAAAGCGTCCGAAAATATTGTTGGCTAAGTTTCTTGCTAAGGATGCTTTTAATAGACGATTACGGAAAAGATGGCGTCAGGGGGCATTTGACCAAGATGCTTTGCGTTTGATGATCGAATTTCTATAGAATTACTGTTGATTCCATTACAGAACGCACGCCATCTTTTCCGTAATCGTCTATTGAAACATTTAGTACCGACCGTTGGTTAAGATTAAGTCAGTTCTGTGCAGATATAACCCATTGCAAGTGAATAATTTGATCAGGAAGCTGTAAAAAAGGAAATTGTTTCCATGTTTTCAAAAAGTGTGCGAACTTTTTGTCCGAAGTTTTTTGTCCGAAACTTTTCTGTCCGAAATATTTGGACGTTAATGAATTCTATGGGCCACAGTTATCATTTTCAGCAACCCTCTTTTTATCAGCACACTTTAGAATATGTGTAGGACCACACATCCACTAATTAGATTAGGGTCTCGTGTAGAAAGCAGTTTCTTGCATATCTCTTTCCCCATACATTACTTTGATTTGCATGAAAAGTATTCTTGCGGAGTGACAGATTTAGAGATACGGTTTCTTTGTGAATACGATCGTGGTTATGGTTTCGATAAAATCTAAAACTAGGCCACCCAGGAAATGTAAACAAATATCTGTAAAATGCAACCACACGTGAACGATTTGTATTCCTTGTCCATGGTTGATAGTTTCACAGAAATGTGTTGACGTGCTAGAATGTATTCCAATTACGTCTTATTTCTGTTTTCAATTATTTCCCAGGCGGCAAATGTGAAATAATTAAAGTCTGCGCTCAAGCAAATGCTCGTGCTGACTTTTTGCGTCGTGTTTGTGCTTAAAACCTGGTTTTTCCAACATGTCTCTTGCCAATCATTATGTAAAACTTAAAGGGAATGTGCATTGGTAAATAGGCTTGTCTATAAATAGGACAAAGAAAACACTCAAGACGCAGCATTGTTTCTTTTGCTATCCATTGTTCACGGCGCGTGTGCAACTTCGATTTGAATGGGATATTTTTAGATTGCTTTGCTCTTTGCAAATGCAAGCTTGTAACCTTGCCCAAACCCTTTAACGGTAATTTATTTTGCATATGAATCTTATTTTTCGCAACTTGTCTCTAAAACGTCTGTTTTTGGCACTCGAGTAAAATCATACACTGATTAATTGAATTGATTTATGATTTTTTGAAACCCTGAAACAGAAAGGATCATGAAAAACGAGAGGGAAAACACAATAGTTTTCCAACCCCGTAGAATAAAAGAAGCATTGTGGAACTCCAAAAGCATCTACTTGAAATTAGCGTGGAGTCATGCGGCCATCGATATTGCTTCTTGGGGTGTGTTTGATTGGTACCAATTCTGAAAACGGTAGACTTGGTAGACTCGGAATTCGCGTTTGATTGACCCCACAATTCTGAAAACGGTAGGTTTGGTAGGTTTGGAAGGCCTTCTGAACCTTCTGCTCCAAAAGTCAGATGGTTTGGCAGACTTTAGAGAGATTCTCATTTCATTTGCAAAACCCTGGTGGGGAATCCGAAACCTGCTGTTTTGAAGATTTTTGTGTTTGACTGGGAAATATATTTCCGTCTCTGCGAAGTCTACTGTTTTCAGAATTTGGTAGGTTTGGAATTACCAATCAAACACACCCTTAATTTTGGGTTTATCTAAGCCATCTTTAGCCGTCTGAACTGATTTTGAGTTTGAAACAGATTAAAACATTGTCCATCTCTTTGTAGCTCTTTAAGAAAAAGAAACACAGTTCTGCAAAGAAAGCAAGCACAAAGAAATTGAAGAAAGTTCCAGAGCAAGGGTATGTATATGTATTGACGATCTCTTTGAAGGGAGTCGACACAGGTATATTGGGTTGCCGCTATGAATAGCCATAAGAAATTGCCTACACACCCATTGTTTCTTTAGCTACACAATGGAACAGCATTTTCCAAGAATATAAAACACAAGAGGCTATTTTTACCACTTGGCCCGGGCGAGCTTGAACTATGTAGATTCCCGTTAACCTTCGCTGGATTTCTAGTCGATGTGCTTAATTTCTGTGATTTCAAGTGATCACTCGATTCTTACATGATAATTTAGTTTTGTTTGGGCGACCTCATCCAATTTGATGCTAGGCTTGAAAGTGGTAGCTCATAAAACGCCAACTATTCCTAATTAAGGCACTTGCAAACATCTCTAGAAGCATTTTGGTCCTTGGATTAAACGTACAGAAAGAGTCCGTGAAATTACAGAAAATATTTTCAACAACAGATCCATTCTTTGGATTTAATGTCACGTAAAGCTTTTACTAGACAGCTGTTAAATTCTTTGCAACACTTGGAATTCGCAATATATTTTTGTTACCTCCTGCTGGCTAATCTTAAATNGATTTAATGTCACGTAAAGCTTTTACTAGACAGCTGTTAAATTCTTTGCAACACTTGGAATTCGCAATATATTTTTGTTACCTCCTGCTGGCTAAAATCTTAAATGCAAGTCGTATCATAGATCCCTACTGCCACAACTGTGTATTTCATGAATTTTCAACGTCAATCAAGACATTTTTAGCAATTTTAGGCAAATAATTTACTGCTGTGAAATTCTGTTTTGCTTCATGCCCCCAAAGAAGGCGGGAGCAACACATCGTTTTTCCAATGAGGGCATTAGCATCTTGAAAAGGGATTTAGTTTTGTGGTTTAGCGTCATTAGCAGTTCAGATGACTTGGCCTTTGAATAGAGAGCCTAGGAATTGGAGTTGTTTCTGGTAACGAAAAGAGAGGTATCGTGTTTACCAAGTGGGAAAGTGGGAAAGTATAAGGAATGAGTTTTGGAACGGAGAAAACCAGATTACTTCTTTGGTTTTTGTTACCGAAATAGTACCTTAATACAAACTTGGAATTATTGGTGATATAGATTGCTGTGTACGTCCAAATGCTCGTCAGTATCTCCCAAGAGAGAACAGAGAACGTTGCTGAGAAAGTTCATTGCGAGTTATGAGCTGAAAATGACAATGAGATCTAGAGTAGCATACTGTATACAAGAGAGATTTGCGGGTTGATTTTTCACAAGTCGATGCATTTCCTAGGTAGCAAGAGAAGCTGTCGTTTTTAGAGAGATGTCAACGCTGTGTGAAAGAAATGTCGCAAGTTTTTTTAATGAGATTTTGGTCAAGGATTGATTTTAAGGACGTATCCTCCATTCATTTCATGATAGCAAGAGAGCAGTTGTTTTTGAGTGATGTTGAACGCATTCGTTAAGTAGAATAAAGTTTGCAACACTGTTTAGAAGAATCCTTTCAGTTTTTTGTTTGGAGTAAAATCATCTTTTGTCAAAGGATTTGCACACTCTTGTGTATCTCAGTGTCGTAAATTCAGTCGCGCTTGAAAGAAACAGCGAAAAAGCTGTGCTACAGGAAGCACTATTTTGTTTCATGAAGAGAATTAAGGGGAATGATATTTATTTAACATAATGGCGTGCGTAGATTTTGCATGTCTGAGAGACTGGTTTATGTTTCTCCTTGGTATGCAACACTCTCCACAACCACAGATCAAAGAGTAAGTCTGGAAGCTAGATAGAGTGTTCTTTGTAAAGCTAGGAACATAGTATCTGTTTTGTTATATTCAAATTCATCTTATAAATTCATGGTCGTTCGGGCAAACAGGCAGCCTAGACTGTAGCCTGGTGTCCCCGCCGAAACAGGATCGACTTGTGTTTTTTTTGTCGAGAGACTTTGCTCTTACTAAGTGCAGCTGGATGGTAGCTCCAGGGCAAATTTGGAGACCAGGATGTTTAATTGAGTATCGTACTTTAGTAGTGGATAAAAAGGTTTTTATAAATTTGATGGGTATATAAAGAAGACTTTTAATTAAATCCCTCTCCGTTTAGCCTTGCTAAACCACTTTGAGAAAGTAATATAATGCTAATTGAAAGAATATAAAGAAGCAAGACTTGCCATATAGAACAAGAGTTGTAAATGAACAAAAAGTACTTTTAGTAGAAAAGTTATATATGTATGCGTTGATTTTCATTCATAACCCTTGACTCTTAACCCTTGACTCATGACCCTCGGTATTGCTTGTAAGCACACTTTAAATGTTGCTTCCACAAAATCTTTTTGGAAAGTTTTCTGAAATCAATTTTCTGAAATCAAGATCAATTTTATTGTCAATCTGATGAGAATTTCACCTAGGTCTTATCATTTATTTTCCCGAATTGTAAATCTTTCTAATTTTCGTTACAGGGAAGAAGAAATTAGTCTAGCTTCGCCAACAAGTCAGGAAAAATCGGATATCACGTCTGGCCTCGCTAGCCCGCGTGTGAAAGGTAGGAAAGAAATGAAAAAGGATTTAAATCAATCGAAACAAAATACAGACCAGAATGGAACAGTACCATCGGAGGAGAAAATTAGTGAGGATCTCCGGACTCAGAAAAAAGGACTAAAAGAATATTTAAAAGACTCGCTTATCGCTCGTAAGAGCCCGAGTAACACTGATGAAGGGTCGTCATCAAAAGCTGGTACTTTGGAACATAAAAAGGGTAGGGACAGCAAAATGGGACATGCGGACTTGAGGCAACATATGAAATTGACTCAACGAGATATTGACGCTTTGATAAAGAACGAAGTTTTAGAGACAATAAAGAATAATTCGGTGCCGTCGAAAACTGTGAAGGACAAAAGGAAAAGCGGGAAGAGTAGTAAAAAGAAGATTTACGCCTCTGATGATGATGACGACGGTGAAGAAATTGTTGTCATTCGGCTTGATCCGAGTTTAGAGACACCAAAGAAAGCGAAACGGACTAAGAAATCGAAAGATAGGCAATTAGAGAACGGGGTACATGGGGGTGAAACGAGAACGAAGGAGAAGAAAGATAAACTTTTATTTGATGATAGTTTTCAAGGAAATACTATTGAAAGGACACACAAAAAACGAACTGAGAAAAAGGAGATAAAAGATGAAAAGACTGATAAATTAAAGACTGAAATATCAACGGGTACGTTAAAAAAAGAAAAGAAGACAGATATGAAAGATTGGCCTAAGGTAAGCGTTTTATTTTTGTCAGAAGGTTCTTTTGAGGAACGATGGGCAGAGTACGTACGAAGCATTTCAGTTTGCATGCCAAGACCGCCCCATCCCTGCAAAGAATGTTCCTATTTTGCTGCCATGAAATTTACCCTTTGACACCCCTTTCCTTCTCACTATGTAACTTGAAAGGTGCTCTTACATTTTCCTGATATAAGATAGAAATTTTGGAGAGAGAATAACGTTGCCTTGATATGCACAAATATTTAATGGAGAGTAGAGAAACATTGTCGTGATAGCTCGTAAGTTTTTGACGAAAAAAGGGAAACCAGCGAAGATTGCAATTGTGAAGCATATTTTTATTTGACATAAAAGATCAAACTTGATTATGAATTTTTTCAATGTCCTCATAATCAGGTTTCGCTAGTGGTGTTATATGAATCTTTGGCGGCATATGTACCGGTTTGGCTGAGTAACAAAGAACATACCATCTGCTTGCAAAATCGTAGCTGATTTTGGATCGATTGGAAAACTGAAAGAAAACCAGATTAGTAAATTTGGACCCTTTGTGTAATCTTTTTTCTCAAACGTGTTTTGTAATAGTTTATTGACAAAAAAAAACACGGTCATCTTTATATTATCAGAAAAATATCTAAATTAAAAAGGCAGTTCAGAGTTTTTCAGTTTTTATCCCCCACTTTCTATGAGCTATCATTATTCTAAATTTTCTGTTTTGACATGCAGATGTTGTACCTTGTTAATCTCACTATTTTTTCTCTTATGTAGTTTGAAGTCAACGTTGATGTAACATGCGGTCCAGAACAGGGTCCGAGTAGTCCCACATCACCACGAGAAAGAACTCACAATGGAACCACCGAACGTTCGCATCGGCATCACAGAAAACAAAAAACTCCCGAAGCGCCTTCTGGAAATCATATGTTTGATAAAATTCACCAACTCGAGAAACGATTCAAACATTTCTTGAAATTAACAACAGAAAAACTCGATGAACAGAAAGAGACAGATAATCAACATTATAGCGATTTGAAAAATGATATTTCAAGCATGGAGAAGCAAATTGAAAAATCAGCAAGGAACAGTGCTGTTGACATAATGGAAAGCTTATCTAAAGAGTTAGAAAACACTATGAAAAAATGGACTAAAGTTTTAAATAGAAGATCATTAGAAGGGCCTAAAGATGGTGCTAGTAGTGACTCGTCTTCTGCGTTAAATGGCGAGAAGTTGGTTGAGAATGGTGTCCTATCTGCACGGTCAGTTTCGAGTGAGAATAGTTCTAAACCAAAGACATTAGGCAGCGATCTTTCTGGCTCAATCCAAGAAGCATCAGGAGATCATGTACTGGTCAAGAGTCTAGAAGCAATTGATATTGGCTCGAACAGTGAAGAAAAAGTAAGTGGAGATGTTAGCAAAGGATTTTCTGAAAATGGAGCAGTAGTGAAGGCTGTTGGCTCGCCAGAATGTACTAAGAAGTGTCATCCTAGTGGAATTGGACCAGATATACAATCTCCAGGTACTAGCAGTTCTACTATAATTTTATTGTATTATCCTTTAAATATGGTCACCCTTCAGCTCGACTTGTAGCTGGTTTTAAGAGCATGGAGGCAAAAGATAATGCTATACCGGGTGTCCCAAAAAAAAGTATACAGATTTGGTCAACCCTAACGATCAGAATTTAGCATGAATCAATCCGAAATCATTTTTAAAACTTTACTCGATAGTTAACTTGAGCATGGATACCTTGTTTGTTGACATTGGTGCTTTGAGAGTAGAGATATTAATCTTCAAAGGTACAGATTTGCCTCCGCCTCCAAACCAAGCTTTGGTGTTTTGGCCTAAGGAAATTCTTGCAGTACAGCGAATAAGTCAACAATAGACTTGACAATTTTGAAACAAAAAGAGGAGAAATATTAAAAATTGCACAACAGATGCGTTTCACAAAATATAATTTACGTGGCACTTATCATCAAGGGAGCTCCGAAGTAAATTTCATTCATTTTAATATCCACAATTTGTTTCATCAAGAATGTGCTTAGGCCAAACCGCAAAAGCTCTGGTTTTGAGGTGGAGGCAAATTTGTCCTTTGAAGATTAGTATCTCTACTCTCAAAGCATCAATATCAACAAACAAGGTATCTATGTTAATTTATCGAGTAATGTTTTAAAAATGATTTCGGATTGATCCATGCTAAATTCTGATTGTTAGGGTTGACCAAATCTGTATACTTTTTTTTGGGACACCCTGTAATATACCAACAATGATATTTCTAAAGAAGAGACATTATATAAATTTTCATTTCACGCACGAAGAGAATAAAAAAGGACAGGGTAATGAACGTCATGCGCTATTTATTTATACATTCATTTTTATTTATTTATTTATTTTAAAATGACCTATATGACCTATATGAGTGTGCAGTTGCTTTGTTTTCCTAGTCCAACTTGCAATGATTTATAAACTTGTATGTAAACTGTTGAGATAGAGAAGATCCAACAAGATGAGGATTTTGCTGTTAAAAATGTCAGACGAAAATCATGGCCATACTCTGAAAGAACTGAGACTAATAAGGCATTGCTATTCTTTGCTGCCCTAGAAATGGAATCCCAACACTTCTGGGATTTACGCCGAAGTCAAACCAATTCACGGCAGTTTTAGAAAGTTCCTAAGTAAATCAATGGGGTACAAAAATGGGTAGAAAGTAGAATTGACGGATTTTTACAACACAACAGAATCTCATTAACGGTGTTTATTTATTTCTAGCACATCAAGAACACAGAGCAGCCCCACAAGGTCGATCTGATGAGTCTTCACCATGCCCCCAAAGTCGACATCCGGGTGACGGTGATCATATGAGCGTCGAAAATTGGTATCAACAACAGCTAAAAGAGGCTGAAGAAAGATGGAGACTGAAGGCTGAGACCGATCAAGAAGGGTTAAGAAATCGCGTCAAGGAACTTGAGGAATTATTATTTCATTTTACTGGAAGTCACAATACTATGGTGTAGATTGCAGAACAGTGGAGCACGGGCAAATGAACACATGATTCTGTCTTACAGAGTGCAGAATAAAGTAGTATGGGTAGATGGACCCACGATAAGATGGTATTGAGCATATATGTAAGAATATTTTCGATGCATTGTGAACCATGAGTCTTTACCGTCAAAGCAATCGAATCAATACTGCGAGACTTTCTTTGGCGTTATGTTGACAGTCAATGTGAATGCTGTCCTAAATTTAAAAAAGTGATCTTTCACTCAACTTTTCCCGTTCGGAAAAACCCTTGTAGCTTTTGAGCATCAAGGCCAGAGAGAGGAACATTTTCTGGTAAATGGCGAGTCTTGAAGTGGATTCGAATGCCTATTACTAACAAGATAAATATTCTTAATTCGAAGTCTGAGGCTAAGCAAAATAAGCATTGTTCTTAACGGGTTCTTTACGCTGCTCTCGTACGTCTGGTGTTGTATGATGCTTCAGCCCTACATGGGCAAAGACGAGTCTTTTTTTGACAGAGGCAATAAAAATACTTCCTGTGACTTCAGTTTTAACACTTACTGACCCCTTTAGTGATAGCTACAACGGATTCAAAGACTCTCGGTTAGCAAACGGTCATTAATATTGTGTGCATAGAAAATTGCGACAATTCATTGCTACAGCTGAATTTTAACACCATTGCTTGACTTGGCTATCCTTTCAGATGGATCGAAATTAATTTATTGATGAAAGGAAAGAGTCATGCAAACTATATCAACATTTTTCATGTTATTTTCACGTTATTTGCTTTTGTTAGGCTGATTATTTTTGTCTCGCTGCTTATGTTTAGAATCTGTAGATACAGTAGTAGATTTTCGTTTATGGAGATGCTACGGTAGGGTTTGTAAAGAGCAGTGTGATGTGCATATGCCTGGGGCCTGGAAGATTACAGCCACTCCTTCAAAGAGCCTATATTGAAGCTAAATCTCAGAATTTGTGCTCGCCTTAGGACAAGGTTTTATAAGCTGTGGACCACCTCTTAAATAGCCTATGTACCATGAGTACAAAAGTCCTCCCCTTTTCCAGGGCGATAACTTAGTTGGCATCGATCCGCTTAATTTTGCTTATTACCAAAGATCTAACTTTCAATCAATAGTTCACTCCATCAAAATAGGACTTTCTGTTCTTAAAGTAGCACCGACTTTCCGGAGAAGATTGTTGTGAAAGACTTGAAAACACTGATTAATGGGGGACATTTTTTGGCTCACGAGGTAGCAGTGAGAAAGTTTAACGACCACAAAGGACTCAAATTTTGCCAGCTTTTGCAGATTTTTGCAAGAAAACTCAATTGTTCAAATATAAGGCTACTTGGTAACAATGATCTGCAACGGAACAGGAAGTCTTGAATGCTCGCTTATGGTTGCTTAACTGCAATTTTGAGTTTTTAATTAGCAATTATGTCCTCAGACTATCTAATTGGTGGCCTAAACTATTGATTTTTATGGACGGGCCTAGACTTTTGATATCGTTTCCATGTTTTCATGCATTCAGTATGTTTGACTCTTCCCTTTATGGAGCAACAAGTAGCTACGAGGAACATGGAACACGTGGAACAAGTCTTCAAGCATTATATTCTTGATTTCTCGGTAGTTATCAAAGCATCTTATTGTAATTGCACAAAATGTTTTTCAGATCACATATTCTAAAGCTATGCTTGCTATTTGAAGTGTAAATGCGAAATATTTGTAAAGTATGAAACGTATTTTACGTGTCTGTAAATCGTTAGTGATAATTTCATAGTTTGTGAAAGTAGAAGAGAAACTATTTTCTCCAATCAATGAAGGAGAGATACGTAGACAAATATGGTTTATGTTTCTTTACGTACTCCTAAGATAGCATCCAATGGAGGAGAAGGGTTCATACTCATGCTCAGCAAATACAACAATGAAACAAAGACGACATAAAGTAAAGTAAAATCCATCATATAAGAACCTACATTTTCAAGTTCGGCCTTACAAGGTTTCTTTTGGCCGTCCATTCCATGATTTAACCAACTGTGAGGGGAATGACATTTTCACCCACAGCAGTTTTGTGCTGAGAAAACTGAGTTCTTGAATATTCTGATTCTGAGCAACATTTTGGGTTTTAATTAAAACAGATCAGAAGGTTATGTGAAGTCGAATGTCTACTATGCATTTTTTACAACTTGACAATAATTTGGAAGAAATTTTTTTCTGATGCTGGTCGCAATAAACAGAAGGAAAGTCTGCATGGTTAAGGTGCATTTTCACTTGAGGGAGAAAAAATTCTGCGCGAGCTACTGTAGAAATAGAATTTTGAAAAAGTTCAACTGAAAAAATTCAACTTTCAGAGAACGGGGTTTCCCCGAGAGAAATCCTGCTTATGATGTGTGCATGTATCGATTCGATTATGATGTGTGCAGGTATCGATTCGCTGGAATCTTTTTTCGCTCGAAACTTTTTTCAGTGAACTTGCGGCTTTACAGAAGAGGAGAAACGAAAATATAGAAATAGTGCAGCGTTTTATTCTTTCTTAGATCTCATCTGACGTTTTGGTGCGAAAATATTTTGCGAAGTGATTGCTGCTACTGATAGCAATTTTTAAACTCTTGATCCTTGAAATGAGAATTTGAAATAATTTGAAGTTATTTGAAATCCGCCAATCAGAAAGTAAACGAATGTTTTCACGCAGTCTTTCTCTCTTACTCTCCTCCGTCCGTTGTGGACACTGCGCGGTCTACTGCTATATTCCAACCAAATGAATTAAATGAATTAATCAAAATGCAAACTAAACCGAGGTTTAGTTTTCAAGCGAGGCAGATAAAGGTATGCCTAGAGCAGCAACAACAACAAAGCTCTTTTCGAAAAGTACTTGTCAAAATGGCTGCACCGTTTACTGGCCAAGCGTTGAAGATGCGACCTTTTCTGTCTGTATCCTTTCATTTATTTACTACTTATTTGCTTCCAAGTTATATTAATGTTTGAGCATATGATTTGCCTGCAATTTAAGGTTCACAGATGTTGTGAAAGGTAGAAAGATTCTTCATCGAACAAACAGCATTGGATTCATTGGAGTTTCATTATTGGCCTATAATAGAAAGTTTCTTTCTTTTTCCATAGTAGTTAGTAGTTAGTTTTGATGTTATCAATATTGTCATAATCATCATTGTTAAATTCTTTACAGTTGGTTTACTGGCCTACCTAATAGAAAGTTTCTTTCTTTTTCCATAGTAGTTAGTTTTGATGTTATCAATATTGTCATAATCATCATTGTTAAATTCTTTACAGTTGGTTTACAATCAACTTTTCGAAAGGAAAAACAACAAATGATAAAACTATATTGTAGCTTGAAAACAAACAAATTGACCCAAATTGGAAAGTTTGCAGAATGCGCGGAGGATCTCTCCTTCGTTCAAATCGTTTGCGTGGCTGTATTTGTGTTGCTAAACAATAGGCCTGTTGTTCCTTTTGTTGTATTACGAAAATTTCGTGGCTAGAACCGCGGCTGAAATTTGAAGTGCGCAGCAGAGAAATCGGCCACGCACAGCAAACTTTCCAGTCTGGAAATTGACTAGGACAGTTGGAAAAGAGCTCAGGTTTTTGTTCTGTTGGATGTCATTTGCAATTCATACATGTACATACATCCTCTCCTTTCCAAGTTTTGATTAGACTTTCTGCATGAATCAATTGATTTGTACAGGTTGGACTAGTAGAGTCTAGCTGGACTTAAGAAGGCTGGAATTCATGTTGTGCTAGGGTACTGGCGGGATATATCAGACAGTTTTAGCTTTCAACACCTAGTAACACCCCTTATGTAATTCAAAAGCAAATGCAAACTTAGTCGAAGCTTTTATGACCATTGCTCTTTCATTCTGCACCATTATCATTTTGATCGCTTTTTGCTTCCTTAAATATGCTGTGACAAAAAGAAAACGGATGCAAATTGATTTGGGCCTAAGCCAAAGCTACTTTGTCAAGCATATTTTAAAGAAGCATAAAAGGATCAAAATGATAATGATGCAGACTGAAAGAGCAATGGCCATGAAAGCTTTGCCTATGTTTGCGTTTGTTTTTCAAATATATGAGGGATGTTACTGGATGTTGAAAGCTAAAACTGCCTGATATATCTCGCTGCCTGATAAATCCACCACTATGCTATGCTTGCATGCTCTTTTTGGCTAGTCTGCACTTTAGCAGACCAGCTTTCAATATCGGCAAGTAATGTGTCATGGGGTAAGGGTTAGGGTTAGGTTTTGGAAAAGGCGTTTTTAGGGTAAGTTTGGGTTAGTTAGGGTAAGTTAGGTTTATTTAGGGTAAGGTAGGGCTTAGTTAGGGTTAGCAGGGTATTTGGTCAAATATGTTCCCGAGAGATATGACATAAAGCTGGTCCGCTAAAGTGCAGTCGTCCCCTCTTTTTTATATGCCCCTAATACATATATAGATTCACAGTTCTGCAAAAATGATACGCTTGCATTTGATCTTACATTTGTGCATGCATTTTTAGAAGAAAAATTATGCAGACAATTGTTGCAAAATACAATAATTCCAGAGTAGGTGTGCATCCAGCTACACAATAACTTTGAGTTGCATGTGTACATTTCTGGGGATTGTGAACTTGTGTATTCTTTTGTCACTTCAGAAAAAACTAAATGTGATTCCTTAACATGAAATCTTCTATAGACACTTCAAAAATATCCTGTGAAGAGATCATTTTCATCTGGGGTTTCATCTCAAAGAAGTCTACAGGTTAATACTTTGTCTCAATGTTTTGTTTTGTTTTTGCAAATATTTGAAAATGAAACCACAGCAAACAGTCCTATCAATACAAACATGTTACACAGCAGCCATGCGCGTTAACAAAAAAAGTACAAATTTGTAGAATTTGTCACAGCTCTCTATTCTTCAAGATTCTTCAAAACAAATAGAGATGTTGAAAATTGTGTTCATGAACTATTGACATCATCCTCAAGAATGCTGCTAATTTCTTCATTTATGCATTCAGAATTTTACTAACTGACATATACTTTGTTGCAGGATGTGGTGATTGTGAGTGCTCAAAGAACACCAATTGGTTCATTCAGAAGTTGCTTAGCATCAATGCCTAGCGCAAAGCTTGGTTCTATTGCAATTAAAGCTGCCCTTGATAAAGCAGGTAGGGCATATCTAGCCACTTGTGGTTTTGATTGGGGGAAATAAATGAAAAAAAAGGAAAAATATAATTTTCAGACACTATCAATTGCTTTGCAGCTTGAAAAAATATTTTGGTGGCAAAGCACTTTGCTGACAACCCTCAAGGCTAACAACGTCTCTCATGAAAGAAGCCCATGTGCCTCAGATTATTTTTGCATTTGTGATTTACCATTGTGTACTTCAAAACAACTGTTCATCTTCTGGCTTCTTTGTTCATAAGACTCCTTGATACAAAACAAGTTGGTATTTCACTGTTTCACTTTCATGTTTTTATTATCTTTAGCACTCTATTGCATAGCATGCGAATAAGATCCTGGAAGCCTACTTTTTATGTTGAAAAGTCTTAATTTAATTTGATCTCTTGATATGTCTATCATTCTTTAATTTTGTAGGGATTCAACCAGGTGATGTGGGAGAAGTTTACATGGGAAACGTTTTGTCAGCAATGTCTGGACAGGCACCTGCTAGGCAAGCCACATTAGGAGCAGGTATGTGTCTTTATTTGTAATCTGACCAGCCTATGCATCATAAGCAGAGGTGACACTACAAAACAGACCACCGAGAAGGACAAATCCTCGCCATTTTCTAATAGCTGGCTTTGGTTTTCAATGAAAAATGACTTTAAAATGCTTTGGTACACATTTTGTCCTCCTCCAATTTGGAAGGAATTTTCTTCCCATTTTTAAAGCTTAGTGCCATCATTGATCATAAGCAGTGGTAAAGCCTGGTTCACACTACAGTAGGTCACTGGGGTCGTTGGGACAAACAACCCAAAAGACCCAAATAACTGGATGTGAAGGGTGAAATCTCAGTCGTTAGTGTCATCAGGGTCAGTGGGGAGTTTATTTTTGCCGTTCGCTTTCAGTTTTTGGGTCTTTTAGGACGTTTGATCCAGCAAGCTCAACAATTCCAGTGACTTCAATGACCTAGTGTGAACCAAGCTTAACTGATTTTGAAGGAGCCCTACTACTTGCTGTGGGGAAGAAAATGAAAAAAATGTGTGAGTTTCTATGAGAATTTTGGGAAGATCTAATGTTCAGTATATGGGGATTTTGAAATCTGTGAAGAACAATATCACCATTTATATCATAATTGAGCTTGTAGCAGTATTGCTTTCCTTGGAGCTTATTTTTGTGTTAGATAGTGTGCCACTCAATGTGCATTTGCTTGCAGATCTGCAGACTGCTTGTAGGGAAAATCTTGTTGGTAAAAAGCTCAAAGAATAAAGTTAGAACACCAGATTTGCAGTAAAACTTGCAATTTCGACATAATGCATCGTATTTTCAGGAATACCAACGACAACCCCATGCACAACTATAAACAAGGTGTGTGCATCAGGAATGAAAGCTGTTATGATGGCATCACAAGCAATTGCAACTGGCTGCCAGGTAAGTGGGCACAACAACTGTACCTTTTGGATTTGCAAAATGTGGCTGGATCTTTCCATAAAAAGAAGGTGTTGTGGCGCAGTGGTGTAATCCTCTGACTTTGCAGCCAGAACAGTCAGGCGGACAGGGTTCGATCCCAGGTAGAGCCCCACCATTTGAGCGTCATGACAAGGTGTCGCGAACTCGATTAGGTCTTCTCTACTTCTGCGATCCCAGCGCTTGGCGCTAAAAACGCAACTTCACCTTCATTTCACCTTCACCTTCAGAAGATGGCATGGAAGAAAGTCATGCGCTAGAATTATAAGAATTTGTCTAACCATGGTCAGTCCTTAACTTTGTGAGTTCAATTGAGAAACAAGCATCATATGAAGTGTCTGAAAAAGATTCTTGCTTAAAGTTGCTATAGGATGATCTCCCAACTCTCGTAATTTCCACCTATTTAAACAACAGAATTTGTTGTTATTCTGCAAAAAAGTCTGGAATAGCTTTGACAAAAGTTACTCTCAACGTGAAGCAGCAGGAAAGATATGAATAGCGTAGCTACTATCAAAGAAATTAACTGCTTCTAGATCTTGAATGATCTAGAATTTTCCTAAAATATTTGTTTATCTTCTCAGGATATTATGGTAGCAGGTGGAATGGAAAGCATGTCAAATGTACCAAACTATGTAAGCAGAGATACACCAGCTTATGGAGGATTTAAAGTTGAGGTAAATATATTTTGATTTTCAAACAAAAAAATTACTTTTTTGCATCAATAGGACAGATTGTATAAAGTCAACATTTCAATGCTTAAAAAATGGTGTAGCTTTGATACCATATTAAATGTTTGGATGAGGCCTTATTTATTACTCTTTTACTTTAATTGTAACAGGATGGTATACTTTATGATGGATTAACAGACGTCTACAACAAATTCCACATGGTATGTGTATTTCTAAGTCATGATTTTGATTCTCTCACTGAGAACCTGAAGATATATTTTCTATTTTTTACACTTATAGATTGACAAGTAGTCTTCTGGGTAAGTTTTGTCGCCAACCAAAATGATTTTCACCATACTCAAGACCATTTTTGACAGGCATAAGTATTCCTTAGGAATGAAGATTTTGTTTATCAAAGTTTTGCAGAGAATACAATTTTGGTGCTGTTAGTATCAATACTTTATTAAACCAAACATTGTAGTATACTTGGCTGGTATGACAAAGCTTTGGTTCAACTATATCATCTTCTAACTGAAAAATTTGCCAAATTATCGAGCCAGGCATTCTCTCCAGTGTCATTACAAAGGGGCAATCGTAGGTAACCACTACTACACAAAAGGCTTGTCTTGAGAAAAAATTCTCACGCTGTGGAAACTAATGTAGTTGACAAACCTTTCGAGAAAGGAAAAATGTGAAAATATAAATACTCAAGGGACAGGATTAGAACAGAAACTTCAAGTTGTAATCTCACTATGGTCGTTTTGATATTTTCACAATTTCGAGTTTGGTATTGTATCTTTCCGAGAACTTAGGAAAGTTCACAGTAGAAGATCTTGTTTCATCAACATGAATTTCCTTTCTAACCCAGGGAATGTGTGGAGAAAACACTGCTAAGGTAAAAGGAATATCAAGGGAACAGCAGGATGAATATGCTATTGGTTCTTATAAAAGAAGTGCGGAAGCATGGAAGGTATTTATGGTTTAATAATCTCTTTACTTTCACTTATTATCATCCATATTTCGACTAAAAAGTATCTATGTTTAGATCACTAATTCAACTTGTTCAATATGACAAGTTTCTTAATCTGCAAACCTTTCAAAATGCGACTTTTACATGCGATTAACTAATATCCAGCTCCAAAGATATTTTTAGCTTCCTTTCGTTTGGGAACTAAATTTACTTAGGATCAATATTAATTATTAATAAGGATGTGGTTATCTCTACTAACTTTTGTCCCCTTATTTCTCAAGAGGAGGACATATCCTGCCTATCAGGATTGACACATGACAGTTATCTTCTTGTCATATGTTTTGCTTTAAGTTTTTTTGTCAGTTTTATTATCTTATCATTTATGCCTGTTTTTCATATCAGCCTGTTGCCGGTTTTAGTAGATCGACTTCACTTTTAATTGTTGTCTTTAAAGTTGTGTTATTTTTATCTCATTGGTTTTATAAACTTAGATAGAAGATAAGAGTTTTGTGTTATATTTGTGCATGCTTCATTTGATTCATTCATTCGTTCGTTTTTATTTCATTCAATCCATGAAGTACAGCCGAATGCCTCATAATTTTCTATCAAATAGACGTTTTAGCTAGTCTACAAAAGCATCTGGATTGAACGATATTTTTATACATTTAGTAGGAACCTGACGAATTTTCGAACGTGCACAACAGTGATAGAAGCTATAACGCCGCTCAGTCGAACCTTCTATATGAAAATGTACCAAAATTTCGCTCGATCCAGACTTTTAATAGAATAACTATAAGGTCTATCGAGATTTTTATACCATTAGTGAAAGGTGCACCTGTAACTTATACAGTCTGAGAATTGTATGCAAAATGTTCAGGTGAGAGCCCGACAGGCATTTATAGGGGAGGGACGTTCGATGAACGAATTATCAACTGCAAATTGAATAAATTGCTGATTCTTCCATGGGCGTTAAGAAACGCGGTAGTTCCTGCAGCGTTTCTTAAAGCACATGATTCTTCCACAATACCGGGTGAGTCAATAAAAAGTTTTGTCGTTTGAAAAATCACCAAAACGCGAAAATCTAATTGATATTGTCTTTTTCGTTTTGAGGTGTTTCATCAGAAATTAAATTAAATTTAGGAATATTGATTATCCTTAGAACGGGCTGCTGGCCCTTTGTTGTTGTCTGGGCGGCGAGTCGGGTTATGGGCGGGTCAGCGGCTGTTCGTCTGTGGGCTGGGGGTCCCATCTGCTCATTCGTCTTGCACTTGCGTTGATGATTTTGGGGTGATAATTACGGGGTATCTTGATTTGGCTGTACTTATACTTCTCCATACATAATACTATTATTTTCTCCTTAATACAACCTTCAGATGAAATTATAGTTTATTTAGATAACTTTGATTTAGTTTATATTCGAAGTTGATTAGTTTCTTCTTATTTTGTAATTAGAAGCTAGGTTTGTTTATCGGAATGAAAATAAGATGACAACAACAATTGCACAGAATTTCAAGCAGATCAATTCAATTCAATTTTATTCATAGAAATACATCCTAATACAAAGTTATCAGTAAAAAATGTTTATTCTATACGACCCAAAATCGAGCCTGGGCCGTTAACTTAAATGAAAAAGGTAAAATTAAAAATAAAATAGTACTAGTACAATGCNTTTGTAATTAGAAGCTAGGTTTGTTTATCGGAATGAAAATAAGATGACAACAACAATTGCACAGAATTTCAAGCAGATCAATTCAATTCAATTTTATTCATAGAAATACATCCTAATACAAAGTTATCAGTAAAAAATGTTTATTCTATACGACCCAAAATCGAGCCTGGGCCGTTAACTTAAATGAAAAAGGTAAAATTAAAAATAAAATAGTACTAGTACAATGCAGCTATTTCCAAATTTAACAAAGAGGCTAAATATATGAAGGAACACACTGTGAGGTTATAACGGAACAGTATGTTAGTAGTCGAAATCTAAGTAAATTTAGTAGTTTTTTATTATTTTGTTTTATTATTTTTTATTAAGTAGATCAATCCTTTTGTTCCTTCAAATTCTTCGATGTGTTTGATTTTCCCACAAATTAATATCGTGATCGTGTACGAAGCAAAAAATAATGTGAAATCGCAAAATTGTGAATTCTCAGCAAGATTATGGGTTTGCAAGCTATCATTGTAAAGTCTTTCGCAAAACTTAGTATGATTTTGATATTGCTAAAAATAATTTGGTCTTTATTATTTTTCAAATTTTTGCAGATTTTTCAAGCGTCGAATTTTTTCTGACTCCCTCGGGATAATGCGGAAATAATTGTGAGAAGAGAGTTAAGCCAACAGCATTTTATGAACAAAGTTTGTTGCTGGTTGATTGTTTGATAAAAAGATTAATCACAATTGATGCATTTATCTATTTAATTTCAGAACGGCTTATTTACAGATGAAGTGGTTCCGGTTAATGTGCCGCAAAAGAGAGGTATGGAAACACCCTTGAATACAATTTGTGCTGTGCTCTGTAAAAAGGGAAAAGCATCGGTAATGCTTCAAGATAGGAGGCTAAGCTTTTCAAACTATTAGCTGCTGCCCTCAAAACTGTACCTTCAAACGTTAAATTGTGAAAATGTGACGGATTCTTAAGAATGGCTTTTATGTTCCGCTGTTATTACTCATATAAAATGTTTCGTTACTAAATATTTGTCGTCTGAGAATTGTGACAACATATCTTTAGATGAGATGCGAAAGAGGAAGGGAATATAACCATTGTACTTCCTTGAAATTGACCAATCAAAGAGCCCAATAAAGTTGTTGTATGGTAGATGAAAAGGGGGGAGAGTAAGCATAAGCAGTTTCTTCTCCGTAATTTATGTTTCGACCTTTGATGTGATAGCTAGCAAGGCCTGCAAGTGAAAGCTTTACACGATTTATAAGTCTTTACAAGTCTGTTGGCCTTAATTAGAAAAGCTTGTATTTTTGTAAATGATTTTAACTACATATTGTAAATCAAACTTCAAAGAGATTGATAACAAATAAGTAAATAAATAATTAAATAATGATGAAAGTATAAATTGCAGCTTTTTGAACAGTTTCTTCTTCATCAACAGGCAAGCCAGATTTGGTCATATCTGAAGATGAAGAATACAAGAAAGTGAATTTTGATAAATTCCCCTCATTGAGAGCAGTTTTCAAGAAAGATGGTTCCGTGACAGCGGCTAATGCAAGTACTTTGAATGATGGTGCTGCTGCCCTCGTGTTGATGGCTGCTGAAACTGCTAGCAAAATGAATCTGAGGCCGCTGGCTAAAGTTGTAGGTAAGACAACGCTTAATAGAAATGGCTAGAAATTTATATCTCTGGGTTGTGTTGTGTAAACCTCTGGCTCTTATGAATTTGAGGCCTCTTTAATGAATTTGAGACCTCTAGCGAAAGTTGTAGGTAGGAAGACATTTGATTGAATCAACAACAGTTTTAACTTCCTTGGTGCGTTTTGGATGGAAATTACCAGTATCTGTTGATTGGTTTAAAAGTCTTTATGTGTTACGAGAAAAAAACTGCGTTAAGAAACAGAACCATTTTCTGAAGATACTTTTATCTAATACTGATCACAGCGAATCAGTAGACAAGATCCGAAAATACAGTTTACTCATTGTTTTAAATTAGCCAATGAGAGAGTCCACTAAAGTGTTTTGTAGATCCAATGGAAATGGCACAAAAGTTTGGATTTTTGCCTTGATGTTCACGGCCTGCATCTGTTGATTAAAAATGAGAAATATTAGCTACAACTTTTCGGCAGACAAAATCCAAAACGCTTACTTTAACAAGGCGCTATTACAATAGGTCATGGCAAATCAGAAGCCCAATGAAGGAAAACAAAACAAGAATACATTTGATATTTTGTATACGTATATCTCGATAAAATCTTCGTCAGTAACTGCCATTAACAATAGAACCTGTCTGAGAAGCAAATTGTATAATACTATCGCCAGGTACAAAGAAGCCGATATCGACTTTTAGTTTTTGTGTACACAGATGTCCTATGTTACTAACCTTGAATCTACTTGTATTTTGTCAAGGAATAATTCAACTATTCGTTAGATGTTGCTTTTTCCAAAGAAGGCTTTAATTAGTGAGAATTTGTGTTTGAAGTGCTTCGTAGGCTTGAAGCATTCTACC
>REGM01000015.1:222069-278112 GCA_004194415.1 Aurelia aurita | reverse complement strand
ATTTTCATAACTGCTTAGAAAAATATTTGATTCTACAACAGCTGAGCGTTCTTAGTAAAGGTTTTAAATAAATGAATAGTTTCCAATGCTAATGCTATTTTTAGAACAGACTACCGGTGGACCAGCATGTTCAATGTTCAATGAAGCTACACACGTTATTTTTAAAAGGAAGTTAGGTCCAGGATTGGTAGTAAGTTTCTTAAATTTGAGGCCATTCTTACAACCAAAAGTTTGTCGTGAGTTGCTTAACTTTCAGTTCTCTAAGCATAGAAGATTCGATTATAAACGCTTACCTATGAAAAGATGTGTGACCTCCAGTTCGCTTTCATTCATTTACGATAGGCCTACTATGTACTCTTGTTCGCGTTGGTTCTTCAAAGGGAATTTCATTTGTGAAGAACTTGCGAAAACCGGCTTTCAACATTGCATTTTCTTCAAAATAGATAAAAGTAGGGTTTTTTTAAATTCGTTGAAATGATATTTTGAAGCCGTACGGTCTCGTCTTGCAAGCAAAAATGTTATATTGATGTTTTGAGAGCCTCTCGCCAGTTTCGTATCTTCTACGCCAAGAAAATACATTTTCAAGTCAAGAATGACTTTGCGTACATGATATAAGTTGATTTTCTTTCAGCTACATAATTTTTTAAGAAGAGATGAAGAGATTTTTAAAAGAACAATTTCATTCATTTTGAAGTGGATTCTTTCGAACGAAACCTTTAAATGTTGCTCCGTGTTTGAACTTTTCTGAACCAGATCAACTACTTGAAAACAGCAATTAAAACTTTAAAACCTGCTTTGTAAGATGTCTTACCAGATACATTTTGCTCAAATTCTGTTTCTCTGCTGTTCTCTTCTCTCTTTTCCGCTACAGAAGTCTGCTAAAATCTCCAAAGGTGCTCCAAGGTAGTAATCTTTCCTTGTAAATCCTCTGAGTGGTTGCCAAGATATTTCTTTTCTCCACGACGGTCTGCGATATCTCCCTTGCAACAATCACCCTCAGATAATTTTCACCAAAAATATAATAACAACTTCAAAAACTAATTTAATCTTCAGTTCTTATCTTCGCAAATAAATCTTGAAAGATGATTTCTCTGACCGCAGGAACAAACTTTGAAATCCTCTCCTCCCTACAAGACAAATATTCTCAACAAACAGACCTAATGAAAACCCTCGAAATTACTCTTAGTGTATTGAGAAAACAGAGCATTAGCAAATGCAGTTGTTTGAGAAATCGCAGAATTTAACTCAACGCAGGCAGCTGTCAAACAAAGCCGTGAGCAAGATGTAAACATATTTTAAAGACATATTGAAAGGCCTTGCACACCTGTAAATAAATTTTCAATTGTATGTCACCGGGTAAATTGTATTTGTGAATGTGCACTTGTGTCTCATTAGCGCTATGCACATGTGTAGTTTCGCCTTGTTAGAAAACACAGAACCATCAGATAAGCGAAAAAGTCTTGAAGCAGTTTAGTTTAACGCGCGCTGGTTTTTGATAAGAACACATGACCCCTAGATAAACAGCTGTCTGCATAGTCGTCTCCAGGGCTTTTCGAATGTGCGCGGCATGCATAACATGCTAATTCCCATTGTTTTTATGACAATACGCTATTGTTGTAGCGTCATCAAATCGTCATAGAGGTGTGTGGATTTGTTGGTTTTGCTGACCCTCCCTGTCTCTAGGGTTTTACAAAGGTGTGCGGTATGCATGACATTATGATCAGCATTTTTTGTGTGACAATACTCTATTGTTTCAGCGTCACGAAATTGTCATATGGGAATCTGGATTTGTTGGTTTTGGTCGTCTCTTGAGCTTTACAAATGTGCGAGGGATTCACAACAAAAACAAAACATTGTCTGACTTAGAAATATGACAATATGCTATTGTTATTTGTCTAAGAAAATTCCCATACATTTGTTGGTCTTGCCTGCCTCTAAGGTGTTTAAAAATTTGGTCGAAACCCGTTAGATAATAAAACAATAGTAACTGTTTGTATAAAAAAGATTATCCGAAAATTAATTTTATAATCCGCATGCTTCTGGTACCAGCAAAGCATTAATGTCTTTTAATTTCTTTTCTCAGTAGACTTGTGTTTATTTTTCATGGGATGGTTACCCCAGTGACCGCCGCCAAAGGCAAATCCCTAAGACGATCTAGACTCATTACATAAGTCTCAGTATCGCTCATTGAATTGGATGGTTATCGCTCATATGAGAGAAAATAAAAAAATCAGATTAAAAATATTGAACGAATACAAGGAATCACGTCGTAAGTCTAAAGACGATCAACAAATTTGCTGAATATGCGAACATTTAGTTTGATTTTCCTAGATTTTCAAAAATCCTAAAAATCTCCCACTTTTGGCCAGTGGATTCCAATTTCTACCCCATCGACAAAAGTGCTTTTCAAGAGCAAATTAAGGGCGTATTATTTTGGGCATCTGAAGCCTCGGAAATCTTCTGAAAACGGTAGACTTCGCAGAGAAAAATGTCAGTTACCAAAAGAATGCGCATTCTGAAAACGGAAGAGATCGGAGAGAAAAATGCCAAAAGAATACACATTCTGAAAACGGTAGAGTTGGCAGACTTCGCAGAGAAAAATCCCAAAAGAATGAGAATTCTGAAAGTGAGAGAGTTCGAATACAGTGCTCGGCTGAGCGAATTGAAGCCATTGCAATGCACTGTACTTTTGTTATGCAAATCCCAAGAGAAAAGAATTTAATTCTATTTTCGAATGTTTTGCAAACTTTTTCATTCACGAAACAAGGCTCTTTGCGATCACTCGGAAGCCTACCAGCTTCAGGAGCAGAAGGTTTCCGAGGCCTCGGAAGTCTACCGTTTTCAGAAGAGCCCAAAAGAATACGTCAAAAATCTCTCGGAAGTCTACCGAAAACAGAATGACCAAAAGAATGGGCTTTTATAAAAAATGATCTGAAGTCTGCGAAGTCTACCGTTTTCGGTAGAATGGCACCAAAAGAATGGGATTTTGGCTCCTACCAACTCTACCGTTTTCAGAAGATGCCCAAAAGAATACGCCCTAAGCANCGAAAAGAGAATGACCAAGAATATGGGCTTATATAAAAAATGAACGGAAGTCTGCGAAGTCGACCGTTTTCGGTAGAATGGCACCAAAAAAATGGGATTATGTCTCCCACCAACTCTACCGTTTTCAGAAGATGCCCAAAAGAATACGCCCTAAGCAAATAAATGCAAACCATGACGCCAAATTTATGCAGAATAATGACTAGATAAAAGAGAGAGATGGAACTTTTTAATTTTCCGTCAAAACTTTATTTCGTATCTATCAAGATTTTCTACCGAGAAAACTTGATTCCGCCTAACATACAAAAAATAAATTACACATCTTATTATACAACTAAATAGTTCTTTCTACTACTACATAATTAAAACTGGTGTCACAAAACATGACAGTATTTACATTTTTTACAATAATGATTATATAAAGACCTACATTTCGCTTGCATTATTTGAAGCAGTCGAACCAAATGGAGTTATTTTGCTACTTTGTACAAGAATGGAAAGGGTCTAGTGAAAGCGCTGAGCCAGCCAGCTACTTTTGACCATGCTGACAGGGCAAGAAATTCATGGTAAAGTTTCGGGTTCTTTTTAACTCCATCAGCTCTTAACCTCAATTCTATCACATCGATATCACATCGACAGCGCAGATGACGAGCAACATTTATTCAACGATTCTATAATACAGGCATTCGAGCAAGGTCCTTTACAGTATTCAGTCTCATTGCTTTGTCAATGGAAGTCCTACTTTTTGAATTTCCCGCCATTACATTGCTTTTGAGATTGTTCAAAGCCTTCATCATTAATAACAGAGCGTTGCCTCTTCTTGACGTGCGTTCAGCTAAATCCTTCGTTCTATTTTTCCTCAGAATTCGCTTGTAGAGTTCATTAAAAACGTTTCTCACTGCAGATATATCATTAGCCACTGAAAGTTCACAGAAGAGATTGCAATGCAGTTTCCGTGCGTTTGTTGCTGCCCTTGAGCGGGAAACCTCTCTGTGGTGTTCAAGATCTTTTTTGTTGCCAAGTAATACAATAGGGGCTTTGCTTAGGCCCTTTTCTCGAATATCTCGCACCAGTCTCCTTGCTGTTTTCATCGAAGCGGCACTGGTCACTGAGTACATCACGATGAATCCATCAGCCAATGAAATTGCGAAATCACTCTGGAAGAAGAAAGTTAAGATCTATTATATAATGTTTCGAAATAGGAAAATGTTTTTGTCAGCTCAAATTTTGGAGAAGATTCTGTTGCCAGAGTGGTTACAAAGCTATGTAAGCAACAATGTTTTAGGCCATCGGTCAAGGACACTTTTGTCAGTTATATAACTTAAGAGCTAGGTCAATAGCAGGGGAGGGGAAGTTTGATTTTTGTAGCACGAGTTTGACGAGAAGCTTCGGCTAAACTTTTCAACTGTCGAGACCGTTAGATGCTTTTTTGAAAATGGTTAGCTTACGTTCACTGTATCGAAAAACAGAGTAGCAGGCAGCCCCTTTGAGCACGCCAAAACATAGCTGGTACTGTATTTCTTANCGTTTCTCACTGCAGATATATCATTAGCCACTGAAAGTTCACAGAAGAGATTGCAATGCAGTTTCCGTGCGTTTGTTGCTGCCCTTGAGCGGGAAACCTCTCTGTGGTGTTCAAGATCTTTTTTGTTGCCAAGTAATACAATAGGGGCTTTGCTTAGGCCCTTTTCTCGAATATCTCGCACCAGTCTCCTTGCTGTTTTCATCGAAGCGGCACTGGTCACTGAGTACATCACGATGAATCCATCAGCCAATGAAATTGCGAAATCACTCTGGAAGAAGAAAGTTAAGATCTATTATATAATGTTTCGAAATAGGAAAATGTTTTTGTCAACTCAAATTTTGGAGAAGATTCTGTTGCCAGAGTGGTTACAAAGCTATGTAAGCAACAATGTTTTAGGCCATCGGTCAAGGACACTTTTGTCAGTTATACCATATAACTTAAGAGCTAGGTCAATAGCAGGGGAGGGGCAGTTTGATTTTTGTAGCACCAGTTTGATGAGAAGCTTCGGTTAAACTTTTCAAATGTTGAGACCGTTAGATGCTTTTTTGAAAATGGTTAGCTTACGTTCACTGTATCGAAAACTAGAGTAGCAGCCCCTTGGAGCACGCCAAAACATAGCTGGTACTGTATTTCTTATTGATTAATTTCTTGTTGTCATCTCAGTTTCCTGTTTTAAGCTCGTTTGAGCTACGATTTTGCCTAGGGGCACCGAAAGCCACCTAACAACAACAACAAACTTTTAAATTACGGACGAGAGACGAGATTACGACCTTTTCAAAGTACAGCAGCGTCCTATGTAAGAAAAACTACTACTCCAGACCTTGGCTTCTACTTTGTCTAACAGTGAGCTTGTTTAATCAATTTCAAAAAAGAAAAGTCAAGTCAAGTTCTTTTAGGGATTCTTTTAGATTTCGGGCCCTGTTGTAATGTGATTCGCAGAAAGTTCAACAAGAAGAAGGCTAACATAGCTATTGTTATATAACACAGCTGCCATATTTTTAGAACTGAAAAACAGTTAGTGAAAATCGAACCTTAGTGTGCGTCATACGAGATTTTATAGCATTCAAAAATGTAAATATCAGTTCCAAAAAAAGCATTTTGCACACCAGATAACTTCTCTCACGTAACAAGAATTTTATTGAAATTTAAAACTCTTTAAATCCACACCCAATGTTTGCTTTCTCAAATGTCCATAACATTGACCTATCTTAAAGGCTTGACTCTCTCCTTTTTAAAGGTCCCGTAGCCTCTCGTTGGCTTTTGTCAATCTATTCCAGACAACACATTCCAGAAGAAATTGGAACACTTATTTTCTTTGAGCTGAAACCAGATCTTATATAATTTTCGTGATAGGAAAATACAATATTTGTTTCATCTCCCTAAGCAACTGCAAAGACAACTTCATATTTTGTAATATCGGATAATTTCTCCATGTTTTCTTCAGCACCCAGAAAAATAGTGCATTTTGTTCCATACAAAAACATGCTTCCATGGGAACCTCATTTGCGAATAGATTATGGGTGTGTTGTTAGGCGTGGTTTATATTTTGTTAACCTCCCTACAGTCATTGACCCTGTGACCGTGATAGCTTCTGACTCTACAACACGTATGTATCTGACTGTGAACTCTCAATGTGTGCAGAGAACTCGGCATAGAAAGCAGCAGGCAGCACTGACTTAACTTTATTAACAGCTGGTTTTTATAGCACACATTAACTTGCAACTCATTCAGTGCCAGCTCACACTCAACGCTACGTAGACAAGACGGAGAATGAGGTAGGGGTAACCTGGAGCAGAATTTCATTACATAATGTTTTTCTGGTGTAGAAGTAGAATTGTTTTGTTCGCATTTAAATGTCATGGTGCACTTACATTTTTACTGCAATCAATGATCTCCATTCGCACAGTTTCATCATCAATCGTTGTTTGATAAGTATGACATGCATCACATCCAGTTGCATATTCAGGTAGAAATCTTCTTGTAAGACATCGAACCATCAGAGCTAGTAAACAATAAACAAAAGAGGATTAATAATTACAGCGAAATTCGCGAAATAGTCTGCTTTAATTTTGCTTTTCAGCTCTAAAAGTATTTTGTCAAAGCATCGTCTTCAAACGAGGCTAGAGTGTAAACCGAGGCTGCGAAGTAAAGCTATAAGACTAGACTGCATATTGCCAAGCTGAGTTACTCAATGATACCAGAGTCGAAAAGAACAAGTGGGGAGTTTCTCCGGATATTTCTAGTGTGTGTTAACTTTCGGTGAAATAGGCCCTTTCTGGAATTTTCTTGAATTTTTCGGACAATTCTTTGGCTATTTTCAGTTTACGTTGCGCCCTCCCAACTACACATTGCCTATGACGAATCCGTTTATTGTCGTGACTCGCAGAGCCATATAATAAGGCTAAACTCAGGAAGAGCAGAGACAAAGCAGTCGGTCTGTAAAGTTTTATTTTAATCAGATTGGTCAAGAATATTATTTCGATGTTGGTGGTTTAGTTTTGTCCTTGACCCGAAGTCATAAACACATTACAGAATCAAAGTTAAGTAAAAAACCATTGGACATTTCTAAAATATATTGTTGGATTTGTTATTGTTTATGCTTGAGAGCATTGATCGTTTCCATGGTTATAGAGCGAGATGAGATGAGGAAATTGCCAATTATTCTATTTTTAATTACATTGGATAACTGTTCCAATGTACAAAAGACAACATTATGAAATAGGTTTAAGTAAGATTTTTGTGGCCGCTCAGTCTCCTAAGTCGATGTCGTGATTCTGTCGTGTTTTAATATAAGAAACAGGTCACGTTAATATTGCAAGATGGATCACCCATTAAGTCTTGTGTTCATTAAAGACCCATAGCTAACCATGATCCTTTGCGGCCCCAAAGTGTTTCGTATGACATAAAAGTCGTTTCTGGCCTAATTTCTGTTTGTTTTAATTCTCATTCGGCGTGCAAAGGATCATGGTTAACAATAGGTCATAAAGTAAAAGCATGGCCTCGTTTTCGATTTGACGAGGACAACTTGATATGGAGTTCGAGAAGATGAGAAATGTGCCATTTCTATGTTTCTGTTGAATCTGAGCCATATTCTAGTTTCGTCTCCTAAATTCCTTGGTATAGCTTTTCCCCTGGTATTCTAGATTTCGTATTAACGTAGGTAGATAGAATCTAGAGTAGTCGTTGATTTGTTTCCTTCAAATCAAGACGAGACCCCCGGGGCACACAAGAGTGCTAGCACTGCTATTCCTTGCACACTTAACTGCAAAAAGCACTTCATTTCCATCCTGTAATCTTTGATTGCTTAGTGCTCAATCATTTTAACATATTGCCAATATTTTCCTTGGCTGACCCAAAAAAAGAAGGAAATCTTTAGATCTAATAGTTAAATTTCTTAAAGACTTTTGTAGTACACAGTTTTGACGTTGCCAGCAACACTCTATAAATCTAATTAGGTATAGACCCACGTGTTAGGGCAGGGTTTTTTCAGCTGAGACCAAAATGTGGAATAAGAGGTTTCTCATCAATCTGGATGGATTGTCTTGCTTTGCACATATTCACATATGGTTGAAAAGCGCTCTGAAAATTCTCCAGTTTTCAACGGACTGTGCACAGTATAGTGCGTGAATGATGTCTCTGTTTAAATGGTTTATCTCTGACGTAATTGAATTTCCTTCTCCGTTAACATGGCCTTATTTTGTGAATTTGTTTTGATAAATAAATTTTTCTTGCGGATTTAGTTCCTGAAGAATCGTGTGATTAATGTTAACAAAGAAAATATGAGGTTTTCTTAAATGAAAAGTGTCGGTCTAAGCAACTTTAAAGTTATGTGAATCGAAATAATTTGAATAGTCCAGCTCCGCATATCTTTTCAATTGCATTCCTGGGACCAAGTCTTTCAGGCTCCACAACAGCCTATTACCATATAGAAACAAAAGGCTCTGCTTTATCATCTATGAGTTGATATGACTTTACAATATCAAGACTGACATGGATGAAACTTGTAGAAAATGATTTAGAAAATGTAAAAGTCAACTTGATAGTTACAGATGGTAACGGAAACACGAGAAGCGTCGTAATAAACGATCGTAAAGAAATTGCAAAACATAGACACATTTGGGAGATAGTAGTAGACCGCGCAGTGTCCACAACGGACGGAGGAGCGTAAGAGAGAGAGAGAGAGAATATCAAGACTACAAGTCAGAAACTCGTGAATCGTCGACAGGTTCCTTTAGAAAGCACTGCCCCTTCGGAAAAGGGACTGTTTGTTGTCCTAATGGTCGATCATCTATGGAGAACGTCTTCTTCCATTATCATGCAAAATACGCTAGTGGTATATTCCATTGTTAACCCCCGTTCATTCGCTTTAAATTCTTTGCCGGTTGATGTTGCCCTCGAAATTCCGCTTTTGCAGGGTTTTGCACTGATATCTCTTTGATGACATCATGGGAACGAGGCACCAAAGAATGGACCAATCCCAATTGAAAATCTATGCTGATCCGATTTTGACCAACATTGAGCAAACATAGCTCAGAATATCCCGCTACCAAATATTCTCTCATGACCGGGAATTAACATTTATACACTGATGCTTTGAAGAGGGATTTATGGGGATGAATACTTTGACCGTTTTCCCACGAGCCTTCCACGATCTCCAAGCCACAAATTCCTGATTGGTACACCTATTTACTAAAATAACATTGCCAAATTCCTTACTTAAGTATTGACCAATGGTCTATTTATCTATTGCGCATATTTTTTCTGTGCCCAGATTCTTGACATTCGTTTGGTTGTATCACCTTACGATTCTGGTGAGAAAGCCATGTTTTCGTTTGTTGTTGCTATGGCTTTGGTTCGTCAGCTGTGTACTGAGGTCACATAGTCAAATTGCTACCAGCATAGGGACTAAATATTGATTGGTTGACAACTTCTTGAGTTTGGCGACAGCCAATTATATTGCGGAAAAGCAACAACAAGCGCGAATTTACGCCCTTTTTTTCTCGTTTTCTCATTCAAGTTTCTCTCAAGATTTTGGAAAAGCTAAAAATTATAAACCGTTTCAAAATTTGAGGTAAATTGTTCCCCCATTACAATCGTGCTGGAGACTGTGGAACAAGCTTGTTAGGAAATCTTTTGAAACTCTATAAATATTCCTGCCGCAGAAAATGGTATAGCAAAGGACGGTAAATCTGGCAGAAGGGGCCTACTTGCATTTTTTTGTGGTTTTAAGCATTTTTATTGGCCCAGTTGATTTGGTACCTATGGTCTCTGAGGTGACATTGTCACATTGCAACCATGGAGTCAAAACCGTGCAACAAGAGCTGCTACGCAATGGTATACTGCACTGACGTATTTCACAACACCTTTCAGACCCTTTGACCAATAAGCCACGCCTTATTGGCAAATATTTTTGCAGCTTCGAAAATGTCCTGAAATGAGCCTTTGGACAGTTCTGGAGATTCACGTCTGAGGTTTCGGGGTTTTATTGCAGCAATGCTGTAAGGGTTATGTTGCATCGTCGTTGTTTTGTTCCTTCATACTCAGTGCAACAATTGTACTGAACGGTATCAATCTTAGCAGCCTTTATTCTAGTGGTGTTGCAAGAAGTACACTGACGTAGATGGGTTTACTTTGCCCTTGTTTCTCAGATTTCCATTTCGAGTTGAGAAAGCCGTAAGAAATAGCTAGGGAGCACTTTTCCCCTCAGTTTAAGAGCTTTCTGCGATGGTAATGCCTGAGTTTAATTATTTTCTGCAGTTTTTCCCCAAAATTGCTGACTTCGAACTTAGAGAGGTGAGTAATTGTTTGCTGTGCTCTATATCACGAAAGTTTGTCAGANGTTTCGGGGTTTTATTGCAGCAATGCTGTAAGGGTTATGTTGCATCGTCGTTGTTTTGTTCCTTCATACTCAGTGCAACAATTGTACTGAACGGTATCAATCTTAGCAGCCTTTATTCTAGTGGTGTTGCAAGAAGTACACTGACGTAGATGGGTTTACTTTGCCCTTGTTTCTCAGATTTCCATTTCGAGTTGAGAAAGCCGTAAGAAATAGCTAGGGAGCACTTTTCCCCTCAGTTTAAGAGCTTTCTGCGATGGTAATGCCTGAGTTTAATTATTTTCTGCAGTTTTTCCCCAAAATTGCTGACTTCGAACTTAGAGAGGTGAGTAATTGTTTGCTGTGCTCTATATCACGAAAGTTTGTCAGATTTAAGCAGGAGTTTAGCTTATAAATAGTGTTCAAAATTGTAGCAATCATTTTAACTCGAAACTCTAATAAAACTTGGCCAACTTTTCTTCAAACATTACATGGCCTAAAATCGGTCCATCTACTTTTTTTATCCCTTGCATTGCAACAGACTTAAGATGACATACTGGTTCATCATAAATTTTGAGATTGTAGTATTTGATTGGTTGCGTAGTAAGACAGCTTCGATAAATTGAGTCCTCACTGAAGCGAAAATTTGTTAGAAAATTGAATAGAAGTGTTAGAAATTGCATGTCCTAAAATACACATTTTTTTATAAGAAACTGGTTTATAAGAAACTAGTACTAGGATGGCTAAAAATTTAAGAACCTCTTGTACTAGGTACGGAAACAGCTAAGAAACTTTCAAAAGCAACATTCAAAGATATTATGATAAATATGTGATTGAACCCTTATTCTTGAGTAATAATAACTAACCGTTTTATTTTTTGAACGTAATAGAACACTTTTTCTTCCCACCTGATGTTTTATATGTCAAGAAACGTATCTACAGCAGTGTTGGAAACTACATGATGATTCAATTCATGGATTTAAAAAATAAGAAAGAAATCAAGAAACTTTTAATACTAAAATGCCGCAATTTTCATGTTAAATTAAGAAACTTTTAGTACTATGGCCTGATCGAAGTTTCTTATAAAAAAAAGACGTGTATGCAGTTTTGCCTTTTACTTCGAAACAGTTTATTTTTATAAAAACAGCTTTAGACTAAAATTAAATGCAATTTGGATCACCACTGCCTAGGCTTTATTCGAGGTTCTTAGGAAATTTATCGCGGAAATTTTGTGGTTTCTTTCACATGTGCAAGATTTTAGATGTTTGCGTCATGCTTCTATGTAACTTTACCCATCAAAACCTTTACCGTAGAAACTGGAACTGCATTTGCACAACAACAGACCAATTTTACACAAGTGAAATAAAACAGTTAAATTCCACCTCCCCTGCACCAGTCCGCTAAATTAAAGATTGCTAACTTTGTTGCAAACAGGAATTTTACGCTAGGTGGAGCTAGTAAATTTTAGCCTGCGTGCAGACTCTTTTAAAAGCACCAACTTCTGACGACTCCTCTCACAAATTTCTGCAAATTTGATAAAAAATTTAAGAAAANGTGGTTTCTTTCACATGTGCAAGATTTTAGATGTTTGCGTCATGCTTCTATGTAACTTTACCCATCAAAACCTTTACCGTAGAAACTCGAACTACATTTGCACAACAGCAGACCAATTTTACACAAGTGAAATAAAACAGTTAAATTCCACCTCCCCTGCACCAGTCCGCTAAATTAAAGATTGCTAACTTTGTTGCAAACAGGAATTTTACGCTAGGTAGAGCTAGTAAATTTTGGTTTTAAAAGCACCAACTTCTGACGACTCCTCTCACAAATTTCTGCAAATTTGATAAAAAAATTTAAGAAAGTAAACTCCTTATTACCTGTTTTTCCAACTCCTTTATCTCCAAGAATAACAATCCTCATTTTCCGATTTATTGCCATCTTTTCTTGACCATCAAGTTTAGTTCCTTCCTTCTATTTTTCTCGAATTCCTTGTTGACAACTTTGTTCCTTTTTTCACTTCGCCACTTTCGTTCCTTCTCCGAGCTTTTCCCTCTGGAGTTGCTGGTGACAACTTTGTTCCTTGTTCGTCTTTCGTTCTACTCCGAGCTTTTCCCTGCGTAGGCTATTGTAGCTATATGAAACAATTGACTATCTGACCGTATCTTTATATGTGGATAGAAGTTATTTATGGCTGTGTGGCCGCAATGTTATATGTCAGCCTGGGGGTCAAGTAGCTTACAAAGTCAGCTTACTATCACAAAGCGAAAATACAGATGTATTTGCGGTACATGGGCTATAGGTCACCTTTTTACCACAGCTGAAAGAAAGGGATGCAAGAAAATCGGCCATGTTTTACTTTTTTAGAGGCTCAGAGCTACGCTACGCCCATAAATTTATACATTTGGCAAATTTAATTTGGCCATATTCTGAACTTTCCAGCTGCTTAGTCGCCGGTTGAGCCTACAGGCCTATTACTTTTGTCGCATTTATTGCTATTGGCTTGAATTGTGTTGGTATTGCTTTAAGCAGCGTCCAGCATTCAAATAAATAGCGATAGCTACGTCGTGTAGTAAATATACGATCAAAACAAGCTAATTTTGTACACTAACATTTTCCGCAATTTTATTTCATAAACTGAGCTAACTTCAAGCTAACCTCGCGCGAAAACGTACTCTTCACTCCAAGTTCTCCTGTTCAAAGATTGTTTTGTTGAGCCAACCCAAGCCAACCCCGAGCCAACGGACTAGACATGTACAGACCTTAGTCAGATCATAGTCAATAGTTCAATACTATTGACTATGGTCAGATGCAGTAGTGAGTGGTGATTCGACGATTTTGGCAGAAAATTGGCCTGCAATATAACCCAATGATTGAAAATCTGATTTTGAAAATCAAAAGGTGACCGAGATTCAAACTCCCAATTCCATTAGCTTCAAAGCAGTGATCTACAATTAGGCCTACCAAATCATGCGTTTCGTTCGCAGTGTCTGGCCGGGTCGTTTTCAACATTGTTTTTCTTTTTGCAGGTTTTCTGATCCTATTAGCCCGATTCTTTCATTAAAAACAAACTGTAGGGCAAGGATATTATATAACAAAAAGAACCACCCATCTTGCTTTGACAGAATGTTTTACAATTGAAGTTATTACTCATTTTTGGTCCATAGCGAAGAGAACCGCAAAGGACGTGTTCATATTGGCCTAAAAAAATGAAAATTGTCACCCTGAAAGAATGTTCTTTCAGACTTATGAGAATCTTGCGAAAACCCAAGCATTGGCTAGCTTCACTGCATAAGGCCCTCAACTTACGCTCATCTAATTGAATTGAATTGATGTTGCTGTTGTCGCTGCAGTGAGGCGTTTTTGTGGCGTTTTAGGCTCGGTGGTTTTGAGAAAAAAATAGCAGGTGATTTGGGCCATGCTGAATCAGTAAGAGGCTAAATCCGTTTCTGGAAGCGTAGGGAAATGAGTCGTAGTTGTAGCGTTATCAGTTCAGTCAAAGAGCGAAACTACGACATGTATTGAGTCTAAGCATTGGCAAACAGTCTTTCGCGCGTCGCAACATTTTTTTCCTTTCGTGTGGTCTTTAATAGAGTCAGGTGCAGGGTAGACTGGACCCCCGACCTATCTCTTTCTTATGCATGTATTAGCGCTAGAAAAACACCGTTTTTTCGGGCGATTGTTTAGATCTTTTGAGGCAGACGATAATAGTCGGATCTTTTTGGTTTTGTTAATTAACTGGGTGCCTTTATGCTTCAAATACGGTGTTACTGAAGTGGGATCTGATCCCAGCTTGATTCGATTTAAAATATTATCTGTTTCGGCCACCATTACTTTTTTTTAAACTTACATATCCAATCACATTTTAACGAATATTAGATCTTGTTCCAATTATTTAATGATTCCTTTATATTCAATCTTTATTCGTTTTCATTTGATTGAAAAATTTGTTATTTAATTCCTTATCAAAAAAGTTGAATTGAATTGAATTATAGCCTATCCCTACAGCGATCAAACCATGATCAAACATCTTTTGATGAGTGTAGGCGTGTAGCAAAGAGATCTCCGATTTTGATCATTCTAAATTTTTACTTCAAACTGTAGCGAATGAATGTTGCCATTTATTGCTACTTACTTTCATAGATCAAATCGTTGAAAGACCATGGTTTATCTGAGAATAGATAAGATAATGTCAAGTTTCCTTGGATACAACACTTGCTCATAAACAGCAATCATATGAGATAGCGTTGCTGTTGTAAGCACTTCTATACTTCGGCCCGACATAGCTGCTTCAGCTGTTGCATTGCTGTCATCTTGTTTATGGCTCGGCCGAGAAATCGATCCTTCCTTTTTTTCTCCTAATTTCTTGTATACAGCATTTGCATATAAATAGCAGTCATATGAGATAGCGTCCCCACTTGTTGTACTTGCAAGCACTTTCAAATTCCCTCAACATTTCATCTGTTAAGGTACCCTGTTTATAACAGCCAAAGAGTTAAGGACACAAACTATTTATGGTCCAATGGTCCCTGGTACTGACCATAAGGGTACTGGGCTTGGTACCGGACACGTTTTGGTACTTGGTACTTCCCTTTTGTACTGTGGCACATTCTACGTGTCACCATCCTCCAGAAATCGTATCGTGGGAACCAAGAACTCACCAGTTCTTCAAGAAATTGTAAGAAATTTCCCATAAGAACTAAACCATATGAGTATTTCATTAGGGGAGAGTGGGGCTTGTTGTCACAGGGGTAAGTTGTCACAGTCACAAACTGAATATAAACGCAAACTGAGGAAAACTTTGTTCGTGATGTTTTCTGGGAGGTTATGATGTCTTTCAAATGAGTCAGCAAAAATCGAAACAATCAAAGCATTCGACTGAAAGTGCGAGAATGTGAAACTTACCCCTGTGACAACTAGCCCCACTCCCTCCCCGCTCTCCCCTACTATTCAAAAAATGTTTGCAGAAACTTTTTCCGGAAAATTTTTGCTGAGGATGCAATTTATTTTATCAATCGCTCTGCTTGCACTCTTGGTTCAAGGTTTCTTCTCATCATACCTCCCGAAATCGATTCATCTGGTTACAATGTAGCCACAGTTGACGCATAAACATCTACAGATCGCATCAACCACTTGTGGCACTGCGGCTCACCAAATGAAATATACCTCACTTAAGAAGTAATACTCCCCTGACGACTGATGCTCTTCGTACGCAAAATGCACACGTTCTTCAAGCCCGCAATCCACTTGCTTAGGCACCGAAGCACCCAAGATGGCGATGCTTGCGTCACTTAGCATTACTATCATAACTTTGTTATTGAAAGTACTACGCGCAAGTTGCAAGAGCCGTGCGAATAATTACTATCAAGGTTTGGCCTAAAACCGACCACTTTTGAACATCGCGTTTTGATAAACAAATTCATATCTTAAAAACTGTTTCATATAAGTCAACCATTCGTAAACTGATTGGAGATAAAATCGTCTTGACACTTATTGTGGTGAGTTAAGGTGAACAGTTACGTTTCTTTCTACCCATTTACATTGGTTGACATTGTCCCCACCAGACATATAGCAGTAGCTACAAATTTTGACACATATCGGAGATTGAATTTATTCATTTTGCTGAACATTTCTGATGTTGTTTATTTTGCCTTTACTAACGTTTACATTAGCCTGTGTTCCAGCGTTTACATTTGCCTCATTTGTTTTTGACTGCGCAAGGAGTCTGGGGCTTGTAAACATCAATCACAACAACATTTTATCTTGTTTAGTGGTTACCTTGAAATGATCGGAAACGATCAAGAGGCTGGTCTCTTCTTCGCGTGAATGCTTCGCTTTTTCAGTTTCAGATCAACTTTGTTTATTTCATAATTTGTGTTGAATATCAAATTCGATGATTTATAAGTTAGGAAGAAATTTTACATGACACTGGTCAATGCAAAATCGTTTTTTAGTTTGCTTCTTGGCTAGGCAGAAAATTAAATGAGCTGTCAGAAAATCAAGCGAAACCTAAACCTTAGTAGCATAGGTTTCAAATCTTTAAAGAGGTCGGTGTAAAATTCTGTGACCTATTTCTTTTAATGGAATGGTTTGAACGAAACTTTAGCTACTTTGTAATAATTCTACCGTTAGACTCTTCGGAAAGCTTCAATATTTTCAGATTTAGAGTGCTTTTCTTCTTTTTCAAGAATTCAAGAAAAATTTTGAAAAAATCTTAAAACCATCGAAATTTCTAAACTTTTTGAGGAAACATGAACATCGAATAATTTTCCAGAAGAATATAGTTTATAAACGTCTACAATATGGTATCAAGCAACAATCTTTCACTCTTCTGGTTTGCGATTTAGAAATTTGATGACGTCACATCCTCAAATGAGTTGAAATATGAAGTATGCTGTAATTTCAAAAATATTCAAGATTTCTGAAAATTCCAATGGTAGAGTTGTAGCAAAGTAGCTAAAGTTTCTTTCAAGCCATTCGATTCAAAGAAATATGTCACTGAATTTTACACCGAGCTTTGCTAACCTTAGTCCCCCTAGATCACTTTCAAAACATGTGTATTTTTAAACTACACATCGAATATATAGCTTTTGAACGTATTCAAGAGTTAGACTTGTCAATCAACTCATAAACTAGAAAAGATAGATCAGAATTTGACCAGACTTCCATCCATTCCTACCCTTGAACTTAAATGCTGTCACAACACGCTCAGCACGTGGGTGTATCTGGTGTACCTTTTGCTATTTTCCCAGGCGATACAGTTACCCTGATTTTCTCTTGAAAGCGAATGTTATTTCATTATCAATTCATCATCTCGTAATTTAACTCAAGGCTCCATCAAAATTGTGGTTACTAGCTCATTCATACATTGATTTTTGGTTTTGATAAGTTTTCAAAACTGCCTCCTGGAGATTTGTAATGTAGAAATGAGTCACCAAAACCACACTTGATTTCAAGCCTTTTTCTGTTGAAACTGAAGAGGATAAGGAAAAGTTGGTTGGAAGTCTGGACATGATTTATAACGCACATAGAAGGTGCAAGCTCTTTTATGGCCTTTTGTTGTAGATGCCAGAATACACGTTTTCTTGATTAAAGAAAATAACAATTTTACTTGCTACTGAAGTTTCTTAAAATTCTCACTATTTGATTACTTGAAGTTTTCTTCAAACTTTCTCTGATTCTCTTTGTTTTCAACGATGGAGAATCTCACGTGCCTGCATGAGCATTTCACAGCAAAATTTATAAAACCATGTCTCTATTATAAAACCATTAACTAATAAACTTGCATCCAAACTTCAAGTTGCTCAAAGAAGCAAGGAAAGAGCAATGCTTAATANAGGGTGTGTTTGATTGGTAATTCCAAACCTACCAAATTCTGAAAACAGTAGACTTCGCAGAGACGGAATATATTTCCCAATCAAACACAAAAATCTTCAAAACAGCAGGTTTCGGATTCACCACCAGAGTTTTGCTAATGAAAACGAGGATCTCTCCAAAGTCTACCAAACCTTCTGACTTTTGGAGCAGAAGGTTCAGAAGGCTTGGCAGACTTTGGAGAGATTCTCATTTTATTAGCAAAACTCTGGTACCGGACGTTTTGGTACTTGGTACTTCCCTTTTGTACTGTGGCACATTCTACGTGTCACCATCCTCCAGAAATCGTATCGTGGGAACCAAGAACTCACCAGTTCTTCAAGAAATTGTAAGAAATTTTCCATAAGAACTAAACCATATAAGTATTTCATTAGGGGAGAGTGGGGCTTGTTGTCACAGGGGCAAGTTGTCGGGAAGTTTTCACAGTCACAAACTGAACGTAAACACAAACTGAGGAAAACTTTGTTCGTGATGTTTTCTGGGAGGTTATGATGTCTTTCAAATGAGTCAGCAAAAATCGAAACAATCAAAGCATTCGACTGAAAGTGCGAGAATGTGACAACTTACCCCTGTGACAACTAGCCCCACTCCCCGCCCCACTCTCCCCTACTATTCAAAAAATGTTTGCAGAAACTTTTTCCGGAAAATTTTTTCTGAGGATGCAATTTATTTTATCAATCGCTCTGCTTGCACTCTTGGTTCAAGGTTTCTTCTCCTCATACCTCCCGAATTCGATTCATCTGGTTACAATGTAGCCACAGTTGACGCATAAACATTTACAGATCGCATCAACCACTTGTGGCACTGCGGCTCACCAAATGAAATATACCTCACTTAAGAAGTAATACTCCCCTTGACGACTGATGCTCTCCTTACGCAAAATGCACACGTTCTTCAAGCCCGCAATCCACTTGCTTAGGCACCGAAGCATCCAAGATGGCGATGCTTGCGTCACCATCATAAGTTTGTTATTGAAAGTACTACGCGCAAGTTGCAAGAGCCGTGTGAATAATTACTATCAAGGCTCGGCCTAAAACCAACCACTTTTGAACATCGCGTTTTGATAAAGAAATTCATATCTTAAAAAGTGTTTCATATAAATTAACCATTCATAAACTGATTGGAGATAACATCGTCTTGACACTTATTGTGGTGATTTAAGGTGAACACAACCTCGTCCCCAGGGCCTTTTGTCATATTTGAACGGAGACGAAAAGGAGCCTTTTCGTCTCCGTCCAAATATGACAAAAGGCCCTGGGGACGAGGTTGAGGTGAACAGTTACGTTTCTACCCATTTACCTTAGTTGACATTGTCCCCACCAGACATATAGCAGTAGATACAAATTTTGACACATATCGGAGATTGAATTTATTCATTTTGCTGAACATTTCTGATGTTGTTTATTTCGCCTTTTCTAACGTTTACATTTGCCTCATTTGTTTTTGACTGTTAAAGGAGTCTGGGCCTTGTAAACAACAACCACAACAACATTTTATCTTGTTTAGTGGTTGCCTTCAAATGATCAAGAGGCTGGTCTCTTCTTCGCGTGAATGCTTCGCTTTTTCAGTTTCAGATCAACTTTGTTTATTTCATAATTTGTGTTGAATATCAAAGTCCATGATTTATAAGTTAGGAAGAAATTTTACATGACACATGTCAATGCAAAATCGTTTTTAGTTTGCTTCTTGGCTAGGCCGAAAATTAAATGAGCTGTCTGAAAATCGAGCAAAACCTAAACCTTAGCATGCGTGCAGACTTTGTTGGTCACTGGGGAGGAGGGGAAAGAAAGCTTCTTTCCCCTCCTCCCCAGTGACCAACAAAGTCTGCACACAGGCTACTAAACCTTAGTCTCACTAGATCACTTTCAAAACATGTGTATTTTTAGACTACACATTGAACATATAACTTTTGAACGTATTCAAGAGTTAGACTACGTTCACATGATGCCGGCACATTTTGAAAACGGTGAAAAATGTGACGGTAGCAAAATTTTAGTAAGCGTTCACACGATACCGGCACAATTTGATAACGGTAGAAAATTTGATGGCAACAAACTCATTGCAATCTCCCCAAGAATTTGATGCCAAAGAAATGTACCTACACCTTAAGAATCAATCAGCCTCGTTTTGTAAGCGTCGAAAAATGTTCCGTTTCATCGTTTTCAAGTGTTCACACGATGCCGTTTTCAAAATGTGCCGGTTAGAGTTCCGTTTTCAAAATCTACCGTTTTCAAAATGTGCCGGCAAAAAATGTGCCGTTTTCGTGTGAACGGGAGGCCTATCCGTCACATTTTTCACCGTTTTCAAATTGTGCCGGTATCGTGTGAACGCAGTCTAAGACTTGTCAATCAACTCATAAACTAGAAAAGAGGGATCAGAATTTGACCAGACTTCCATCCATTCCTACCCTTGAAGTTAAATGCTGTCACAACACGCTCAGCACGTGGGTGTATCTGGTGTACCTTTTGCTATTTTCCCAGGCGATACAGTTACCCTGATTTTCTCTTGAAAGCGAATGTTATTTCATTATCAATTCATCATCTCGTAATTTAACTCAAGGCTCCATCAAAATTGTGGTTACTAGCTCATTCATACATTGATTTTTGGTTTTGATAAGTTTTCAAAACTGCCTCCTGGAGATTTGTAATGTAGAAATGAGTCACCAAAACCACACTTGATTTCAAGCCTTTTTCTGTTGAAACTGAAGAGGATAAGGAAAAGTTGGTTGGAAGTCTGGACATGATTTATAACGCACATAGAAGGTGCAAGCTCTTTTATGGCCTTTTGTTGTAGATGCCAGAATACACGTTTACTTGATTAAAGAAAATAACAATTTTACTTGCTACTAAAGTTTCTTAAAATTCTCACTATTTGATTACTTGAAGTTTTCTTTAAATTTCTCTGACCTCTTTGTTTACAACTGTGGAGAATCTCGTGTGCCTTCGTGAGCATTTCACAGCAAAATTCATAAAATCATGTCTCTAAAATGAAAAAAATCAGATTAAAAATATTGAACGAATGCAAGGAAGCATGCCATTAGTCTACTTCTGTGTAGCCATTGCTCAAGTAGTACCATCATGTTTCAGTTTCAGTTTTCATTAACAAACATATCAACATACATCAAAGAAGACAAATACAGTAACAAAATACACAATTAACCAAGCCAATACAAGAATATACCTATACCAAACACAGAAGAAATTAAAAGTGGTACAGTACATTACAAAACAAAGAATGAGTATACGTTTCAGGAGCAATCCAGCGCCCAACAGGACAGCCCAGGACAAGAGCAAAGCAACGAGAATCGCAGGCCCCACATGTGATCACCACACCCACACAAGAACCCGCACCCCCATCTCACTGCCACCATCCCAAACTGCCCCATCAGACATTGGACCACATCCAAAACCCATGCTCATAATATGTATTTAATAGGTAAACTAATCGAGAGGGAGCCCCCCCCCCCTCCCTCCCAACATGGGCAACGCAGACACTGGTTTGTTAGAAATCATGGTTTTACTCATCCAACTATTGTTTTCTTCTCCTTCACTATATTCACTTCTTTCGGCTCTCAACTTTCAAATCGAATAAACCGCCAACAATAACATTGAGTTTGGGTGAGTAAAAGCATAATTTTTAACGAACTAGTGTCTGCGTTGCCCATGTTCCTCTAAACCTCCCCCCCCCCCCCCAGTTATACTATATTTTGTTTCACAATTCAGGAACTCAAGTTTCCCGCCATTTTACTAATTCCCTAGTTCCCAATCCTTTCCGCTTCAACAATTCAGTTCAATTCACCGGCATATATGCATTAACTAAAATGTTTATCAAGTCTGACCAAGAATTTGCCAGGCAGAGCAAGGTTGCCGTCACGAAAATCATTCTCTGCCCGAAGATACACAGCTGCATGAAGCAAGACGATGTAAAAATCAAGCCTACAACTTCCTGCAACGAATGGTTTGACAGAAGATAGCTAACGAGCCGTACTTATCGTAAGATTGCATCCGTGTTGTGCGTGAGCTGCACTTAGGCCACCATAGTTCAAGTCAAGGGCCAAGTTTGGTCTTGTCTCAATGCCATGCAAAGCACAATGATTTAATATCCCCAGGAAATTTGTGATCAATATTCAGAAGAAGATGAGTGCAACGAAATACAAAAACGTTTACCAGTGGATTAAAGAACGGGAGCATCATGCCGTGAGTATTCTTATGCTAGAAGCGATGGCTGCATGCATAATGATGTTGCTGCAAGAATTTTGAATTTCGTCTCGAATTTTGTGAATTTTGCAGATTGATAGGATATTTAATTAGGATGCGCACCTGGATGTGCTAATTTGGAGTTAACCACCGAACTGCATACCCACAAGGTGCAGTAAATTTGGTTGAAATTATATTGTGTATGTACCAAAGAAGAAAAAAGATAGGACATTCTAGCAACAGTTCATTGCTTCTTTGACTGTAGACCTAATCCGCTAAGGTTGTTTACACCCATTTCAACAAGTAGGTAGAGTGACCAACCTCTTGATAACATCATCTATTGATTTCTTTAACATATTTTGTGCCATGAAAACTTGTGCTTTAATGCAAAAGTGAAATAACACTGAAACTTGCCAAGAGTTTGGTCGCATGAAGTGAATTGGGTGNTGAAAACTGAGGTCAATTCCCTTCATTACTCTTGCAACCGTTCTGTTGCAAGCAGATTAAAAATCAAATTTCTATTCAAAATTTGTAAGAATTCTTAAGAGAAAGCTCTATGTTTATTTACAAAAGAACTGTACTGTATTTGCGGGTCTTTACTGCAAGTTTCACCATTAAGTGCATAAGAGGGTTGGGCATCTCTGGAATTGAGAAGACAACTGCCCAAAACACAGTTACCTTCAGCCTTTGCCACAGAATCAACCTATTTTTACTTGAGGATCGGATCTGTTGAACATGCTTTCTCCCATACAATGTTTACATTATTCTTAATGTCCACAATGGACATTGTCAATTATTTTTAATGTTGGTAATAATAATAATAATAATATAACGAATCTTTATACAGGATATACATTTCAACAAAAAATGCTGTTATCAACATGTGTCCTGTAACGGAAAAAGAAAGGAAAACCTAAAAACCCTCTTAAAAAACCTAGCAGTAATTACAATGATTATTTACAAGTTCCAAAGATACAAGTTTCAACTAAAATGTTTCTTCAACAATTCTTCGTATTTCTTAAAGTTCATTATATATCTTTCCACCCATAAAACGGAAGGACTTTCGAGCGTATTCTGTTTTGATACCCGGCAGCCTTATCAAACATTCGTTGTTTCTTGTTTGTGTTTTGTGCTGTGTTGCAACTCGAAATAGCCTTGAAAGTTCTCGCAAATTGTCTAAAAATTTACGCACAAGTTTACATGCCCTGGTGTTTTTGGCATTGACGACTGATTGACTTTGAAATTGCATCAATATTTCTTGATCATTCTTAGCCATGACCAGGGTTCTTTGGGGACATTCGAACCTACCTCTATTCAGGAACCTAATTCAAAATGACTAGGTGATGACTCCTTTGTACCCTTTTCCAACTGGTCTAAGGGAACAGTTGTTTATCTGTAGACAAGAGTGATGATAAATATTTCCAAAAAAGGCGTGACCATAAAGAGTACTGCAATATTATTAATGTGCTGAATGTTCCTATAGAATATATGTTTCTGACATGCCAAAAAGAAATTACTGCCAAAATGAGCTGCAGGCACATTTTGAAATGAAATACCGAAGTTAAATTGTGAACAACGAATTACTGCCAAAATGCAACTGCACCCACATTGTTATGTAGCTAGCAGTGCACTTAGACTCCACTGAGATGTTTCTACAATAAATTGTAGTATTGCGTGCAGTACTAATTCCTGCCAAAAAATGTGAAAACAGCTCCTTATTGAACTCAAAATAGATTCTTGCATGACTTCCCACAAACAAGGTATTATCATAAGATATAATTTTATTGGTTCTTCTTTTGTGGACATATGTTGATCTATTCAACGCTTATATTACCTCTTCAATCTTTGATCTGCTCAACTCACTTATTTGGCTCACTTATTTGGCCTGGCGCCTTTGGGATTAATCTGACCCCTTTGGGATTAATCTGACCCCTGTCAAGCTATAAGTATTTTTATTGTTGGCCCTATCAAAATATTTTGCATGATACAGCATTTCATATATTGGCGGTGAATTCTTTTCATGGTGGAAAGGGTTGGAATTGAATGCTTTTGAAATGCAAAACATAGTATTGTTTTTTTTTCAGAGCGCAGTCCATGGAAAATTCAAAAGGGCGCTTCAAGTCACACAAGGATTTGCTGACAGACTTGGCCTGGTAAAAGAGTTAGAGGTAAAATGTTTTATTTCAATTTGCAAATTTTACTATCCAAGGGGGGCCAAAAGATGTCTGGTGCATGGTTCTCTCCAGTATCTATCAGCGCTCCAGTATCTATCAGCGTTTGGTTAACAAGCAAGGCTGGAATTCTACAAAAATCATTGCTTTGAGATCACCCTACCTTGTCGGCACACTCCAGGGAATGCAGTATTGTTGTGACCTCTTGTTTGTTGTCCACTTGGACTGTGGGGGTGATTTCCAGGCAAACCCTGAAATTCTTAGCAACCTGCATATCTTATCTGCAGGTACAAGTTGTGTTACTGGGGACTTAAATTTAGGATCCACAAATTGTAATTTATCCAAGCCACTCTTAAGAATTCTTGCTTAAAATGTTTACTATCTTTCATACCACTGAAGAATTCTTATCAGAAGGCAAAGAATTTACGAAAATCCTTAAGAATTCTTAAGATTTCTTGAGAATTCTTGTCATGTTGATGTGTGCAAGGCCTGTACTGTGGATAAATTTCTGTGGTGCCAAATTCTAGCCTTGTTTTTGGGAGATTGCAAGGAGTTTGTTACCATCACATTTTCAACTGTTCTCAAATTGTGTTTTATAAAGATATTATAAAGATATTATAAAGATATTCTGTCCAACTTGGTATCATGCGAAAGCATGCTAAAAGTCTGGTAACGTCGCATTTTTGGCTATTTTCAAATTGCACTGGCATCTTGTGAGCATAGCAATAAAGATTCTTAATCTAATGAAGGAATCTCTTATTGAAAAAACTCTTACTATCTTAAAACTTGCTGGATTTATAGATTTTTGTTCTATATACTAATCATGATTCAGTTCCTATAGTACAGGCCTTGTGCACATTAACATGACAAGAATTCTCAATAATTCTTAAGAATTCTTCACATTCTCATAAGAATTCTTGAGTTATTTGAAAGACTGTACATTTTTTTAGACAAGAATTCTTGAGGAAATTCTTAGGCAGGAAAACCATGTTAATGTGGGTAAGGCCTGTACTGTATATATCTGTTATTTTCTCCCCTAACCATTCAATGAATTCATGCAGACCACAAGTTTATTTTGGTTCTTGTTTGCATTTGATGTGTTTTTGCTGCTCTTTATAGCACTTGTTGATAATGCTCTGCAATAGCTGTTAACCATTAAACTTAGCTTTGGTTGACAGCATTCTAAATACACAGTTTTTTTATATAAGAAACTGGTTATAAGAAACTAGTACTAGGATGGCCAAAAATTTGAGAAACTCTGGTACTGTATTTGAGAAGTGCTAAGAAACTTTTGAAAGCTAAATCCAACAAAATCATGGCAGAAGTGTCGTTGAAGCTTTATTCTTGAGTAATATTCACGATAGTTTTATGTTTTGAGCCTAATGCAACTCTTTCTTGCCAAACTTTGTGCTGTATGTCAAAATACAAATATGTTGCAGTAGTTAGAAACTACATCTTAAATGCATCGAAAAAATAAGAAACAAATTAAGAACCTTTTGGTACTAAAAAGCTTAAATTTTCATGGGAAATTAAGGAACTTTTAGTACTGTGGGCTGATCCAAGTTTCTTAAAAAAGAAAAAACGTGTCGTAATACAGAAAATATTCTTCAACAATACCAACAATGCCCTAAAACTTGGTTTGTGATGAAACAGTTTGGAAAGCAAAACTAAGGTTTCCAAACCTTGTAACAGCCTACCACTAAGGAACCAGGTTTTCAAAATGAGGTCCCTTTAACAAGGCCTAAGTTCACAACGTAAGTGCCACATTTCATCTTCATTTTCAGCCCTTTTTTAGGTTGTTTTGAAGGTGCGTTAAGAAAGAAGTTGCCGATTAATAAATAGTCTGATAGTCTGAAATGGTAACCATTTCATCTGTTGTTTTTCCGGCTCGATAAAAAGGTGTCACTTGCTCCACACTCTGTTGGAGAATAGTCAATTGCTCTGGTTTGCAGTTTTCAGATGCTTTAAATATCTGGTATGCTATCTTAAATTTCTCTATTGCTTTGTAGGGTCATGCTGGCTGCGTTAATTGCCTTGAGTGGAGTGAAGATGGATCGTAAGTAGCCACTTAATAGCTTTTACCCGATAGACGCGGATATACAAGCAATCCCTTATAACCAAAAATATTTAAAAATGATGTTTTTTGTTTTTCCAAATCGACTCGCATTTGCTTGCTTGGAAAAGGAAAAAAAAAGAGGAAATTGACTTGAAGTGCGATGTACTTACTTTGTTAAGGGACCAAAGGGAAGTACTCAAAAAGGAGAGCTGTTGATATGAGACTATTTAGCAAGAATTTATGAAAATCGGTGCAAATAATGCATCATGTCTCATTTTGTGATTTTCTCAAACAGACTTGTATAAAAGGGACTCTTATATATGTGGTGCCCTTATATCCGCGTCTATATGGTAAGCTCCATTTATGATACAGAATTTTTTGAAATAGATAAAATTGGCATGTGTACCAAAAAATTGTTTCCACAGAACACTTATATTGCAAGTGTTCACAAAACTGAGCTGTTATTTGTGGTGCTAATACTAAAGTTTTAACATTGCTGGGACTACCTGTTTTATCCTTACAATTTCCCAAATGCTTGTTTTTTTACATTGGTGCGTGATCTCCTGGGCCTTCCTGAACATTTCACCAATGTTATGCAACGATGCCTCTGTATGGATGCTACTCAATAAAAATTAAGCAACAACAATTAGGCAAATGAGTGGAAGTATGCTTCCTGATATATGTTTTCCGAGTGCACCAGTTTCCAAAGTTTGTGGTGATTTGAGAGTTCAGTTTCTTATAAAGAGTTATGAAACACTATGCATAGTAGAATGAACTACACAGTGACGTAGGAAGCAGTGTTCACATGGATTGGCACAGCTCTCAAGATGGCCACTTTTTAGAACCAGAAGAGCAATTTTAAACTTAAAAAAAGCTGAGGAAAAGGGCACTTTTGAGATTAGAATATAGCACTTTCAGAAATCTTGGAAGGGCACGGTGCTCCCGGCTCCTAAGTCTATGGCCCTTGGTCTATGGGAGCATAGACTTGCTCCGAGTCTATTCCGTGGTCTATCAACGCTCAATAAAACATAGTAACTTCTGCGGGGGCGTAAGTCACGAAGAGGACGCTGCGAAGGAGAAGCGAAAGTTGCAGTGTCCTCTTCGTGACTTACGCCCCCGCAGAAGTTACTGTGTTTTATTGAGCGCTGATAGAGCACGGGTTAGACTTGAGCAAGTCAAATCTTATTTTTGCAACAAAGTCATTGGTTTGTACAATTGTAACTCATTTACTGTAAAGCCTCAATCAACTCATCCTGAAATGGGATCGTAGCCAAAATTCGTTTCATGTCAACTGCCTTCCTTCTCGTGACCCGAATGACGTCAAAGGCAGCTAAAGAAAACAAACACATCTTGTCGTCTGTGTGTTTGTTGTGAATTCCTCAAGAAGCGTGTTCAAGATTAGATTTCTAACTTGCTCATTTTCGAGACAATAAGTTTTTTGGCGCATTATCAAGTTAATTATTCCCCTTAGTACCAGACCCTGGTACCCAGGGTAGTTAATTATCAAATATGCATCCTCGAAATGTTGCTTGCGTGATGAGACAGCTAAATCTTTTTGAATGTCGACTTCTTCGTGATTAAAGTCCGTCTCTTAAATTTCTGATGAGGTCTGCCATAAAACGAATTTATCTTTTTGTGATTGGCAGACTGTCCATCCAAACATCTATTTAGAACTTTATCGATATTGATCAAGTAAGCGGATGTTTTTATCACAAACTATAAGAAATCACGTTCTCAGATCACGAAAAAATTAAGAACTTGAATACTCGAAAATAGTATTCGCTGAAACTCCAAAGAATATTTTCGCTTGTTTCTACACAGAGTGCCATAAAATTGGTGAAATGCCCAGGGAGGCACAGGAAATCCCCTTCCATTATTCTAAACAACGAGGATTTTAGGAACCTTCTAAGAAAACTTCAAGAAACTGTTAACTCTCAAATAACGAGGATTTTAAAAATCTTGGATGCTGTATAAAAATTCATATATTTCCTTCCTTNCCACGCGCGATAGGAAACGAGTTTAGTGTTTGACTCACCTGTAATGTATGTATTAATTCTCTTACCTTCTGCTTGTTATTCAGCTTGAAACAGGCCTAAATGAGCCCGCAGCTCCATGTGAGCTTCTGTCGCCATTTTGTTATTTGACCTCTGCGCAGGCGGACAGTTTGGCAGTTGAAATAACAAAATGGCGACAGAAGCTCACATGGAGCTGCGGGCTCATTTAGGCCTGTTTCAAGCTGAATAACAAGCAGAAGGTAAGAGAATTAATACATACATTACAGGTGAGTCAAACACTAAACTCGTTTCCTATCGCGCGTGGTATTTCATAGAGAATGATGAAGGAGCAATTTTAAGAACTATGGTAGTAAGTAGTAATTCTAGTAAGGTTGGCGCGAACGAAATGTGTTGGAATGGGACAACGTATGTGGCAAGGTGGGTCAGAGTGGGAAAAATGGGTCATTTGATTTTTTGGCTTCTGGACTTAAAGAGCCATTGTCACCCAGGGTCCTTTGCGGGTACGCTGCAATTTCAGACTGTCTGAAAGTCAAATTTGGCCTGAACGGAAAATATGGATCCATACTGCAGTAGTTGAACTGATAGACAAGTCAACTAAAGTCAAACTTTTCTATCAGTTCAACTACTGCAGTGTGGATCCATATTTTCCGCTCAGGCCAAAGTTGATTTCCAGACAGTCTGAAATTGCAGCGTTCCCGCAAAGGACCTTGGGTGACAATGGCTCTTTAAGCGAAGAACTTGCAGCTTTTTGAATGAATAAAATTGCCTTTGGTCCTGCCAGAAACTGATTTTATTCGCCAAAAGCACATAATCAATGAGATCAAAGAATTTATCAATGACCCATTTTGCCAGATCCATTTTGTCCCCATCCCCCGGGGGGGGCACTCGACCCCAAAATGTACGGGGGTGTGCCTCTGAGATATTGATATTTTCACCCTGTGTGGGAGCAATTTTTTTCAAATTGACTACCCTGTCTGGGAGCAAACTGGCAAAAAACAATAGCAAGGTTGCAAATTCCTTGTCAAAAATGTGAAAAGGATACCCTGTTTGGGAGCAAAATCGCTAAAAACGATACCCTGTCCAGCGGCACATACCCGCTACAAAAATTATCGAAGTGCCCCCCCGGGCCCCATCCCACGTTACCCGACTGTTATGTTTTGTTTGGAGAAAAGTCGATATATATGTTGTTTCTTGAAGTTTTCTAAGTTTCCTTTCAATATTAGCCTGCGTGCATCCCCTACTGTTCCGTTGGGCTGAAATTTTTCGTTGAATTGAATTCATTTTCTGACGCCAGTAGCATTTTCTGGCGTCAGAAAATGAATTCAATTCAACGAAAAATTTCAGCCCAACGGAACAGTAGGGGATGCACGCATGCTATTCAATATCTGTCACTGAGGCCAAAAAACAAATGACTTACTTTGCCCCGCTTTCCTACCCAAACTGATGACGGTCAGTGATTGCTTTCTTTGTCAGATGAACAAAAAAAACAGTCTTCAATTTTTTATATCGACACGAGCCATTTCAAAGTTGAATTTAACCAGCAAAGTTAAAGTTTTTAATCGGGATTTATAACCAACGTTTTAAAGAAATAAACCGACCAATGTTGTCAGAGCCGCCGACAATAGAATTACTTTACTTTTAACAGTATGCTTTTGCGTTGACGGCTTGCTATTGAAATAGAGGTTTTGCCTCGCTTTCAACTTTGAAATCAGCCTGTTATACGTTATACACATGCACTTCGTAGAGCAACGCGCGAGGAACGTAACCTCAGTTTAGAAGTGGGCAGTAATACATTTTGTTTAACATGGAGTAAGTTTCAAGTCGAATTGAAAACGACTTCACAAAAAGGCCTATAGTTCTTGAAGCAAATAACTGAGGCAGCCGACGAACCAAGAGAAAGAAACTAATTGGCCTAAAATTGAATTCCCATTTCAAGCGTTTTTCTCGACGCTTACCAAGAAAGGCTTGCGTTTCAAGGCGCATGGGCCTCGAGAATAAACGTTTGTGAATTCAGCTTAAAACCCCAATGTATAGACTACCCGAAATCTGTTGCGGGTTGGTCCTTATTGTCCCTAAACAGTGATGGAACCCGCGCGATCGCCCTTTTCATGAATAAAGTACCTTGATCAAAATTCGAAAGATCACCGGTAATTTTCGTGGTTGACTGGAGACGAAAATTTCGACAACAAGCTCGCGTATACTCGGTTAATTTCGCGATACAGAAAAGTTATTGTTTTTTTACGTGTTTTCAAATATACAAATTAATTGCAATTATATGGAGATTTATCGTGGAAATAATGGTCGAATTTACTCCAGGATGAATTGATTTATTTGATTCGAGGATTTGCCAGAAAATGGAGGAAATCTTAGAAGAGATATCACGAGACGCTACTTCGGCCAGGCTCAAACATTTGAAAGAAGCTTGTGTTACGGCTAACGGTATGAACAAATTTATCCTTTTAGTAGAATCTCGAAGTTAGGTTATTTTCTGATTCGTACTTAACTTCTAGTATTGTCCTTATCTTCTTGAACCCTTGTTCTAGAGTGGTTCTAAAAATTCGCCTTTAGTTAGTACCGAAGTGTAGGCTGAAACGTCTCGAAGAATCTTGTGTTACGGCTAACGGTGTGAAAAATCTGATTTTTTACTAGAATTAAAAATCTAGCTTATAGATTCTGATCGACATTTACCCAGTATTCTAAAAGTCCTTTTCGTGCTCTAGAACTGTCCTTAGTAAAGAACTGCGTGTGTTTGTAAAAGTACCCGTAGGCCTATTTAGGGCGAAAGAACAAAAGATTTTCGCTGAAGTGCGAAACTGGCGAAACTTGTTGAATCTTTGTAATGCTTACGAAGCTTTTACGGAGATTCAATAACTAAATTATGGCAGACGAACCTCTCTCTAACTAATGTAACTTTTAATTTAGGCATCATCAAAGTGGTTTAGAAGAAGGTTCAAGACATTTCGTCTCGAATACTTCGTTTCCGAGAGATAACTGCTGATATTTCCCGAAAAATGTTTTTCTGAACAAAGATCTATCGTTGTTCAGTCAAAAGTACGAGCAGATATCTGTTGTTTCGAAATTTAATGTTTTAGTTCCAGGTTTCAATTCGTACAAAAATTGATGACACCATCTTTGCTTGAGAATTGGTGAGACGATTAAAGGACTCTTGTGAAACGTAATCAAAAATGATCTTTGAACCATTCTTGAAACAGCTGTATTAAGATTGGAGATTGATTGTTTTTTAATGAAGGTTGATCAAAATTGCGAGAACGTCATTCTCATCTCTTGCAACAAGTCCCAAACTGTGAACATTTTGTGAAGATGAAGTCTGAATATTTTGATGTGGATTAAAGCGCGCTTGTAGTTACGAAATGTGGCTTCTCTTGAGAGAAAATGGAAGTTCATCCAAAGAGATTTAGCCTCTCTAGATTTCCGTGCCTGGTTCGCAAAGCAGAAAAACAAACAATTCTACTGCGACAACTTAAGAGGACCTATTCTGTCCTACATTCCTCCTTTCTTTTCATTGCACCTCCAGAACAATGTAACTATATTCTGTTAGCCTTTCTAATGTAGCTTCCTAATGTAATGTAACAATTTTGTTTTAATTTTGCAAATCATGAATATATATTTGAAATCCAGAACAATTTNAAGAGGACCTATTACATCTGTCCTACATTCCTCCTTTCTTTTCATTGCACCTCCAGAACAATGTAACTATATTCTGTTAACCTTTCTAATGTAATGTAACTATTTTGTTTTAATTTGGCAAATCATGAATATTTGAAATCTAGAACAATTTAGGTCAATTTCGACTGTCCATCGTTCACAAGAAAGAACGATTCACCGGAATCTCTTCTTCTACAGGATAAAAAGGTTTATGGGAGGCCCCCCAACAAACTGCCTTGCATAGATACGTCTCCCTATCTCCCTAATATTTTGTATTTATACATACAAGTATATTTATTCTGAATGTTTCAAATTGCTTTTCAGATTATCTCTACGAATCGAATAATGGTAAATCAAGACTAGAGCCACACGAACTAAGGTATTATCATATTGTTATATTAGCACAGGTAACAGGACATTTTTTCAATGAGCATGCAAATGTATGCATCCTTCAGTTACTGTGCAGGAGCTTCTGCCATAGAATGACACCAAAGTAGGTTGTTAAGCCTACTGAGGAATCTGAGCCATGTCATCCAATCTCGTAATGTTATAAAGCTGCATATCACAGCATTTTATTGACTTTAGCGTTTGATACATCGAAAAAGTTCGAGATGATATGCTGTAGAAAAAAGACATTTCTGTCGTCCTAGGGTCCATATGGGTTTCTACCACGTAACCCTGACCTTATTTTATGTAGAAATATGCATATATATATATCACTGTTTTAGCGTAAAACCTAAATATCATACAATGCTTAGACTAAGACCTGTAAATCATACCTATTTTTGGATAGCCCGATAATGAGTGTACCCTGGTTTGGAGGAAAATTCCAATACAGCAGACCCCGGAGCCGTCTTATACCAGACGTATTTGATTGCCACCCGCCCCTTTGGATGTAATTTCTTGGACAGGTGTAAGTAACGCGTTCTTGGAGAGTCATGAGTGATGAAGTGAAGGGGTAAAATGGGATCTGGGATTCGCCTAAAATGACACTCTGAAATGGGATACTTGTGCTGGAACTTGATGAACTTGGACTGGGAATGCAAACGGCGAAGACAATAGAATGACAATAGACAAAGACAATAGACAATAGACAAAGACAATAGACAAAGACAATAGACTAGGAATGGAATTTGATGGAAAATGACTGGGATTGCTTGCAAACTATGACTGGGAAAATGGAATTGACTGAATTGAATTGAATTGAGTTCCTCTTACTGATCTGATTGATGCCACATCAACTGTAGTGTCTGTATAGAACCGTAAGTAGAGGGTGCACAATAGGGTACCCTTATCCCGCCATCCCGCACCATGTCTTCAGCATATCCCGCGTCCCGTAAAGCAAACTACTCAAATCCCGATCCCACTGCTCTTTGCTAGCCCGTATCTCGCTAGCCAGGTATCGTAAATCCCGTATCCTGCTCGTCAAAAATAGCCAATCCCGCATCCCGCCAAACCTATTGTGCATCCTCTAAGTAATTTCATTTAACGCGATGGCTTCAATTTGGTTTGAAAAATGCTGAAAAACCTCTCATTTTACACCGAGGGAAAAGTATAGCTTCATGCAGATGATTAGTTCAGTTTGTTAATTTTACCATGATTTTACATTGACGATCTCTTCTCTTTTCACAGACAACAATGCCTTCTACCGTTCAAATTTGCGCTGGAATCAAGATCCCCAAAGCTATCCACATTGGCTTTAACTGGCTTGCAGGTAACTCCTTTTGTTTACTTTATGATCATCAAACCGTGTTAAAACTACCTGAGAGGTTAATTGTTTTTGCTAGAAGCATGTTGTGTGACAAACCATGATATTAGCATCTCTTATTTAGAGGTAAAATAGGAATCGAACACGAACATAAATTTGGGTGAAAGAAATCATTTTTCGTTGTTCTGATATTGCCAGAAACCTGGAGATAGTGCGTTCGAATCCCCAAATCACAAGAAAACACTAAATCATGGTGAATAATCGTGAAAGAATCTGGGGGATGGGCACTTCCATGGTTAGGTGTAAGGAGATGTGCCGTTTATGATGGTATATTATTCTCTTACTCTTTTAACGCAACACTCCTCCTGGGATAGAATAATTCGGGACAACTGCACTTTAGCGGATCAGCTTTATGTCATATGTCTCGGGAATGTATTTGACCAAATACCCTACTAACTCTAACGAAGTCCTAACTTACCCTAACTAACCCTAACCAACCCTAACTAACCCTAAAAGCCCCTTTTCCAAAACCTAACCCTAACCCTAACCCTTACCTCATGACACATTACTTGCCGACATTGAAAGCTGGTCCGCTAAAGTGCAGACTAGCCAATAATTCTATTGAACTTGTTCAGCATATGTTCCAGTCTTGGGTATTGGATGTTATTAATTCAAGAAAAATGTAGCTAAAAACAATGCACTATGTTTTAGGTCAGAATGATTTACCATGTTGGAGATCGAAGCAATAGATTAAAATACTACACATTCCTTTCCGTGTTCGTATTATAATTGTTGGCCTGTAATAAATTTCCGACATAGGGTTCATATATTGAGAAAAGTGCTTGGACAGGAGTTGAGACTGATATCTGGGACAGGACTGAAAGATTTTTGGATACTGCGTGCTCCAATATCTACAGCAATACCCCATCGGAGAAAAGATTTCTTCGTAGATGTTCGCCAATAAATTTGGAATGCGAAGAAATCCTGGGGAGAAATCCTGCATATTTTCAGTATATTTTTCCTCGATTCATACAAATTGTAGCCATCTCTCTGCAGTTGGCCTCAGTTTACACTTTTTACAATTTTTCCCGTAGAAACTGATGTCGGATGACAGATTTCGTTCAACTGGCGAAGAAGGTATCGACTATCAACTCCCTGTACAATTTCTCAATACCATAATTGCAACGCCCACTTTCTCAGATGAGATTCAAATAGAGGTTATGAAGGTAAGTAAATTTCTATCTTACTTAAGCGAAGGGCAAACGAGCAAACACTATTTGTTGGTAATCGAAAAATGTGGAAAATAGCGTTTGATAGCGGTCCAATTGCTGAATATTTTCGTCTGAAAAATTCGAAGGAACTCAAATGGGAAGAAACGATAATGTAACAGAATGCCAACTAGATTTTTGTATGGCCAATAAAAACAGTTCGAAAAACAAGCAAATTATTCTTTCCTGCAATGAAAGGGTTTCAGATTTGATTGTCTCGACTAAGGCTCTAATATCCTCAAGATGAAAATTTGATAAAGTGCTACTCAAGCCGTGTTCATATCTGCAATGTTTCTTTTTCTTCTAGCTGTTGTTGATCATCACATGCTCTGCTTCTTGTGAAATCCATGGAGAATATCTCATTGATATTGCAGAGGTAAGTTTATAACGCACTTCATAATTGTGTTAAATAAGCATGAGAAAATTGTTGACTTAGATTTGTACTATGTTTCCCCGGCTGCCTGTAGGCTGTATTTCTACTTTGTGTAAAATGTCACACGCATTACACTTCAAATGTCTAGCAACAAAAGATGTCGCTCTTTGATTCACATTGCTTGGGATCCAGTTGAATCAATCAAATCAACTGAACATGTATGGCACGAAACATTTCGAACCTAGTGGAAATCTAGCTTTAGAGTAACAAGCAACTGTTCTTCTAGGGTGCTATAAATCAGTTGTCTTTCCTCCAGTGACTTGTTTTGATATAGCTGCAAGATATTGAACAAACAGTTAGTGCCGAAGAGGAAACTTGGAGTTCTTAAAAAGTCATCAATATACACTTTCCAATGTATCTTTCCCTATGACTTTTGCTATCATTTTCTGAATTGAAATAATGTTTTTCGTAGGTATGTGTCGAGACCTTCATCCGATCACATCAAAATGCAACGAAGACAGCATGCCGTGCGACACTCACCCAAATGCTTACCTCTGTTTGTCAACGACTGCAAGATAGTTTGGTAAGGCACATTTAATTTTCATGAATAAAATAATTACTTTTGGAAGGTAAATCACAATGAAGTAGGATTAAACCTTGCTTTATTTTTGCCTTTTGTCCAGTGAGTACGTGCCTTTTTGTGTCGTAAAATTTCATGTAGGGCACCGAGGATCTTGTTTATAATATAGCTATGACGTCATTAGTATATTCAATCTGCTTTCTGGGAAAAGCAGAGCTTGAAGGGAAGAAGCATGTTCAGATATGAATTTGAACGAAGCACAAAATACTTGGTCAGATTTATGTGCAGTTTCAAATTTTATTTTTATTGCGTTTGCCATACCGTATATTAATTTTGATGTTTGTTCCTAGGTTTCAAAAGGCCCAGGCTCAGAATCAAAACTGAAAAGTGAGTATTGCTTGCAAATCTTAGATTGTTGTTTTTTCTAATTATTGTTATACTGCTGCATTTTTTTGTTCAGAAATGGCTATTCATCTTCAAAGTTATTACTCTCTGCATTTTTTTAAAATGCAAGTATTCAGTTGTTCATGCCCGTTTTATACTCCTTTCAAAATGATTTAAAATAATTACCCTATGAATAGAAGAGATATGAAGTGAAATCTTGATATGAAAATAAGCTCTACCCACTTGTGCGTCGTTTGAAAATGTCCTTGTCTTATTTTAGAAAAAGAATTGATCGTTACTGATGCCAGCAAAGTTCTTAGTCACGATATTGTCATACTTATCAAGCATTTCAGTAGTGGCATTCAGACGGCTAACGGGTATGTACAGAAATGTTTTTTCTTGTTGTGTAATATATTTATATTTAGGAAACCCGCAATGATCTTCGTGAATTTTTGAGTTGTTATAAGTTGAATGATCAGCATGAATTACGCTCGTATAAAGCATAGGGCTCAAATGTTTCAGATCTTAAAAAAGTTGGGTGTAAAATTCTATTTCATTTTTCTTTGAATTGAATGGCTTGAAAGGAACTTAGGGTACTTTGCTGTAAATCTGCCATGGAAATTTTCTAATATCTTGATTATTTTCAAAAATCTTCAAAGTTGTTTTGATCTTGCTAGTCAAGCAGGTCCAGTGGTTCTAAGACAATGATATGCTTTTTAACATATCCATACAACTGATAATTTAAGAAACATCTGTACAATTTTCTTTCCTTTTTCGTTTGCTTCAAGTTATTAAATATTTTGGTCATAAATGTCACGATGAAACTGAGACAAAAATTTAGAGCGAGACTAATTTGATCAAAATTTTGAAATTTATTTTGTTCAGGGGATCGCAACCAAGCAACGCCTTGCCATTGTACCTGGAGGCAGTTCAAGTAATGCTCTGCAAGCTTTCAACAGCTGTACAGCAGGATAAAGAGTTCGTCAATGTTATCTGGTAGGCATTTATTTACATTTCTTTGTCTTCCTTTCGTAACAGCACTTCATGAAATTTTATTCCCCCATTACATTTGTGCTGTTAATTCCATAAAATCTATCTTTTGTATTTCGTTATGTTTTCGCGTACACTGTGACTTGGTCAAGTTTTCCAATACCTTCTATAGTCTCCTATTCCTTTGGTACTTAGACCATCTTTCAGTACAATAGAAGGACTAATTTACTGATTATTGATCAAAGATGTGATTGCATGTTAATTGATCAGGTGATCTTCTTGGTTTATAAACTTTTCAACTAACTCATTACTGATTTTCTTCTCCTAAAGGCAAGATCTCTGTCCTGCTTTGGTCCAGCTCCTCGGCAGCCCTCTCTCCGATGTCGGCAAAAGAGGCAAGCAACTTGGTCTTCCAACCTTCGCTGATGAAGGAAGAGGAATCAGAGGCCCTGGAAGATTCCTTGCTCAAGGGTCGATTGCAAGGNTGTGGTCACATCGAGAGGAAGGACCAGGACATTGCTCGATAAGCTTGGCTTCTCAGTGTCCTAAAACTACCTTCGGATGCTAGGTAGCAATATAGAAAACAAAAAGTAAGTGCCTTTTTGTGTCGTAAAATTTCACGTAGGGCACCGAGAATCTTGTTTATAATATAGCTATGACGTCATTAGTATATTCAATCTGCTTTCTGGGAAAAGCAGAGCTTGAAAGGAAGAAGCATGTTCAGGTATGAATTTGAACGAAGCACAAAATACTTGGTGAGATTTATGCGCAGTTTATAATGTTATTTTTATTGCGTTTGCCATACCGCATATTAATTTTGATTTTTGTTCCTAGGTTCCAAAAGGCCCAGGCTCAGAATCAAAACTGAAAAGTGAGTATTGCTTGCAAATATTAGATTGTTGTTTTTTCTAATTATTGTTATACTGCTGCATTTTGTTGTTCAGAAATGGCTATTCATCTTCAAAGTTATTACTCTCTGCATTTTTTTTAAATGCAAGTATTCAGTTGTTCATGCCCGTTTTTTACTCCTTTCAAAATGATTTAAAATAATTACCCTATGAATAGAAGAGATATGAAAAGAAATCTTTATATGAAAATAAACTCTACCCACTTGTGCGTCGTTTGAAAATGTCCTTGTCTTATTTTAGAAAAAGAATTGATTGTTACTGATGCCAGCAAAGTTCTTAGTCACGATATCGTCATACTTATCAAGCATTTCAGCAGTGGCATTCAGACGGCTAACGGGTATGTACAGAAATGTTTTTTCTTGTTGTGTAATATATTTATATTTAGGAAACCCGCAATGATCTTCGTGAATTTTTGAGTTGTTATAAGTTGAATGATCAGCGTGAATTCTGCTCGCATAAATTATTACAAGTGTTTTGAAAGATAAGAATTACACAAATTACTTGTTTTGATCTTGCTAGTCAAGCAGGTCCAGTGGTTCTAAGACGACGGTATGCTTTTTCACATATCCATACAACTGATAATTTAAGAAACATCTGTATAATTTTCTTTCCTTCTTCGTTTGCTTCAAGTTATTAAATATTTTGGTCATAAATGTCACGATGAAACTGAGACAAATATTTAGAGCGAGACTAATTTGATCAAAATTTTGAAATTTAATTTATTCAGGGGATCGCAACCAAGCAACGCCTTGCCATTGTACCTGGAGGCAGTCCAAGTAATGCTTTGCAAGCTTTCAACAGCTGTACAGCAGGATAAAGAGTTCGTCAATGTTATCTGGTAGGCATTTATTTACATTTCTTTCTCTTCTTTTCTTAGCAGCACTTGGTGAAATTTCATTCCCCATCCCATGACATTCTTGCTGTTAATTCCATAACATCCTTCGTTGTATTTTGTTGATTTGATTGATTTAATTTGATTTGATTGATTGATTGATTTGCTTGATTTGATTGATTGATTGATTTGATTGATTTGATCGATTTGATTGATTTGATTTCACTTATTTCATTTATTTCATTCATTTCATTCATTTCCTTTCATATATGTTTTGTTTTCCCATACACTGAGCCTGTGGTCAAGTTTTCCAATACATCTTGTCTCCTGTTTCTTAACTTTTTGGACCATTTTTCAGTACAAATCGACCAATTGACTGATTATTGATTAAAGGTATGATCGTATAATAATTGATTGGGTGATCTTATAGGACTTGCTGATTTGGTTTGTTGACTGATGATCAGCAGAAACTCGTTGATATTCTTTTGGGTTGATCGATTATAACCGAATGTTTTCATTATTGATAAGTTTATCAATTTTTCAGCTAACTCAGTACTTATTTTCTTCTCCTAAAGGCAAGATCTCTGTCCTGCTTTGGTCCAGCTCCTCGGCAGCCCTCTCTCCGATGTCGGCAAAAGAGGCAAGCAACTTGGTCTTCCAGCCTTCGCTGATGAAGGAAGAGGAATCAGAGGCCCTGGAAGATTCCTTGCTCAAGGGTCGATTGCAAGGAGTGTGNTCCTTTGGTACTTAGACCATCTTTCAGTACAATAGAAGGACTAATTTACTGATTATTGATCAAAGATGTGATTGCATGTTAATTGATCAGGTGATCTTCTTGGTTTATAAACTTTTCAACTAACTCATTACTGATTTTCTTCTCCTAAAGGCAAGATCTCTGTCCTGCTTTGGTCCAGCTCCTCGGCAGCCCTCTCTCCGATGTCGGCAAAAGAGGCAAGCAACTTGGTCTTCCAACCTTCGCTGATGAAGGAAGAGGAATCAGAGGCCCTGGAAGATTCCTTGCTCAAGGGTCGATTGCAAGGAGTGTATACAGCATAGCTGGTGAATTGATTCGATTGGTTGGATCGATGGCATCATTGCGATCAGCTTTAGAATCATTGTTCCATCGAATTATTTTGTATCCTCCGCCGCAACATCGAATGGAGGCATTAAAAGTTATAAAAGAGGTAGGATTTCTTTCGCCTACAATCAGTTACAAAAGTGTTGAGCCATTGTTAAAAAGGCGATTTTTCTTGCTTTGCCGTCCCGCCCCTCCCCCTTTGCAATGTTGAGACCGGTCTAAAAAGTTGTATTTTATGACCCTTGATTAGAAAAACCACGTTTCCTCCGAAACAACATTGCAATGGGGGAGGGGGGGGGGGCAAAATCCATATTTTTCCACAATGGCTCAACACTTTTGCAACCGATTGTAGTTTCGTTTTTGCCTGTTTTTGCAACCATTTTTTTGATTGAATACAATACGGGTAAATAGTTTCATTTCACAAAAAAATTGCTTTGCCCCCTTAATTTTAGTGTGTCTGCCACTGACTTCAGGAAATACTCAACCTCGTTGCCATGACCCAAAAGGAGGCTGCTGAATCCAGCATGGCAGCCTCTTTCGGGATTATTGACGTAGGAAATTGGCCCTCGGAACCAGGTTGGGAAATACTATCCAGTTTCAACCAAGCCGGCTAAATTTTTTGTATCTTGTTGTACTGCATCGAAAAGGAGCAATAGAAAGCAAAAAGTAGTGTTCATTTTCTTATGATGCTTTTTTATCTTTCTCTTAGATCCTGTGTACTCCCGAAAGAATGCTTGATCTAGCAGGACCGACCCAACAAGATCGTGAGCCCGGTTCACCCGAATCCCCAACAGACCAAAAGAAATCAGATCTTGATCTTTTCAGACTGTAAGTTCTGTTTTGTATTTCTCTGTCAGTTTTCTATTTTAAATGCACTGTTCGTCCATGCAGTTCATCCATACATGCTACTAATCCAAGTATTATACAAATCCTATTGAAGTCTCAGAAGAAGAGATGTTGTAGGATTCACTTTAGTAGATCCCACTGGGTATAAATATGGTACTCATGCTAGTATTCTGTGTCACAACAACGCATCCTTCAAATGGTCTTTTGCATAACTGATTGTGTGGGGAGATGCTTGCATAGACTTGATCAGCCAAGGTTTGTTTTACCCATTTCAAGTCATGGGACCATACCCTTGGGAAGTTTTAGTATTATGCTGCGTTTTGCATTCATGGCACAAGTTTTCATGGTACGAAATATGTTAAAGAAATCAAAAGATGTTTTATCAAGAGATTGATCACTTGACTTGAACTGGGTGTAAACAAACCTTAGCCGGTCAGGTCTATTAGAAGAAAACAAATATTTCTTCAATCAAATATCGAAGGCCTCCAACCCCTTGGCAGTTAATCCTTGCCTGGATTGCTGGCTGAGAAAGTATGATTGGCCGTTACTCTATTGTGCACCTTATATTAGACCCTAACTGTTGTTTCCAGTTAAATTCAAATGAACAGGAGGAAAAGATATCCTTTATTCATTTCTCAACTTGAAGAGCAGTGCTATTTCTATACAAGATACAAGATCCGTGGTTACCCAGGATCTGATGGGCAGTCTTTGAACACAAAATCTTACTTTTTTATTTTTATGCTAGAATAATGGATGGTATCCAAGAGGCATCGCATTGCAACGATGGATCTGTGTGCAGTGCCAGTGTAGCATGCACTGTAGCTCTACTTGGTACATTAGAAGAATTAAGTAAAGGTGTGGGCTTGACTGAAGAACACATTGAGGCGATGGAAAGGGAGAAAGAGCCGGAAAATTGGATGGAAATTTATAATACTGGTCAAGGTACGTTTGGACAGACATTATTAAGACTTTTAGACATTTTGAATTCAGGGTACCAGAAGACTCAAAAACGTCAGTACGCAATGAGACTCTACTTGTTGCAACCTCATCGCATAGGATTGATATTGTTATTGTCTCAGATTTATAAGGAAACATTTTTGTAATAGCTAAAAGAAAGAATTCTGTATGTGTGATTCTGGGTTGCTTTTCTAAGAATGATCCTCTAAATGTCCACAGATAATCAGTAGCATAAAACAGCTGAAAGGAGCCTTTTCGACCGGCATGCTTAGCGAATTCATCTCTTTTGTGTCTTTGTTGTCGTCAATTTCATGGTCCATGGCATCCAAGCATGCTGGTTGGAAGTACCCCTATAAAAACGGTTTAAAACGCTTTATAAAATCTTTGAAACAACTGAAGGGGTGCTGATTTCGGAGAACCTTTGGAAACCAAACTTTTTCGCTAAAAATCTACCTCTCTTTTAATATACCTACATGACATAAAATGGTATGTTTTTATGGAGTGAACATTTTTCAACTCTTTGCTACTGACATTTCTTAATTTTTAAAGCAGAGAGAAACACACAGCATTAGCTTAGCTGCAAGCTCCATGAGGCCATTTTATGGTGTATTTCGAACTTTTATCGCCTCTTCTTACCAAAGATTTCTTTATTTTACATAGATGACAATGCAGCATCGGCCAGACAACCGACTTTGATAAGTGGAAATCTCGAAGACAGTGATGAAGAAGAAGATGACGAAGGTCATCGAAAAATGAAACCAAAACACATCCGATGGCAACTTGAAGATGGTAAAGATGAAACCTCTGGTATGTTTTTAAAAATTCCTTTAGGCTGGAAAATCTTCATCTGTTACAGAATTGAACGACTACATTGATGAACGGTCCCGTTTGTTAGCATTATATACACACACACATACATTTATGATTTGTTAACGCAGGTCATAAGCTAGGCAGCTTCAAAAACGGATGTGGACCTGCAAATTAAAGATAAAAGAAAATGAGAACTTAAACATATTTACAGTCAGATGAACCTGCAGGAAGTTTTGAATAATGATTAAAACAAGAAGTTTATTTACTGCAAGATACTTAATCTTCTGCGAGAACGTTTAGAAAACTTGCACGAAGTTTCGCGGAATTTCCTGTTATGAAGACAAATTCAGGAAAAGGATATATACCAGTAAACGACAGCACTTTACATTTTCTTTCTATTAACCTAAATTTGTAATTTCAAGTTGTTTGGATGATTGCTGTTCTGAAACAAACCGTTTTTTCTGTAGGATTAACGATATTCTTTCTCTTTTTGCAGAGAGTGAAGATGACCAAGTTTACAATGGACCAAAAACTGTGACATGGGCACCACAGAACGAAGAGATGATTATTGAGAACAGGGAACAGTTGAATGAGCTGCGTTCGAGGATGTCACGAAGCAGACAACGACATGGTAAGATATCTGCAGTAACTGTTCTTCCTTTAATTGTCTTTAGTACACTGGAATTAAAAATTAGGTCATTGTTTTCATCGACCAATTAGCACCTTCTGTCATAGGGGGCATAATCAGTACAATTCTGATAACACAGTTTGCTAACACATGATAACACATGATACCAACACATGATAACACACATGCTAACACAATTTGCTAAAATTGCTTGTTTGAGTCAAATGTAGCTTTTAGTACCTTCATGCGTTCCCTTCTCTGCTTTTTAGGCCATGAAATAACAAGGGTAGATAATTATATTATTGGCAGGTTAGAGTTTATGACACTTTTCAGTATGCTTCATTGATGACTAAGAAGCAATAGACTTAGCTAGAATACTTGCCTAGATAGACTTGTTTAGGAGCCATATTTAGAAAATCGGTGTGCCTAGGAGCATAAAATTGGTAAAAAAGTCTATCAGACGATTTGAGTAGCTTTTTACCTATTTAGTTTTTTACCGTTTTACCAATTTCCAGTTGGTAAAACGTGCTAACACCAGAGCAGAGGTGGTACTCTTGTAAAATTCTCGGGAATAATGGGAATTAGGAAGCTAAAAGTAGCTTCTCTGCTTTTAAGAAAGCTGTTACGTGATCCACGATAATATCTTGACTTTACGTTTGTTTACTTTATGTATGAAACATTGTAACTAGTTAGTTTAGGTTTTCATTTTGTTTAGTTAACAGGGCAAGCTGTAAAGCAGTATTTATATATATTGATGTTTTTACCCTGTATAAAGAATGAAAAATGAAAAAATGAAAATGGAAATTGAAGCAATGATTTTGCCATGTCATCATTCTTCAGTCCAATTAAACGTATTTTATTGTCTTTATAGGTTCAAGACGAACTGGTATCCCACGCGCCACATCTCGGACTGCAACCTATGCTGATATCAAGCCTCGAACTGATACTGGACTTCGCCCTATCAAGGGAGGTCCATTTAACAGGGGGCAATCTAGAAAGAACTTGCAAATTAAAGATGTTTTTCAATTCGCTGCAGAGAGCAAACTTCACCGCTCATCATCAGCTATTGATATTCGTCCACGAAGAACACGTTATCCAATGTCCAGTCCGTCGTTTCCACTCCGCAGATCAAAATCCTTAGGCGACTTTTTTGCACAGTACACTAAAAACAGAGGCTCTAAAGTTAGTGTTGACTACGAATATTTCGAAGAGGTGATTCGAAGTCGCTTGAAAATCGGGAAAGGAGGGATGAAACGTCCACGAACGAGTTTAGGCTTTCCAAGATTATCTATTGATGTCACACGTGGAGGGGGGAAAGGGTTTAATCATCAATCACCGATTAATCGCCCTGAAAAGAAAGAAGCTGCTGATAAAAAGGACAGTATAGAAAGAGAAAATAACTTGAAAGCACTTAGGCCGATTTTAAGAAGGTCGAAGTTGCTCAATGAGGGCGATAAATCACAAGAGGGCGAGGAAGCTGCAAAAACTGAAGGTGAGTTAAAGCCTCCGGAAGTGGAGCAGAAACGGATTCCAAAATGGGAGACACCAAAATCGCCGAGCAGAGAGACCACGATTAATGGCATCCCTCTTAGCAAATTGTCCAAACCGGGGGTAAAAGCACCTAGCAAAAGTTCCACCAAATCGTCGAGCAAAGTTGAAGAAACAGAAAAGAAAAGTATCGAAGAAGACGAAAAAGAAGGTGCGAGAAACTTCGCTCGATGCCTGCTCGGTATTTTGCCGTCTGTCTTGATGCTGACTGAACCCCAAGCAGTTGATGATGCATTACAGCAATTCGCATCAGATGTCTGCGAGGCAGTTTGTTGCATGGCACTGAAAAGGAAAAATGTGCCAAATTTTGGGACACTGATGAGACACTTTGAGCAAGAGGACGAAGAAGAGAGTGGTGATCCACTTCTAAATGCAGATGGTGTTTATCTGACTGTTCTTGAGACCCTAACGCTGAATTATAAACTGAGTAAGGTTGGATATTACAAGAAGAAAGGAGCCAACCCTGTTACAAGTCAGGTAAATGAATGTTTTATTTTTATGAATATTTGTCCACTAAGAGACACTAATAAATTATTTACAAGGATTAAGTGCCAAGCAAAGAGTAGCAAAAACATTCACGCAGTTAGGATTTCAAGTAGTCACATTCAAGTAACTAATATTGCAGTTAAAGGTTACGTAAAATTTGGAAACATTAGATGTTTTCTTTGTTTCTTTGTTTGTATTATATACTTGGAAATTTCCAATTTTGATTGTTTACAAATATTTTAATCTTCCATAATAACTGGAGACTATTGTCACATTTTTCTATACATCAGTTCCGTTTCCCATTGATATCATTTCTGGTAACATTTTCTCCATTCAATCTGAAACTGAAGATTTATTTCCATAAAATTCACTTGGGAAGGTAGGATTATTCATAGCCAAAACATCAAATTTACTCCGTTAGCTAGCAAAATCAGTCAGGCGCCTCATTGGTGTCATTATCATACGAGGATCTAAAATTTTCTTGTTCTTCCATAGGATGCGTTCGTTGCAAATATCCTGAACAGCGGAATCGACATCCGGTTATCAAAAGTCTGGCTGGCTGAAGTTTACCGCCTTGTTACAACATACGACATACTAACCAAAGCTGGTTACAAACCGGACTCTGTAGAAACGAACCGGGCACTTATTTGCATCCTGTCTGAAAGCTTCTACTTAAATCCGACTGGACGGATTGGTGATACTGAGAAGGCGGTCAAGTTTGTGTCGTCAATAACAGGGGACCAAGAGAGCCAAACGCCAGCGAAAAAAGAAGGGATGAAATTAGCAAGGAAACTCCTGCTTGCAACTTGGGACTCTGTGCTGGAGATTCTTGGCCTACCTTTGGACACGTCAACGAAAATTATCGGTATGTTTGATATTGATTAGGTTTATACCAATGATTTGTATTTCAGTTCATATTATTATATTTTGTATTTGTTATACAGGATTGGACCTTCAGTGCATACAAGATAAATTCATACTACGATGATCGACTAAAAAACTAAAGACTTTTTTACAAATCAATTAAATTTAAATTTTCTTTTCAGATTATTTTAACGAATTTTTGTTGAAGTCAAATTAAGTTGAGGAGGGACTACAAAGTGTAGAGATGGCTTTGAATTTGTGAAAATTTGTGCTTTTTACGAGCTCATCAGGTTACTCTCAAATGACAAAAGATGAATGTAGAATGCTATCCCGCACCACCTTTTAACTTACTTTCTTGTGTTTTTATGAAGTAAAGGACTTGAAATTTGATTTGAAATCGAGAATGTGTGCTTGTTATTTTAAAGCAATGTATGATCCATAAGTGTTGGATTAGAAACTTTACTTTTAGATTTGTGCGAGGAGATTCTTTATGATTTTATCGAAGGCTTTAGGCAGTTTTTCACAAATTTCGATATCCAGCAATTTTGTGTGAATTCTATTGACCTATGATTCCAGTGCTCAGAGGACAGTATGAATATTGAGTAACCCCAAAAAATACTTCAAAGATTTCGGCTAGCAATCAAACTTCGATACGTTCCTATCTATGTGGTACTCTCTGTGATGCGAATTTTGAAACGCATCAACCCTTTTTGCGCACCCGGTATGTTAATTTATGTCATGCTGGTGATCGATGTAATAATTGTCTTAAATCAGCAGGCAATGGCAGCATTGGTATGGCATTGATGCTTGGTACTGATGGCATTAAAGATAACGTGATGAGAGAGCGAGATATGATTTGCCTTAGCCTGGATGGTTTCAGAAGAGCTGCAAGACTTTGCTGTACACTTGGTAAGTTCTCAAATTTCACTTTTATTTCAAAATGATACGTAATTCGTAGTTTTTGCTCAACTTTTCACTGTGGGGCCTTGGTGCGGGTGAGTAAAAAGAAACCTTGCACCTTTGAAAAATCATCAAAATTTGATTTTATAATTGTACACATATTGGAAGATCTTGAATGGCTTGGAATTAGTGGGAATTTGTGCTCTTACAAGCCACGTGGTTTTGAAGCATACTCCGAAATTAGGAGGAATTGTTATCAAATTGAATTTTAATGCCCCATTAAATTGGTTGCTTATGTCCTTGAAGAAGCTGTTATGTTGTGTAAGACTCGAAGTTTCATATGCAATTGCAAATTATAGATTTATGCCTAAAATTACCATTTTTTATAAAATACTCTTGCTTAAAATGTGATTTTCTTTATGCTGTGATTTCATTGTCTGTCTCCCGGAAAAACAAAATAACGATCACCTATTAAATTTATTTGTTCCTTGACACAAATGCGCGAAGAGTAAAGTCAAAGATCGGTACCATGATCAAATTTTCGTGATTGTCCAAAAGGTGCAAGTTTTTTTTCAACTCCCCACCCTTTGCAACTTGCACCTCTCTCGTTGCTCTTATGAAAACATTTGTCCCCTTTCTGATTGGGTAATTTCAGATAAATCAACCCGTTTTGTTCTCGTTTCTTTTATGTCTTTATCAGGCAATTTTTTTGTGGTCAGCGTTAACTATCAAAATTGATTTTTTGGAGGATAAAGATTTAGGTGAATACCCATTTCATGAAACATGTGTGTATAAAAAAATCTCCAAAATATTCCCTTGAATTTTTAACTCTATAACCAAAACTGAGAATTTGCAATCTTCGAACAATACAATACCCATTTTGTTTCGGGATATTAAATTTAGCTGATAGGATATGAAAAATTTAGCATTATATCTTGACTGCGTTCTTTCTGTAGATATAATTCAAACGTACGAAATTTAGCGCCAGTTTTAAAGAATCGTTTAGAAATAAATGATATAGATTTAGCTAATAGCGGTATCTTTAAAACAAGAAATATTGCAAACAAATTGAAGACGTCTGGATCTAGAATAAATTATGATTCATATGATTCAGGGAGCTTATTGATTTTGAAGCTCAGAAAATGGTCTTCAAATCCCTTAATGGGGACGTACCTTCTTATATGAAAGACATGTTCACGAGAGTCAACAACTCTACCCTTCGTTCTCTCAGAAACGCTNTCGCTCGTATCTTACCAATAGACGACAATGCTGTAAGGTAAATGGGCGAATTTCCGCTACAGACAGTATAACTTGTGGTGTACCACAAGGTTCATGTCTTGGACCACTTCTCTTTCTGGTCTATATTAATGATCTTCCTTGTTGTTTGAAAAATTCCCTTGTATCCATGTATGCAGATGACACAAGCATTTACTATGCCTCTGAATCTGTATCGGACATTAATCAGGCAGTTAATGCTGACTTAGAAGCTTTGAAAGGATGGCTTGAAGGAAATAAGTTGTCTTTAAACGTAGCTAAGACTGAAGCAATGATCATAGGGAGTAATGGTAAGCTGCGAAAAATTGACTCAGTCGATTCGATTAAACCAAACTTTAAGATTGGTTCAGAGGATATCAAGTTGGTAAAAGAGGTCAAATACCTTGGTGTTCAGGTTGATCATCAACTTAAATGGACATCTCAATTGGCCCTAACAACTAATAAGATCTCTAGAGGTATTGGTGTACTTCGGTATGCCAAGCAGTACCTTCCGATTTCAACTGTCAAAACAATGTATAAGAGTTTAGTGGAGCCTTACTTTAGATATTGCTGTCCTGTCTGGGGAAATGCTGGGGTGACTGCCATTGAAAAATTGCAGAAACTTCAAAATCGGGCCGCAAAACTCGTCACCAATAGTCCATTTGATGCGACTGCTTTACCAGTTATTCGAGCTCTTAAATGGCCCACTGTCAGGGAGCTTATTGATTTTGAAGCTCAGAAAATGGTCTTCAAATCCCTTAATGGGGACGTACCTTCTTATATGAAAGACATGTTCACGAGAGTCAACAACTCTACCCTTCGTTCTCTCAGAAACGCTGAAGATCTCAGGTTGCCATTATTAAAATCGGCAGGGGGGCAGAAATGCTTCGCATACCGAGGCGCCAAACTTTGGAACAATCTTGGCACTGAAGTCAGAAATTCTTCAACCATAAGATCTTTTAAAAAGAAGGTGCAAATATGAATCATTCCACAATTCTTTTCGTTTTTCTTTCGTTTATTTATGACAAATTGTAATTAGTTCAAGTTTTATAACGAATTTCGTATTTATTGTAAATTAGTAGTTATTGTAAGTTTTTAGCATGGCCCCCTGTAAATCAATTATTCTTATTGAGGGGCTACCATGGGTAAAAAAGATAAAATCAAATCAAATCAAATCAAATCATAAGCTCAATGCTTGATCAGCTGTCCCTATGACAAAGACGCTAACACGACCACATTTCATTTCACTAATTGCTGTATAGTTATGATTGTGAAATAACAGAGTGCTCTGTTACTGTGTTATGAAAACTATCATGAAGAAGCAGTTGAATGTAGGTGATATGTAATTGCATGATAGGTCAGCTAAACAGGTGTGATTGCAGACACAAAACTTAAACGGTTGGGTATCTGGTACATCTTGAATTTTACATGTCTGTTGATACAAGTTTGCTTATGTCTCAGACTATTCTTTTGTTTGATGTTTTGTTCCTATCACAGCGAATTTTGCCAGTATCTTCTTCTGCACGCTGCGACCCGTCCGATTTTGCCAGCACTTCTTCTTCTCCCAGCTGTCCAGTATTCCTTTCAAAGTGCACTGATTCTCTAATTTACTCCGCTGGATACTATGCGGACTTCAGTTGTGTACTGCGGAAACTTTGTCTCCATCGCACCGCAACAACGTTGGAGACAATTCTTTAAATTATCAACCGTCTGTCTTTGTACCGTACGTCCTTCCATTATGAGATGTATGATCAAGTCCCTCCACGTTGTTATCGAAATGTTTGGCGCAGAAGATCTTCTTTGCTGCCGTGCGGATTTCAGTGCTCCGCACGCAATAAACCAGCGGATTTATACAGCTGTTGATAAGTACAAAGAAAGCAACCCATTGTGACCCGGTAGCGGTACTGTCGTGCGAAGTGCATATTTCATACTTCCATATGATTGCTGCTATCGCCATAAGAAACGTTGGCATGTAGCATAGTAGAAGAAATCCAAGGATCAAAGCGATCATATATGTTTTATCTTTCTCCCGCTTGCGGTTTTCCAATTCTTTGCTGTCCTCGTCACTGAGTGTTCCAATAGTGATAGCAGACCGCTTACGCTTGACAATGATCCTGTAAATCCGCGCGTAACTTATGATTATGCCTATAAGTGTTAGGATTGCATACGACATGAACATTGCCTCGAAGTAATAATTACGCTTGATCAAAACTGCCGCGGATATCACTGCGTATACAAATCCAGCAATTATCGCCGTACGCGTAAACCGCTTGCAAGTTGCATTCCTGGTGTAAGTGAATGGATGACAGATGGCGATATATCGATCTGCTGTTACGAACGACGCGAAAACAAATGATAGTCCGCTAACGACCGCAACGGCGTAACGTGATATGATTCTAATCAAGTACAAATCTTTATCTAGAATCAGCATCACATTAAACGTTAAGTAAATTGGCTGTACGATAAATCCCACCAGTAAGTCACTCAGGCATAATGCACCCAAGAAAACGTTCGACGGCACGTGGAGTGATCTTGTTTTTATCAGCGTTGTGATGAAAATAATGTTACCAATGATTGTTAATAAAGCTGGTATGATGTCAAGGGCAATTATTACCGCACTGTGAATCGCGACGGTTTTTGTTAGCTTCACATCTCCCCAATAACACGGATCTGAGTCTGTTGAATTCATGTCCGGTATGTCGAAATTGACCCGAAACATCTAATGTGTATTGTGATGCATGTGTTGACCACAACTCGGACAACACTTGTGTCCGGAATTAGGAAATATCTGTGTAGTTTGGAGATCTCCCCTCAACGTTGAAAATCGATGATTCTACCGTTGTCTTGGCACTTTACTTTCTCAAATGACTTGGTTCATCATTTAAAGTAGAAATCTCTTCTTCGCTTGATCCACTCAGATGCTGCGATCCTTATCTCCAATTTTCAGTTCTCTTACCTCATCTAGTAACACCTATTTTCTTCTTGCAGCTCTGCCCGACCTCAAATGTTGCTTCAGTTAACTTATTATCATATCAGAACTCTGCAACGCAAGAAGTGTACTTATCAATTTAAAATTACCAGCTGCCTACTCATAAACAGCCAAGTTGAATGTTTCATCTCTAAATTGCTGTGCTTATCGTTAAAGTTCACGCTGCTAGACGACCTGACTTGCCTGGAAGACTTTTCCGCTGTTCGTTTTCTCGTTTTGAAGCAACTACGAAGTTTAACTTCAACGAATCTTCACTTTTTCACTCAAAATTGTGCTCCTTACGTAAGAACTTTTGATTCTTTCTCGCTTTTTCCCAGCCAGTTTCGACCTTCTATTTCTTCGGCTTCAAAACTGCTAATGTTAACAGCTCAATTTCTTGAAGTTTCTTCTCAATAACTCTGCTTTTCTCTTTTTCTCTGCCGTTATCATCAGCCAGTTTCTTGATGCTTTGTCTCTGCAGCTGTGTTGCTCACTCCAAAATCTTTCGACCATCTATCTGCTCATTTCCAAAACATCTCCTCGAAGTTTCTTCATAATAACTTTGCCTTTCTCTCGTTTCTCTGACGTCATAAGCCAGTTTCTTGACGTTTTTCTATACGACACTGTTATTTGCGCCAAGACCTTTTAACCAACTATTTCTTCATTTTTTTTAACAACTGCCAAAATTAAAAGCTGATTTTCTTTTAAGTTTTTCTTGACAACTCTACTGCTTATGCTGAACTTTTCAATGTCCATTTTTTTCTGCCAACGTTAACAAGCAATTTCTTGAAGCTTGTTCTAAAAAAACTCTACTTGATGCTTCAAAATCTTTCGTCTTCAAATAGATACAAACATTAACTGCTAGGTTTCTTGACTTTTTCTCTAAATCTTATTGCTTACGCCTAGAACTTTGAACCATCTGCTTTCTCGTTTAAAAACAACTGCCAACAATCAAGAGCTGCTTGTCTTGATATTTGTTCTCAAAAACTCCAATCATTCTTCAAAATCCTTCGTTGTCCAATAACTGCAAACATTAACTGCCAGGTTTCTTGACTTGTTCTCAAAATCCTTCTGCTCACCCCTACAATCTTCCACCATCTGCTTTCTCGTTTAAAAACAACTGCCAACAATCAAGAGCCGCTTTTCTTGACATCTGTTCTCAAAAACTGGATTCCCGTTTTCTGGTCGCTGAACACTGCCCGTTTTATTGAGGTTTTTCTCCGCNTGCTTACGCCTAGAACTTTGAACCATCTGCTTTCTCGTTTAAAAACAACTGCCAACAATCAAGAGCTGCTTGTCTTGATATTTGTTCTCAAAAACTCCAATCATTCTTCAAAATCCTTCGTTGTCCAATAACTGCAAACATTAACTGCCAGGTTTCTTGACTTGTTCTCAAAATCCTTCTGCTCACCCCTACAATCTTCCACCATCTGCTTTCTCGTTTAAAAACAACTGCCAACAATCAAGAGCCGCTTTTCTTGACATCTGTTCTCAAAAACTGGATTCCCGTTTTCTGGTCGCTGAACACTGCCAGTTTTATTGAGGTTTTTCTCCGCAACTACGATGTTTACGCCTTGCTGTGAAATTCAATGATTGACGTAACAACCATTTGTTCATTTAAAATTAATAACGTAATGCCGCATGCTTATAAATTTATAACGTATGCTTAGTTGCTCTCTTTACTTCTCAAAAAGCGGCCCACACATTTAAAATGGTTTCTGAGAATCTTTGCGAATTTTGATTAATTTTTCATATCCGTACTTTTTCTACAATAGTTTAAAAAATTGAATTCCAGGGGGTCTTGTTGGTGGGAATTAGTTATCTATGAATAGCTATGAAATTAGTTATACTGGGAGAGTATAAAGAAAACATGGGCAGTTCTGAGCAATATGGTGTAGTCTATAAATATGATGACAAAGGAAACCCGAACACGGCATTGTTTCTTTTGACTTTCATTTCTTTGGCCACGCGTCGGATTGTAAAATACAGTAAATCCCCGCATATAAAAACCTACGTTTTTGAGAGCCAGGCTGAATTAGGTTCTTATTTTAAGGTACTTATGTTCATTTCAGGGTATAAAGGTTCTTATTCGAAGGATCCCTTGTGTAAACCTATTAGCAGTTATCACCATGAGATTTTCAGCCCTGTTTTTTGTTTCCACAATGTTATCAAGGACCTATTAACTAATTTTAAGCTTACAAATAGCAGAGGAGGCGGTTCAGATTTGAACAGCCAACTGGGACAAAAATGAACTTAATAAGGAAAATAAAAAAATTAACTTTATTACACTTGCCATAAGAACATATTTTTCCATCAAACTGAAACAGGTTCTTAATTACGAGGTGCATAATTTAGGAAAAACAGCCTGTAGGTTCTTATTTTTATAGGTTCTTATATGCGGGGATCTACTGTATACCAGGCAAATTTTAAAACCTATAAGATCTCATCTTTTAATTCGGATTATTCACGTTAACCCTTTTTCATATGTAGAAAAAATTCATATAAAAAGCCCAGCTTATTAATCTTCCTGGTGAGATGATGGGTGTGGCGTTGTGGTCTAACATACGATTCTTTTTGCCCTGTAGGCATCCAAGCAAGATGTGAGACCGTTTTAGCAAGACTAGCTGAAGCATCATGTGGGGATTATTTGAATGAAAAGAAAATGAAAACAATCAACCAATCAGGTCCTTTGCGTTTGCATGCTGCACATGTTTTAAGCATGGATGCATTGTTAGCTGCTGGATTAGAACTCGGTGCGCATGCTCCGAAATGCTGGTCACATGTCTTCAGGTATAACGTCCTTATATTATTTGAATTTATACAACTGCTCAGAATCTGTTCTTCGAAATGCAAAGTCGAGGTTGAGGAATTTTCCGCGTTTTGTACGAGAAACTTGTCATGGACCAGTCCTATATAAGTAATTAAGTGGCTCTTAATTTCGCATGCAAATTTCTTCGTTCTTAGTGGGACGGGTCATTAATACTTGCCGGGGAGGGGGTGGAAGACATTTGCNAAGATGTGCTTTATTTTTCATCCCCCCTCTCTTTGAGTAGGTAAAATTTTGGTCCCCCCTCCCAGATGTCTTCCACCCCCTCCCCGGCAAGTATTAATGACCCGTCCCTTAGTGCTAAACTGTCTTTACTAATTTTCAATGTTTTGGTGCAAAACTTGTGATGATTTTTACAATTTAGTGAGAGAAAAAAACAGCTCATTTACGCTCTAAACATACCACTGCAGTTTAAGTTACTCAAACATAAAGGGTTCAATCACATCTTTGTCATAACAAGAATATCAAATTGTTTCAAAATGACCTTGAATTAATGAAACTGCACATATCAGGCACAACTCTTCGTCACAAGCTTTAAATTTAGATTGGAGAAGTCTTTTATTGCTTCTCAAAACTAGTAATAGTGTATCTTAATTTTTGGTCATCCTGGAAATAGTTTCTTATAAAATGCATATCTGAGGAAGTCTGAGCTTTGGATAGAGAGCCAAAAACCAGAATCTCCTTCAAAACAATTCTTAGGCCCCGCTATCAACAGCTTCTGTTTTCAATAAGGATCGAGAAATTAGCGAAGAAGGCTGTTATGAGGCGGAGTTATCCAGCTAGATCTCTATTTTAATCTCGTCCAGAAATATCGCTGAATAGATAAATAGCTTGTTTGCTTAGCTCTCAAAACGTTTTAACAGGCAGACCTGTTTCGTGGAAACCGTGATTAATATTTCAAGGACTCTTTCCTCAGTAAACTATTTTGTTGGGTTTCATCAAGTGAGAAATAAACAAAGGAGAATTCGTGCTTGGTAAACCCCACGCCTTTCAATGAATGATGTGGTGATTCTTAAATGCTCCTCACTCCATCAGTGCTTCTGTCTGATTTACTTTATTGCACCAGTCTCTTAGAAGATGAAGCTTACTTTCTATAAAGGACAACCATTTCCCCCTACTCCCTTGCCGCTTTGGCAGTGACGACAAGCTACACGATTTAACTATTGCTACCGTCCATTTTCAAACGCTGTTTGTGCAAGCAAGCTTAGGCCTAGAAAACAGAAGCTTTCCAAACACAGAAGAAGTCGTGAAAGTGTAACACATATCTTAAAATCATAGCTTACTTGTTATTAGGCCAATCAAACCATTAAAAATATCTGAAAAGGGGGATTTCATCTTGACGGTTTTTTCATGAAAATTTAAAACTGCTTTCGATACTTTTTCATTCTCTTTTGCCAATTCTTGATTTGTTATAGATCAAGATGACCTGAGAGTTTCACAGAATCTTAGAAAATGCATTGAAGTTCCCCTCCCCCCGTTTTGATGTTTCTGTCAGCTTTCTGGTCGTCCTAGGTAAACCTTTTAATGATTAGGTAACATTGTTTGTACAACTGCATCTACAAAATAATTTAAGAACTTGTCGGTAGGTATGGGATTTCCCTGAGTCAAGTCAGAAACCTACTAGCTTAGATTCAATATTCGATGTTGTAAATGTTGGGACTGCTATATTTAAGTTTCTTCTTCATAGTCTTAAAGGAGTACTTTCATGTAGCTGATTGGTTCCTGAAAACAATGGGATGCTGTTTTTGTACAAACAGGCGCCATTTTGTATCTCAAAAGAGAATGGCGACTGAGTTTACAAAAATAGGAACCCATTGTTTTTAGGAGCCAATCAGATGCGTGACAGTAAAATAATGATAATAAAGGCACTTTTATTGCGCCATATTTCCTCAGGGCTCATAGGCGCATTATAATTTTAAGGAACTAAGTAAATCTCCTGTAAGTTTGATTATATTTTTTTTTTTTTTTTTTTTTATT
>REGM01000015.1:186025-221726 GCA_004194415.1 Aurelia aurita | reverse complement strand
TTTTTTTTTTTTTTTTATATTCAATATAAAAGTTTACAAAAACGAACTACTTAAGACATTACGTACTAACTACTTTACAACACTACAAGGACGATACCAAGGGGAGCAAAAAATCATGACTACCCCCTGGCGAAAACATGAAGATATATAGCTAAATTTACCTAAATCTACAACTACGAAAAACTACACATACACGATTTTTACCTATAAATATTTAAACCAGTTTCACATTGGATGCCAGGCTAGCATAGGCGATGATGATGAACATTATTGGTTGGTTTTTGGATTTAAATCTAGTGTAGATGAATTTTCATTTGCACTATATAAGCCTAACATCAAATGTGAAACAGGCCTACAAAGAAACGAAAGAAGAAAGAAAAGAAAAGAAAAGAAAAGAGGGACTTTGTGATTGTGTGGCGAGAAACAAAAGTTTGGTTTTGTCTTAATCAAATTTGATTATATTGTTAGCTAATCTAGTAATATTAATAGTTTCTCACATTTTCGCTTATTTTAATTTTGGCATAAGGCAATCGACTAAACTTTTTTATTTGTTTCAATAAAGATGCTGCCTCTACATATCTCATTTGGAACATGCTCATTTCAACTCAAGTGAAACATCCTCTGTAGCCTCACTTTCATTGCCATTAACAACAACGACCAATGACCTCTCTCCGATGTCTGAAACATCTAACATCTCTGAAGACAACGTCTCAATAGCAGACTCAACAGACACATCAAAAGGGTCAACCCCCTATAATGGGGTACTCTCCCCAGAAGACGCCTCACGAGCGGTTTACGCATTGTCCTCCGCAGTAGATAATCTCTTCGAAACCGCATCAAATACATTGAGTCTGAATGCATTGCTTGAATTCTTGAAGGCATTGATCAACGCATCGCAGAGGCAGCTTTTTGAGAAGGTGAAGGACAGGAAAGTGCCACAAGACTTGCAGAACGGCAATCATGATACCTCACATAGTTACATACCGATGAATACCTTGCATTTGTATCATATTTGTGATGTCATGTTGAGAAGTGCAAGAAATACCAACAGAACTTTACTGCATATAATGAGAGCTTGGAATCTCGTTTCTCCACATCTCGTCGAGGTATGTCTTCCTTATTCATTCTATGGGAGAAGGTTTTATAATGGGTTGCAGTTAGGCCATAGTAAACAGCTTTAGGTCGAGAGGAGGTGTGTCTAAGAACAATGGAGAACATAGGATTTTCTTGAGAACTGTGAAGAAGCATCATTATGCTCAAATGTGGAGAGGATCATTAAACACATGACCAGCTTTTTATATAAGACCATTCCAAAATTAGCAAAGGGACTGGGTAGAGAGGTTTTAACTGGTAAATGGTGGACATGAATCTGGTTAAATGGCTGCCACGGGTCTCTGATCTCAGTAAACAAACGGACTGCTGTGGCTAGGCTGGTTGATACCAAATGTCTTTCCGTGTTTGAACCTGTGTAATTTACATAGAAGGGTGTTTTCAGTAGATTTTCGACAGCAGCTCATTTCTCTTAATGAAATGAAGAACTTTGAATTGAAACGTTACAGTTTGATTTATATTAAAATTCTTGACGCGAAAGATCACATGACTGAAAATAACAAAATTGGTATCACCTAGAAAAGGTTACAGTAAATAGTTTGCACAAAATGAAGAAGTAAGATCAAGATCTTTGCTGGTTTGGAAATTCTTTGCTTTGAAGCTTTCTCTGTAGAAAAACCAAATCGAGAAGATAACATCCTTAATTTCGTCGACTGGGTCAACCATTACGTCGTTTACTGTTTACTAATTCACGGTCATTTCAAAAACCATTTTAATGAAGAAAGTCTTGTTTTGTCAACCAAATCACCCACGTTCTGCTGCAGTGCCTTCGAACGGCACATTTTCTTTATTTATTCACTGTTATTTCAAAAAACCCTTTAATGAAAAAAGTCGTGTTTTATTTTACGAGTCACCCACGTTTTGATGACGTGCCTTTGAGCAGAATGCTTTTACTAATAAACCGTCATTTCCAGGAACCCTCATAATTAATTTTTCTTGTTTTGCCAAACATGTCACCCACGTTTTTGTCATTTTTCATCAATAATGAAGGTCATTCTTTGTCCTTTCCGATGAAATATTCACAATAATTATAGTCCTTCCTTCAACCCACATGTAATGATTTTCCAAGCCAGATGACCTTTTTGTTGAAGTTGGTTAATTTTAATTGCAATCGTATGTTTTGCCTTGTTTGTCTAGCAGGTGGAACATATGGAAGCCTTTCCTAGAAAGCTTTCGTTGCCATTTTATGGTTTTATACACTGTCTCAGTCATACAAGCGTCCATGTATTTCAAAATGATAGCTCAAAGAAATTTTAACTATGAAAAAAAAAAACGAATGTCGTCATAACGCAGACTTCGCTATAGGGTCCCATAAAAATTGTGCCAAAAATATACCTTGTCCCATTAAAATCAATTTTTCTTTTTGTTCATGACAACTTGTCCCATAATTTCTTATCACTTATGATGCCTTGTCCGATGATGGATATCTCTCTTGAGCGGTACATCCCGTCTGGTCAAGTATGGGAGAACCCCCCCCCCCCCTTCAGGAGGATGTACTGAAAGAACAACGGGGTGCGTTTGTTGGGACATTAGTTTGTTAGAGACTGTGCTGTATCATTTCAGTAAGTTGGCTGTGCCCCAAAATGTGAATATTGTTTTAGATATGACTGCTATTTTTTGGTGGAAATTGCTCATGCCGTTGCATCTTTATTGGCAATATTAGGAATAGTTTTGTTTGGAAAGGCATCTGTGTAAAATGCTTATGAAGTTTGACTCAATTTAATGATCTTGTGTCTTAGAACTACGACAAATAGACGGGACCAAAATTATGTGACATTTCCTTACACCTTAAAATTGTCTTTTCCATGTTTCATTTTCTTTGTGGATTAAAAATCCATGCCTTTATTCTGCATCTAAGACACTTACGCGATTTGAACAATTTATGGTCTTCATTGGATATTTCATACAAGAGGTTGAAAATCTTTTAGATAGTCTCTGTTCCCTGATTAAAATAGCTTGAAGACTTTTCAAACACGATTTGATTTGTATTAAAACGTGAAGTGCTCATTTGGTATCTATTTGAGATAGAGGCCGTTCGCGAAATGGTTGATCATTTGTCCATCCGACACGGAATTGTTTTTGTTAATTAAAGCCAAAATATCAACTGGGTAGTTTCTTGTAGGCAGTTCGGTCTCACCGGACCAGAGTATGCTTTTTGGCTATTTGTAATATGTATGGGACTTGAATGTTTCCCTTTAATTTAAGAAATCAATCTGTGTCGGACAGACCACTGATCAACCATTTCGCAAACAGCCTCGATACTCGAACAAATATTCAATGGCATGTTTCTCTTTCATAGGCTGCTTGCCATCGTGGTCGTCACATATCCAAAGTTGCACTGACATCAACACATGACATTCTCAGCGAGTTATTGAAACGAAGGAATGAATCAACACATTTCTGGTTCCATGAATTGTTATTCAAACCATTTGAAAGTCTTCTTTCTTTTGAAATTTATGATGAAGACATACAAGATCAGGTAATTATACATTCTCTGCCTCTATTATTCTTGCTGCGCTATTTTAACTTTAAAGCTACAAGCTATCCCAAGAAATCTCACAACTTTGATCTCATCTAGAAGTTTAGATATTTCTTATATCGATTTGAATTTTGTAGAGTATCTTCTTCGGTAGTTATCTCAAACTTTGATACCTTGCTTGTCCATATCGGTGCTCTGAGAGTTGAGATATTTGCCTTGAATGTTCAAAGTTGCTATTACCCTGAAATTGATTTAAACTAAGGTATATTAACAAGCAAGTTTAAGTTGGCTATCGAAGAGTAGAACTAACCACATGTCAGACTGAGTTAAGCATAAATGTACCTTGCCAGAATAGATCAAATTTGTGACAATATCTTGGGACATCAAATGTATGTCTCGTTTTCGTTTAGGACATGATACCCGATTTTCTGAGATGCTTATTACATGTTTAATGACCCTGATAAAAATTCTAAACTTTAATTGATCTAAATGACTGTTTATTAGCATACTAATTTAGATTTTGGAAAAAATGTTTGTTAAATTTCAAAATGACCAGGAGAACACAAAAACTTATTGAATGGTGAAAACCTTATTACAGATCATTTAGCTTATTTGTTATCAGTTGAAGAACGAAGCATTACAAAACAGCAACTGCTCTTAGCCAATCCCATGAGCTTACAAACGGATATTTTCTGAAAAAGAAAAACTTGTTCTTTATAGGTACTCTACACAATTTACGAGCTAGTAGAAGGCTTCAGCTCCTCCATAAAATCAGGTTGGTGCACTCTCTTCGGTGCACTCCGCAACACACAAATCCACAATCGAAGATTCATCGAAGGTTTTGACGACATCAATCAACGACAAGCTCTGCTATTCAATATAATTGACAGCTTCATCAACATCAAAAGCACAGCCGTATTCGCCTCCGCAGCTATCGATTGTATCCTATGCCTGCTGAAATTCTTGCGTGGTCAGGACAACAGTCATCTCGAGGCTAATGATGATAGCCGAAGCGAGACTGAGAGTATTATGAGTGATATGCCGACCCATGATTTGTGTGTTCCAGCCTTGAATGCGTTGTCGAATATTTCAAAACGCCTTGCAACAGTTTACCTCCAGCCTTCGAGTGCAATATTCCATGGTTCTTATTCCATTGTGCTTGTTGATTTGAGCCAAACTCATGATAAAGTTTGGGATGACAACTGGTCAAATACATCGGGCAGCTCAGGTAAGTTAGCAAGCTTATTTTTCTCTAAAATTTCAATTTTAGGTTGTAACACTGTTTCGTTGTTTATGTTTGTTTGTGTTTATGTTGCACTGTTTCGATGTCTCGAAGATTCTGAGGTAATCTTTCCTGCTAACATGTTCCCCGTCAGCTTGTTCTTATTGCTGTAGCTTCAGAAATGTAGCTTCTTTTCACCAGAAAATGTCAGATCCTATCTTGTTTTCTCGGATCAGCCTGTTTGCAGACTTGGCCATTTTCTGATTAAGTAACAAGAAAGCAAGTGTGACTTTCATCCTACGTTTTCCTTATTTTTCTTCAAGGAGCAAGAACTTTTAAATCATGACTCCAAAGATAATGCTGCCATTTACATCTCAAATACTTATTTAATTAGTGAGTCGGCTCTAACGCCAAGTCAGGCGTCAAATCCCGTCTTTCTTGGCAAGTTTCTATATAGCTGTCTTCTCTTGGTACCTGATCCAGGCTTATTTTCCTATTTTGGGGTATGCTTTGAAAGTCTGAGGATTATGTTCCTTATGTTATTTCTAATTAATCACTGTAATTTTTTCTCTGACAGGATCCGATTCCGAGCTGAAAGGATTCTCTTCAACCGCCAAATCAATATCCGCCATAGACGACACTGGAATTCTGCGAGTCTGGTTTTTACTCCTGGAGGGTCTGACAAGTTCTGTTGGATCGTGCCCACGGAGATTCCAAGCACAAACAATCGATTTGTTATTCGAGATCCTCAGATCCATCTCCACAGTTCCTGGTCCGCATTTTTCGATGTTTGCAATGACGCATCTCTTATTGCCGATGCTTCAGTCTTGGGTACAGAAATGTGCGAAACATCGAAACCATTTCGAAAGCACGTTCAATAGCTTCAAACACGCGTGTGGTCAAGCCACGCAGTTAGTCGTGGAGGAAATGAGACATTTTCTCAGTGTCGAGGGTAAGTTGAAATTTTTCGATGTATTTTCTTTGACACTAAAAGTGCCTTCGCTTCGGAGGTTGTTTTCTTTCTGCTATCCAAGTAAGGCGTTCTGTTACCCGGAAATGTTTGCCGCTGCCCAAGCTTACAAAAAATAGCAAACCCGGTCGAGTCTTTATATTAGGACTATTTAGAAACGAGGCAAACTCAAACTTTTGGGCTACATTTACAGCTGCATTTATCATTTCCCATAAATTTTTCTTACATTAAAATTAACTACATTTCGACACATTAGCTCAACAGCTAGATCATTCAATTCACTTATAAAGTAAATCTTATAGGGGCAATCGTAGTGACACGGATTCGAATCCCTCTTGGATTTTCTTGGTTGCTTGCATATTTGCCTTTTACAATTAGCTTTTTATTGCAAAGAATTGTTGAACGATTGCTTTACTTTATAGTGAATTTATCCAGTCGAGAGCAATTCTTTTAGAGACTTTTCATATTTTCAGGTGCAAGTGAATGTGTTCCAACTATGGTCAAATTGTTATTAGATTTATTCATAGAGTGTGTCTCGCAACCATTTGAAGCAATCGCAAGACTGGGTTGTTCATGCTTACGGTAAGTGTCATTTCATTTTAAAGGCCTATTGTCAACCATGATCCTTTGTGCACCGAATGAAAGGCGAGACAAAGAGAACCTCGGCCAGAAACGACTTTCATATCATACGAACGTCGACTTTGGCGCCAGAAAGGATCATGGTTAGCAATGGGTCTTTAACTTTCGCGTTTTAAAAGGAGTAAGCAGTTGTAACACTCGTGGATTCGATTTCTAATCCTCCGTTGATTTTAGGTCAATTTTGCGTTTGGATGTGTTAGAGAGCCCAGTTCCTGAACGTTTCTACATGCTCCTTAAGAACGTTCTTTAAAGCTCATAGGCCCGAAGATGGTATCTTTCGTAGTTTCGTGGCTCAGTTCACTTTTTGGCAAGACTATTATTTTTGCTTCTAAGGTTTGATGCTCATTAATCATGAGAAAATTACTGCAAACACTGCTTGTCTTCAATGATTTTATTGTCGAGAAATAATTTTGAAATGCCAACTGGAAGATTAGGCCATATTTTTTCGGAAACATCTGGTACAACTGCCTGTAAAATTACACTTGTTTTTTGTTAGGCACTAGTTTTATCGGGTATTGCATCCTAACGAAACAAGATTGCAATTTCCTTCGTTGTCGAGAAACTTTAGGAAAATGTGATGTACGAATCTATTCAGGGTTTTTGTCGTAGAAATGGCTTGTGTAATTTTCTGTTATGATTAAATTTTTATTTTTCCTTTCTAGACATTTATTGCTATCAGCTGGCCCCCAATTTTCAGAAGAACTATGGCACAATGTTTGCAAAGGTATCAGGCAAATCTTCGATGCTACTCTTTCAAATTTGAAAGAATTAATTGTTTGTTTTCAAAATGGAAGCACAAGTGTTAGTGGTGACAATGGGATGCATGTGAAAGTCGTTGCTCGTAAAGATGCGACATTGCAAGAAACTGCCAGGTTTCTGCAGATTGCCGAGCAGGTATAAATCAATTGCTTTATTTAGCTGAAGATGAGACAATCTCGTCTCGAAACGTTCTAATAATCATGGCCTTGTCTAATCAATTTAAAATTGCAACTGGATTTGTCTTATTAATATGTGTTAATTAACAGGAAATGTCGATTTAATACGATGCTTTGTCACTTGCCTTTCTCTGGAACGAGCCTCAAAATGATGTTCATCGTGGTCCTAATGTTAAAATTTATAATAAAGCTGCACTTTCCAGCCAATGTTTCAATTGCTTTGTTTATCAAAACTGGCAAAAGTCGATTTTTTGACTAAACTTTTAATTTCTTTTTCGCTATACCATGTCAATGACAAATTGAGGTATCATGAGATGATTTTCCCATCGATTCTTGAAACTAAGCAATGAACAGTTTAAATTGTCAAGTAATGCACAGCTAAAGAATAACTCTCAGTGTCTTAAAGTCCCATTGCTAACAATGATCCTTTGCAGGCCCAAAGTCGACTTTCATATGATACGAAATTCGTTTCTGGCCTAAGTTATCTTTGTTTTGATTTTCAATCAGCGTGCAAAGGATCATGGTTAGCAATGAGTCTTTAAATGATAAACAAATTGGTCAGTTACTTGTCCATGATAATATCGTATTTTTTCATTTAACTCAACCCGATATTTCTTTGTTTCAAAGGTGGCATTTCGTCATTAAATTTTCAAACTTGCATTCAAAGTTTTTGTATGCACGCCTTTGATTGTTTAGGTTGGCCCAAAAGGCTACAAGGTCTGAAAACTCAGCAAAAATTGATTTTACTGTAAAATGAAACAATTTATCTCTGTGCTGCTGTATTAGACCAAATTAAGCGACACCTTTTAATTTTGTGATCAATCAAATTATTGTTACTTTTCAATGTTCAATTTATAGAATATATTTTAGGCTGAGTTGTAATTTTTTTTCAACACGTTTTTTATTATTTACGTTTTTCTGAAGGTGTTCTTACTGGATTCACAAATTGAGATAAGTTCACCAAAGAAATATTCTGAGAACACATTGGATGAGGATGACCAAAGATCTTTCATATTTGTGCTCAGTTTGAATGAAGCGAAAGATAAACCAGAAACAGCAAAAACGAGGTTTGTTATTGACACAAGATTATAATACCGGGTGAGTCAGAAAAAACGTGGGGCGTTTAGCAAGCCATATTTTGGTGGAAAACAAGTCAAATCGGGAGTGTTGAAGTTTCATATTGCAGAAGAAGGATTGAATTAGTTATAGATATTTAGTTGGTTAAAGTCGGTCATTTCTTTCCTTATTTATTTGCGATTTTGTGATATAGCCATTTTGGTGAAAAGTATCGCTAGTAAAAGAACTTTCAGCTTGCTAATAATGACAATTTAAATGACTAGTCCCCAAGGGACACAACATAAGTAAAATTAGTTTTTCCTTTTGTGCTCTAACACAATGCATACGTTGTTTCAATTTTTTGGTAGAGAAACAGTATGTTTGTCATGGTTTAGAAGGTCACGCGTGCATGAATATGAATCTAATTGAAGGCCTATTTTATCAATCTTGCGAAACGCCATTTTACTAAAATCGCTCGTAATTCTGGAACGAAAAGACCGATTTCGACCAAACAAATTTTCGTATCTAAGTTAGATTTTCTTCTATGCAATGAACTTTAAAGAAACGAATTTGCAAATTAGATTGCATCAATAAAAATTGGCAAACACCCCACGTTTTTTCTGACTCACCCGGTACATAATTCTTTATCTTTCTCAGATAAATCAAGGCCCGTACACTGGAGTGCCATTGATTCCATTCAGCGTTTGCTATATTTTCTTGCACATGTAACAGCTTGTAGAGATTATTTTGCATTGATGAGTTTGAAAAAGGCCAGAGGGTTTTGAGACTCTGATGATTTACAGAGCTATTTGTTTCAAGATACTTATAGATAAAGATAAAATCTTTAGCTATTAAATTGAACCTTGAAGGCTAGAACCCCATCTTTACTCTGGTGGAATTCCAGATTATACCCCCAAAGATAAACTTTTAAACATAATGAATTATCTAATTTTATGAAATGCGAGGTCCTGAAATAACCCGTAAATCAGTTGCAGCCATGGTGCTTAAATTTGATCTATTTTAAATTGCCACAGTTGAAGCTCTAAGACAAATTAAACTTCAAGTCAGTCATTTGCGTAGTTCTTAGGATTCAGTATTTGATCTGTCTAATCAAAAGTTGGCTTTAAATAGTCTAAAGCATAGATAAAGAGTCTGCAGAGATAAAGAATCTAAAGCATATTCACGTTGTGAAATGTGTAATTCTAAATGAGTTAACCTTAAAATTATATTACATTGAGAATAAAATGTAAAATGAATATGAAATTTTTACTTTTCCATTTAGAAGTGTAAGATCAATCATTAAAATCATGAATTAAATTTCATTTTAGAATACCATTTAAATCAATAATGGTTGGTTTGTTGGCGAATCAAATACTGGTTCACACATTGGGATCGATCCTTCTGGAAAATTCCGATTCGAGTAGTTTGTTTACAAACACAGTCCTAGCTTCAATTACCGACTCCGGATTAGTTCAGAAAAATCCGGACGATTCAAGTGAAAGTCCTCTACCTGGACTATTGTGTTATCTATCACCGGCAAATCTTTCGATTCTATTCGACTGCCTTTTGGAGACGAACCGGATTGCGCATGATTTCAACACAAGACCGGGCCTCAAAGCATTGATTCAAAAACTCGGGAAACTTCCAGCTCCCGGGAATTTGCTGCGTCAGTCGATTACGTCATACGCGTATTATCTGAACACTCTGTTTCAAATTTCCCGCCATGATGGAGAAAACTTCTCAATTTCACACATCAAGAGGATCTTAACAGGCGAGAAACCGGTGGTTGAAGGGGCTGGCGACTTACGCAAAACCGCCGGTAAAGATGATAGCCCTAACCCACAGGTTATCGATAAACACAAGGATCTCTTGAAAGGAGGCCGGAATATCGACTGGATTGTACATCGCCTGTACGAGGCTTGCAATCATTTAAGCGGAACGTACACCAAATTACACATGTCAGATATATTCGAACAGGATTCTGGGTTTGACTCATTTTCAAGCTCATTCTCGACGCCAGTCTCATCTCCGTTCAAAGGCCAGGCGAAACCACAAGACACGTCATCACAAGAAAGTCTAGAAACATTGCGGATCAGCAAACAAATTGAAGGTAATGCGAAAGAGTTTTCACCATTTCGGTTTCCAAGGTTACGAAAGGAGGATGATGGGAGATTTGTCGAACAGGACAGTCGTGATTCAATTCATTTAAACAAACAGCAACAACAACAATTAATGAAAAGGCGGGAAGATGAAATCGTGCATTTGAACGCTTGGGCACAACTTGTTATAAACATTTTAGAGCTGCTTCTGGCTTTGCCTACCCTTCAATTCAAGTCAGTACTCCCGGCTGTGTTTCCGTCTGTNGCCAGGCGAAACCACAAGACACGTCGTCACAAGAAAGTCTAGAAACATTGCGGATCAGCAAACAGATTGAAGTTAATGCGAAGGAGTTTTCACCATTTCGGTTTCCAAGGTTACGAAAGGAGGATGATGGGAGATTTATCGAACAGGACAGTCGTGATTCAATTCATTTAAACAAACAGCAACAACAACAATTAATGAAAAGGCGGGAAGATGAAATTGTGCATTTAAATGCTTGGGCACAACTTGTTATAAACATTTTAGAGCTGCTTCTGGCTTTGCCTACCCTGCAATTCAAGTCGGTACTCCCGGCTGTGTTTCCGTCTGTGACGTCACTTATAACGACTGTTTATGACGCTCGAGTTAGGCAACTTGTATGTAATGTTGTTAGACGTTGTGGAGCCATCTATGGTATTATCTGAAATTAATGTAAATTTTCATCGAGAATTAATGCACTCGTGCCTACAGTCTGTTCCAACAATCTTGTCACACGGATTTTGCATCGCAGAAATAGCTTTGCGTGTATCGATCATTGATTTATTTATCGTCTATTTTTACATTCGCTATTTTTCATTTTTTTTTTCATTTAACATTCTTTAAAGTTGGTTATTTACAAATAGTTATTAGCATATATATATATACACAATAACTAATTCAAACCAACTACAAACTAAAACTAATTACATAATATAATATACGCTACAATTAAACAGATAAAAGAAAGCACTTTGCATCAGTACGTTTGCTCTTAAATACTTTGAAGATTTTTTCAAAACATGTCACCGTCAAATTCTGAACAAAGATATTTGTGTGACAAGAAGCTTTGGACAGACTGTAAATAGAACCAGGCAACGAGTGCTTCATATAGCGAGAACAATTCCGGTTAGTACTGTATGTTGGGACGCCCTTGAAGAATTCAGTGTAATAGGGATGAGCTATTTTCTGAAGTGTAACCTGAAGTGTAAATGAAATCAATTTTGACACTCCAAAGACGCTAAATACTTGACTTGATAAAGCTGTACTAGCAAAGTTTTGATGGTTGTTTTAAATTCTGTTTCGTAACTAGATTAATAAGTAAGCTTAGATATCCCATCTTAAATGCGTTTACCAATGTGAAGCATTGTCTCCCTTCCAAATAGACACCTGAGGTGGTGAAAAAAGTAGTTGGGAACCCTTAGATATTTATGCTGAAAATGTCTGTGAGTGATATTATTTGACAGAGAACATCTTTCTCCATCTCTGGGGATCTGGTTGCTGACGGAATGAGACTACCAACAATTTTATGTTGCAGAAGTATTTATTTTTCCAAATTTTCATTAATTTTCCTCGCCATACCTTTTCAAGAACTTTCAAGATTTTTCCCCGATAGATATTGGCAAATTTTGAAGAATATGTTTTTGAAGAGTATATCCCCTTGTATTGATTTGGTATCATTAGTAACACAGGTCGGAAAACTCTCAGGGAATTGCCTTAGTAAACATCAATAAATCAATNAGATATTTATGCTGAAAATGTCTGTGAGTGATATTATTTGACAGAGAACATCTTTCTCCATCTCTGGGGATCTGGTTGCTGACGGAATGAGACTACCAACAATTTTATGTTGCAGAAGTATTTATTTTTCCAAATTTTCATTAATTTTCCTCGCCATACCTTTTCAAGAACTTTCAAGATTTTTCCCCGATAGATATTGGCAAATTTTGAAGAATATGTTTTTGAAGAGTATATCCCCTTGTATTGATTTGGTATCATTAGTAACACAGGTCGGAAAACTCTCAGGGAATTGCCTTAGTAAACATCAATAAATCAATGGACTAGATCTTTCTATGCAGTCAAGCCACAGTCAATCTAAGGTAGCTACTGTTAATTAGCAAACATGTCTCGGATTATCCACTGTCAATACGATACAACTAAAAATAGGCAATATTACTCCTTAGAAATCATGTGTTGCAGCATTATACAATAAACAGAATGCATTAATGTAAATAAACAAATAAATAACAATCTAAACAATAACTGCGAGTAGGTTTAGAGTTATTTTTATTTATTTCGATGTTCTTCTAATACATGAAGATATGAATTGCTTCATTCCTTGGATTATAAATTCTTTCAGGAGGGTATTTTATTTTCCTTCCGAGACGTAGATACTTTGTCGTGTTGTTTTCAGACAAACTACACTTGCTTTCAGCTTTTCTTACCAACGGTCTAAATATCTTCCAAATTCTAAAATCCAAAATCTGTTGACACTGTTCTGCCATCTGGCTACTACGTTCGTTTTTTACTTGTTCAAAGCTCTGGTTTTAAGAAGTTTGTGCTTTCAAGATAAATATCTCAGTCCACAAGGCACCGATATGGACAAGCAAGGCATCAAGGTTTAACTATGGAAGAGCAGCTTTACTAATTTTTAAGCAAATAAGCAATCTGTAATATTTTCTTATATTTCCTAATAGGCCTGTATCCAAGTATCCCCACACATGTGCTATTTATATATTTGAAGTAAAAGCGCTCGCTTTGCTCGCACCTCAACATTCCTAGCTCCTGCGGACAGTTTATCAAACACCAAAATCTTTGAAAGGTAAATTTTCTTCAATTTATATTTATCACCTTTTTCTTCTAAAGTTTTGAAAACATAAAAAGCAATTTTCGGGAGCAAGGGAACAGGACCTAAAATTGTCCAGAGCAAGGGAGCCACAGAATATGAGAACTAGGGAGCACATGAATCTTTGGGGAAGATGACATTGCTGGAAACAGCAGGATAAGTTTGAAATAAGGATGGAAGCAAGCTTTGGTTACAAGGGGAGCAAGGGTGCAACAACTCCCCTGTTAGAGCCTCAGTCTTGAAATTTTGTGTTTATATTGTCAAACCTTCTGATATTTTTGAATCGATCATAACCCAAACCTTCTGGTATTCACAAATATCAACTCTCGTCTATGGATTCTAAGCTGCCTTAAAACATTTTCAGAAGGCAGCTTTAGCTTTCTATGGGGATCTTTTAACCTGACTCCATGATTCGAGAAAAGAATGATTTTACATAAAGCCGTAGCTCACTGCTACAACTTATGAAAATGATTGCATTCAAAGTGGAGTTAAGGTAAGTCAACAGCAAACACCATGTTAGTGCATGCGCATATGTCATACTTTGTATGTCTGGATATGATGCAAAATACACAATTACACCAGGCAGGTAACAGAATAACATTGCAACAGTGATAAGTAGAACTGCTTTTGCAAATTCGCGGTCAGGCCGTTTTCTGTTATTCTTCGGGTCAGCTTCAATGTTTGCACCTCTGAAGTTCTTGACATCGTTGTGCTCGACATTGTTGCGGTTCTGTGGTTCATTGACGATTTCTTCTACAGACCTGCTTTCGAGGGACTTCTTCGTTTCAAAATTATTTTCAAGCGGTTTCGTAATCTGGATAATTGAATCTTTCGATTGAATATGGCACTCAGGTTCATGCAGTATCCCTAGGGACAAAATCTTGTCACTCTCTTTAGTGTCATCATCAATATTCTTGTCCTTGACGCATATTCGAAGCTCATTGTTTAGATCAGTTCGAGCTGTACTACAGGGATCCGTGCTGGGGCCATTTCTTACATCATCAACAAGCATATCCACATTATTCTCAGCAATTGTTGAAGCTTTCCCACCGGGATCCATGCCCGGAACACTGTTTGATCGTCTTTTGCAAAGATCATTCTGTGGACCATTGTTTACAGTGTCTTCATAGGAATCATTGTCCGGACAGTTGCTTGAAGTGTTTGCAGACTGATCATTCGCCCGGCCATTGTTTGAAGTATCCGCACATTCGCAATCAGGTTGATATTTGGGATCACTGTGGGACCGAACGTTGCAAGAACCCAAGACATCGTTGTATTTAGGTTCACAAGGATAATTATGTGAGCTATCATTCTTTTCATTGTTTTGAACAGCCTGGGTTGCCTCAACGGTGTTGACATTTTCAACAGGCTTTGTTTCATTCCCAATGTTACTCTCGATATGTAGATTATCAACTGCTCTTTTTAAGGACCAGTATGCANTTTACAGTGTCTTCATAGGAATCATTGTCCGGACAGTTGCTTGAAGTGTTTGCAGACTGATCATTCGCCCGGCCATTGTTTGAAGTATCCGCACATTCGCAATCAGGTTGATATTTGGGATCACTGCGGGACCGAACGTTGCAAGAACCCAAGACATCGTTGCATTTAGGTGCACAAGGATAATTATGTGAGCTATCATTCTTTTCATTGTTTTGAACAGCCTGGGTTGCCTCAACGGTGTTGACATTTTCAACAGGCTTTGTTTCATTCCCAATGTTACTCTCGATATGTAGATTATCAACTGCTCTTTTTAAGGACCAGTATGCAAAGATATACAACAGACAGCTGCTTGTTATACCAACCACATGAAACAAGGTCCATCCTAGCGTGTAATTATCTTTCAAGCTGGGAGAGAAGGGGCCAAGATACACTACAGAACTCACAAGGCCGATCAGGGCATTTCCAGAAACCAATAGAACCGCTCGTTTGTTTGTCATAATTTCCTCGTACCGGGTCAAGTAACGCATCCGAACGTACCGATCTAGTGCGATTATTACTGTAAACCGACCTGTGAAGCTTGCGAAAAATAGCAATATGACCCCAGCGTAATATTGAAAGTCTGAGTAATATTTTCCTTTGGGAATATTGATAATATTAATAGTGTGGCTAAAAATTCCCGAGAGACCAACACAAATGTCTGAGATGCTCATGAGCAGAATAAAACGATATGACAAAATGTGGAGCTTCTTGAGTTTTCGAAGTGCATAAACCAGAAATATGTTCACAATGATGTTTGTGAAGTCGATGAAAAACATCAAGATAAAAGGTGGTAGAAATAATTTTGGATCCAAATTCATTTTCAGGCCGTGTTGTGTTGTGTTGTATTGTGTTGTGTTGTGTTGTGTTGTGTTGTGTTGTTTTGTGTTTTGATTTTGTTGTGTGTTGCTGGTATAGATGTTGTCAGAAGCAACAAAATCAAAACCTTTAGAATAGTTCCTTTGTCGAATTGTAGGGGCTCATCTGCTTCATAGATTTAAGTCCACGTCCGTTGGAAGTCATTTCTCAACTTGTGATCCTCCTTTGATTTTTCTTTCTGTCAACTAAAGAGCTTCTTGAACGGCAAGGTGAAGTGAGCTGTTTCAAGTTTATTGTTGTCTGCCTGAGATCTTTATCATATCAGTAAAACTTCCCAGTTGTCTTTGCGTTGTATGCAGTAATTAACTTCATAAGCTTCGATCTAAATCTCTAGCGCATCTTTTCTCGACTTGTGATCAAACTTTGACTTTTCTTTCCGTCAACTAAAGAGCTTCTTGAACGGCAAGGTGAAGTGAGCTGTTTCAAGTTTATTGTTGTCTGCCTGAGATCTTTATCATATCAGTAAAACTTCCCAGTTGTCTTTGCGTTGTATGCAGTAATTAACTTCATAAGCTTCGATCTAAATCTCTAGCGCATCTTTTCTCGACTTGTGATCAAACTTTGACTTTTCTTTCCGTCAACTAAAGAGCTTCTTGAACGGCAAGGCGAAGTGAGCTGTTTCAAGTTTATTGTTGTCTGCCTGAGATCTTTATAATATCAGTAAAATTTCCCAGTTGTCTTTGCGTTGTATGCAGTAATTAACTTCATAAGCTTCGATCTAAATCTCTAGCGCATCTCTTCTCGACTTGTGATCAAACTTTGACTTTTCTTTCTGTCAACAAACAAGCCTCTTGAGCTGCAATGCACCATGAGCCCTTAGAAGTTCATTATTGGCCGCGTGAGATCTAAACTAAATCAGTTCAGTTCCTAGTTGTCTTTATGCTGCATGCAATAGTTGAAGAACCCAACAAAATCAAGCTCCCCAAAATTGTTATTCGTCGCTATTTCAGCTTGCTGTGATTCCAAAAAGGAATTCCTTGATTTCTTGTCATTGCCTACACCATCTGTATTTACATAAAGATTATTTATCTTCAATCTCCAAGCATGTTATTAACTTGAAGCTTAATTAGGCAATATATTTGCAAATATTTATGGCTTTAAGCAGCTCAGAATGTTCGGGGAGGTGATCTTTTATTGGGAATTTTAAGGACAACTTCTTTTGCTGCCCCTGTGCTATGTAACGCCTAACAGACAGTCGCGCCGCAGGTAATTCGTTTAATAATATGTTTTAAAATCATGAAGACAGAGTCCAGAAAAATTCACGGTTCCACGGCTGTAAGCCGGAGGAAAGTTTTGCTTGTTATTGTCATATTGAGGAAGGTTTAGTAATTTTTATAAGAAGCCTAAGAAAGTTTTGGGTTATTTTGGCAACAGCAACTGGTTTATATATTTTAGCGTTGTAAACGACGAGAGGAGTTCAAAAAATCTGGTTAGTTGACTTGATAAGACGAGGAAGGTCTAACTGATGAAATTAGCATCCAGAGGAAGGTTTGATCTTTTCTAGACTCTGCATGAAGATTCATTAAGTATCTCAAATTAATTCTTGAGATATATTCAACTGATTTAGAAGAAACTGAGGTGCGAAGACAGAGTTAACTATGCGTATCAACATGGTCATCGATATGCAAAAGCAAAAATATGTTAGGAGACGTTTCATTGTCACTTGTGAAACTATGATTACTTGATAACAGGGGCGCATCTAAGGGGGGTGGTTGTGGGGGTTGCAACCCGTGCCCTTTTCAGTAGATAACAAAGGAAAACAAGCATGTTGAAATAAGTTCATAGTGCTGGTGCGTGTGTAGATGCCCCATTTCTACCATACAACCCCTGCCCTTAAAATTTCCTAGTTGCGCGCCTGAATAATCTAAGTAAACTTTTAGAACATTTTTACCAACATGGATTCACTTGTTTGTGATTTAATGATGGTCTCGAATCCCTTATTCCACTGAAAATTTATTTTCATATTTCTAAAGTAAATTAATTAACTAAAGGAAGAAATGTTGAGATATAGATGTACTGTCTTAATTAACTCTGGTGTCCGAAGCGGCAAAAACGGCAAAGAGCATAAGAAATATTATTTATCTTGTCAAATTATTTTCTTATATGTTTTAAATGGAAAATGACTTTTTAAAGACCCGTTGCTTGCTAACCATGATCCTTTGTGGCGTCAAAGCCGACTTTCGTATGATCTGAAAGTCGTTTTTGGCCTAAATTCTCTTTGTCTTGCTTTTCATTCGGCGCACAAAGGCTCATGGTTAGCAATGGGTCTTTAATATTTGTTCATTTGGAATCTTAAACCCTCTGTTTAAAGTGTTGGAAACAAAATATGATAAAATGAAATTGATGACCGGATGATCCAAAAAAGTTTCAATTCTGATCATGAATTATCCTCAAATTCCAAACAACCATATATTCATTTATGATGCAAAGTGAACTTAGATGACAAATATATTTCACAAAAGTCGACAATGTAATTCTAAAATTACCAAAGATTTTTCTTGGAAGCTGTTTCCAAAAATGACTGAAAAAAACAAGAAATTGCGATAAAATATCGTCATCAGCCTAAAACTAAAATGCCCATAACCACAGACTGACGATGTGATTCCTTGCATTCGTTCAATTTTTTTAATCTGATGTTTTCATTTATAATATCATTCAATTCAATGCGGAAAACTGAGACTCATGTAATCAGTCTACATAACCACCACAAAAGATGATATTATTTATACACTACAAAATTCTATTTTTGATAACTAAACATACGCTTCTTCACTAACTATATAAAATTCAAAAGAGAATTAAAAAGTATCGCAAACTTGCTTCACATGTTTCGATCTGTGATCTTTATCAATGACCTGTTCTTGCAAAAATTATTTAAAGATCACAGATCGAAACGTTTGAAAGAAGTTTGCTATGTTTTTAAATTCTGTTGTAAAATGAGTAATTACCAAGAAGGCTCTTTAAGAAACAACAATACCTATTGTAAAATAAGCCAATGTCATGGAGGTTCCTTAGCCTCCCTCACTGCATAAGGCCCTCAACTTACTCTCATCTCATCTCATTGAATTGAATTGCTGTTGTTGTCGCTGCAGTGAGGCCCTTATTTCCTAGAGCTGTAAGAGTGGTCAAAAATTTCAATCGGCATATGATTTCTCACGTCCCAATCAGAATGCAGGATTAGTTGTAGCGTTATCAGTTCAGTCAAAGAGCGAAACTACGACATGTATTGAGTCTAGAGGTTCCTATTGATACTTAGCAATGCCTATTATAAAATAAGCCAATCCCATTGAAGGTCGTAAGTTCGCTCTTTTGTCTTCTAATCTTCTTTCACGTTGTTGTCTCCCAACCTGGTTCCGAGGGCCAGTTTCCTACGTCATGCTGGATTCAGCAGCCTCCTTTTGGGTCATGGGAACGAGGTTGGTTGTCTCCACGCTTTGGCCAAAAGATCTTGAACGCAGCTTTTCTGATGTCTTTACTTCTATAGCAGTACACAAGCGGATTTGCAAACCTGCTTAGAGCTGTGAACAATTTCGCCCACATATCAAACTGCAATATCGTTGCTCCATCTTTGCAGTATTCAGAATTTCTCGTCAATGTAAAAATCAATTTCGCGACAAATGGCAGACTAGAAGCAATCCAAATTCCCAACACAATGCCAACTGTGTAGGCTTTCTTGCGTTCTTTGCTTCTGAGCTGCACCTCTCTATTCTCATCGCCTTTAAAAGTTCCAAGGTTCACGACCCTAGATTGCCTTGATGCTACTTTGTATATTCGGCAGTACATTAAAATAACTGAAAGCATTACTCCAGCCAAAATCCCCAATAAAGTCGCTGCGGAGCCTTCAACGCTCGAGGAGTTCTTTCTTGACTGTGAAGCTACTGCGATGACATTCAATGCCAGCACAGAACACAGGACTGATGCAATTGCCACTAAATACTGCTTGCATGTCACACAACGGTGATACCAGAATGGGTAGCATATAGCCACATAGCGATCTAATGTGATCACAAACGAATATGCCCCTGATAAAACGGCAAAGAAATTGAACGAGACAAAATAAGCTAGGGTCAAAGCTCTCGTGCGATAGCCATAGCGTATGCCAAAGAGATAAACAAGAAAAATAGGTTCGTAGATCAATCCCACTAGCAAATCTGCCACGCATAACGCAGCAAGCATCAGATTTGAAGGTGTCTGTAATGACTTTGTTTTTATGAATGCTACAAGGAATATAGAGTTTCCAACTATGGTGAGGAGAGTAGGTAGCATACCTAGGCCTGCAATAATTTCAGCATTGAGCATTATATTGTCCATGACTTGCACACATTTTGCAGCAATCGCAGCCATGTTGTAGTTTATTGTTTACCATTGCAGTAAGACGTAAGGGCTGTCTGTAAATTGGTTGAACTGCGAGGTAAGGCAACCTTGATTGACAATCTTTGAGCTCTAGCAATCAATCAGTCAATCAATCAATCAATCAATCAATCAATCAATCAATCAATCAGCCAAGCTACTTTGCTAAGAAAAGCCTACTTTTCACTCTCCTAAGTTGCGATTATTGCTTTCTTTCATGCCATTTGCTTGAAATATTCTTTAAGAAGCAGTTAAATGCAGAAACGACCTTTGATTGACAGTCTTTGGGCTGTTACCATCAATCAGCCACTCTCCATGGAGTGATAACTGCTATAGCTTTTAGACAACGTATCTTTGACTGACAGTCTTGTGTGTTCTTGGAGCCGTCACCATCAAGCACTCGTGTTAACTGCGGNCAATCAATCAATCAATCAATCAATCAATCAATCAGCCAAGCTACTTTGCTAAGAAAAGCCTACTTTTCACTCTCCTAAGTTGCGATTATTGCTTTCTTTCATGCCATTTGCTTGAAATATTCTTTAAGAAGCAGTTAAATGCAGAAACGACCTTTGATTGACAGTCTTTGGGCTGTTACCATCAATCAGCCACTCTCCATGGAGTGATAACTGCTATAGCTTTTAGACAACGTATCTTTGACTGACAGTCTTGTGTGTTCTTGGAGCCGTCACCATCAAGCACTCGTGTTAACTGCGGTTGAAAACTCTGAAAGTTGACATTCTTTCGTTGTGACAACTCTTTGCTAGATAAATGTTAGTGCTAGAAAGACGAATACTCTACATACAGTTCTAGGTATCAAATAATATTGCAAGGCAACTTGATTGACATTGCACAAGTTGTTCCTGTCAATCACTCACATTTCTATACCATCTTTTGTGCTACATTTTCTTCAAGAAGAAAACCATTTCTGCCAAGTGGCACCCTAAAGACAGACGCTCCTCCACTAGAAGATTGTTATGCCGTTTTATGAAGTTATACAATTCTAAGCTGAAGTAGGTTAAACAACTCTACTTGTCAACGATGGCACAAATTTAGAAAGTAAAGTCTGATTTAGCATGCTCTTGAAGAATTTAAACCGATGATAGTATAAGAAATTTAAAAAATCACAACATGAGCTTATCAAAAGAACTGAAAAACTTAATTTCATAGTCCAGCCACAGCATATTATTGAAATTCTCTTTTGATGATCATCAAAATTCTCAAGGTATAATTAAAAAATTTGAGCCTACTTTTAGATGATTAGTATTTGGCAAACTAATAACTATAGTTGTTGTGCCTTTGACTATTTGTACGTCTTCAAAAAACATTGATAATTAATAAAGTACATTCATGGCATGAATCTCTCCTTTGGCGTAAGATTTTACTTTTAAAAGAGCCTGTTTGCTGATTGGTTGATCATTTGTCCATCGTAGACGAAGTGCTTTTCCAAATCTAAAATGTCAAATGGGAAGTTATTCTGTTTTGACAATAAAGTTGTACAAGACCAGACCAGATTCCACTTCTTGGCCATTTGTATAGGACCTAACTGTTGCCCATTAATTTAGAAAATCAGTCAGTGTCGGGCGGACAAGTCATAAACTGTTTCGCAAACAGCCTCAAAAACACACAATTTTAGCATGTATTGAATTAGAAATTCGAGTCCATTATGGGATCTCTCGTAATTGAATCTATATGTTTAAAAGTGTTTTTATGTGTGGTTCCCAAAGTAACGCTTTCTTCAGCGAAAAATCCACTGATGACGTAAACTCTCTATTCATATTTCAGCTTCTGCACATGCGGGCTCAACTATATTCATTTTTGTCAACTGGGCGAAGCAAAGAAAGTGAAAACTTTTGAAAACTGTCTGTTATGTTGTGCATGTTTAGCTAAATTAATTTGAGTTATATTGCAAAATACCCTGGGTGCCGGATCCACACTGCAAGAAAGACGGTTATATGTGTGTCTGACACCAAGCGTCATTGCAAAGCGTAGGGATTGTTTTTATCGGTCATGCTTGTACGACCTACCTGGTTTTGAAGCATGCTCTGACGCAAGAGATGATTATCAAATTGTTTCCACGCGCACCACAACTTAAACTGGTTGCATGTAGCCTTGATAAAGCTGTACCTTAGAACTCTCATATGAAATGATAAGGAAAAGGTTTTGGACTAAAATACAGTGATTTATAAATTACTATTACTCAAAATAGGTTTTTTTGCTCTATTATCTCATCACCCATTTCTCATAAGACTACAATAGCATTCATGAATCAAATTAATTTGGTTATTGACAGAAATGCACAAAGAAGTCTCACAAAACGCGAACCTTATTTGGGCAATGCAAAGAACAATGCTTTCAAAGTAAATTCAGCTTGTGTCATCCCAGGGCGTGATTGTTTGCATGCATCTTGTTATTTAAAGCTATGAAAATAATCAAAGACAAACTGGAGACAGCTGGTGAGCGAAATAAAGAGAGATGAACAGATTGCTCATTAGCAGCAGAAATATTAACGTGAATGTTTGAACCGTTTCAATCGTTTAAATCATGTGAATCGTTCATATAATTTGGTAAAATTTAACAAGAAATTGAATGCACTGATTTCCTTTAAATTACGCAAAGCGGAATCGATTACATTGGCTCAGCATCGAGAGCGTTGGCACTGATAAACTCGAAAGTTAAGCTGCTCAACTGTTGATGTCAGGAAACCAAGGAAAGAATTTGAAGCATCCAGTTTACCTTGCACTGCATGAAATATTTTATGTAGCATCAGGAGAATTGCTGGTATCTAAAAGAAACTGATGATAATTGTTACAGAGGCTCAGTTCATCCAGCAGTTTACATAAATCGATTTACAGGAAGGAAAAGCTAGATCACAATCAAGAGAAAGTGTTTTGCAAGCTTGGATTGAAATCTAGGAGTCTAATTGAATAGAGTCAGAAATAACCAAGTTACTGCAAACTCCATTTGTTGTTGTCATATTCTCAAACATAATTGTCAAGCTGTCATAGATTGAGCTCAAGAGGTTGTATTGCTGTAGCGTTGAATTTGGTAATTAAAGCAAAGAGCTGGTTAGGATTTGGGCAAGAGAGAACCCTGCATGCCGTCAAGTCAACAAGAAAGCTTGCCAAAGATTTTTATTTTTGAGGCTGACAAAATATAGGCCAGCACGAAACTCTCAATACGGCCTTGAAATTAAAATGGATCCACGGATTATTTTACCGCCTTACATCTTCATCGACTTCACAAACATCATTGTGAACATATTTCTGGTTCATGCACTTCGAAAACTCAAGAAGCTCCACATTTTGTCATATCGTTTTATTCTTCTCATGAGCATCTCAGACATTTGTGTTGGTCTCTCGGGAATTGTCGATCACACGATTTATGCGCTTTGCTTTTCCTGTGTTTCAGCTCTTCGACACTACTCTAATCAAGTAACTGTATTCTTCCTATACTTCGCAGGTCGGTTCACCATAATAATTGCATTAGACCGGTATATCCGCATGCGTTACCTAACGCGGTATGATGACATTATGACAAACAAGCGTGCATGTTTATTAGTTGCTTGCAATGCATTGTTAAGTATTGTGGAGTTTATAATCAATAATGTCCCCCTTTCCAAAAACACTACAAAATACTTAGCATTGGGATCCGCAGTGCTTCATACATTTGGTATATTGATCGGTTTTGCTTTGTACTTCTGGGCATACCGGTCTGTAAAAAGAACAGTTGAAAATCTACATATCGAGACTAACATTGGGAAAGAAACAGAGCCGGTTGAAAATGTCAATGCAGTTGAAGAAAACAGAGATGGACAGAATAATAGCACAGGGAATTATCCTTGTGAACTTTCAAGCAATGATGCTATTGGTTCTTGCAAAGGCCGGTATGCTAGCGAGCACGAATACAAACTTGGTGTTGAAGGACATGATACCTCAAGCAATGGTCCGGGCAAGGGTCTATGTGTAGAAGTTTCAAACGATAGTCGGGGAAAGGATCTTAATAAAAGCACTTTAAATACCGGTCTGGACACGGACCTCTGTGCAGACGTTCTAAACAATGGTCCAGTGAAGGATACTTATTCAAAGAGAATAACCAATGTTCCGAGCATGGATCTTTGTAGAAAAGCCTTAGCAGTTGCCGGCAATGACGTTGATATGCTTGTTGCTGATGCAAGAAATGGCCGCAGCACGGATCCCTGTGGTACAGCTCAAACTGATGTAAACAATAAGCTTCGCATAGATATCGATAAGAGAAATATTGATAACAGTAATGAGGAGAGGGACAAAGTTTTGTTTCAAGGGATTATAAATGAACCTGAGTGTTATAATCCTACGAAAGATGCTGCTTTCAAGATTACGAAACAACTTGAGAAGAGCTTCGGAGCCAAGAAATCATCCAAAGAAGAGCCCCGTAACACATTGCGACATATTCGTAATATAATGCAAAACAAAGAAGATTTAGAATTGGCCAATGAGCAGCAGTATATCAAAGATGTAAAACACATGTCAAAGCATAGCAGAGGCGCTACGGTTGATGAAGCTCCAAAGAACGTTAGAAGACGCCCTGACCAAGAATTCGCAAAGGCAGTTCTCCTCATCAGTGTTGCAATAGTTGTTTGCTATATGCCTGGCTTACTTTTGTCTTATTTTTGGCTACTTCTGGGCATGCCTAGAACGGCGGACTATAAGTATGCGCGAACATGGGGTAATTTGTTGAATCACTTAAACTCAACTTTAAATGCAATTATTTTCATAAGTTGTAGCAGTGAGCTACGGCTCTATGTAAAATCGTTCTTCGCTCGTATGATTGAATCAGTTTAGAAATTTCCGATAGACTACTATGGAGTAGAGCGAGATAACGTCACATGCCTAGATACGGTGAAAACAAACGGGTTGCTATGTGAATGAAAATAAAAATGCACACACAAAGACGTGATTAAAAATCTAATAGCCTCCTTAGGTGTTTTCCTGATTGCTTATCAGTCTCACTGACTGACGGGGCAACCGTGCATAAAGAATTTGAAAATGAAAAAGAGAGGAAAATGCTGTGCAGTCGCTTTGCATATTCTTTAGCATATTTACAAAGCAGCTACGTTAGTTCCGTAGTTTAAGCCTATAGCAAATCGTTGCATTTTGCCTCATTTTCAGCTCGAAATTTGTTACTGTGGTTACCTCGCTCTACTCTCTTGCTGACATATCCACATATTTAAGGCAGTTAAGGACTTTACAGATGAGCATTAGCATCCTAAATGCCACAAGGTTGGACCTTAAAAACACAAGATTTCAAGAGTTGTATCTCAGCAAACAATTCTTTGTGTTTTCAAAATCAAATGAGATATCCTTATCAAATTCTGGTCAGAGATACGTCCAAGATTTTGAAGGAAAGCTGTTGTTAAAGTTGGCTGTTTGATAAACTCGCAGGTACTATAAACATTGAATCGCGAGCGAAGCGAGCGCTTTTCCTTCCTAGTTATAAAGAGTACATTCCAGGGGGTGTTAGTTCAAGTTNATCCACATATTTAAGGCAGTTAAGGGCTTTACAGATGAGCATTAGCATCATAAATGCCACAAGGTTGGACCTTAAAAACACAAGATTTCAAGAGTTGTATCTCAGCAAACAATTCTTTGTGTTTCAAAATCAAATGAGATATCCTTATCAAGTTCTGGTCAGAGATACTTTCAAGATCTTGAAGAAAAGCTGCTGTTAAAGTTGGCTGTTTAATAAACTCGCAGGTACTATAAACATTGAATCGCGAGCGAAGCGAGCGCTTTTCCTTCCTAGTTATAAAGAGTACATTCCTGGGGGTGTTAGTTCAAGTTTGTCCATTACCAGCTCAGCCCACCACTCGTTAATGTTAATCAGTCGGCTAACCTATGCTTGGACTTGCCCAAGTCATCTTGAATAAAAGGAAAGGACTACTTCTTCTGAACAGCTCAATGTTTACAAAAATCAAGTGATAACTTTGAAGATTCTAAAGTGCCTGGTGAGTCAGAAAAATGTCTCCACTGTTTGAACAATTGTACAGGAAAAGCTATGCAACAAATTTGTAAAATGTAAAATCCATCATCTTACTGAGGCTTCAAATTAATTTTCAAGATTTTTCTCATAATTTTGGGTGCATTATTTCTTGCTGAAATCAGGAATTAGCAAATGGTCTCCATTCTCCATGTGCTCAAAAACAGCAAAGAAATGGGCTGTTCACTATCACGTAGATTATGAGTTTTTGATGGACAGCATTGGTGGGAAAGCATGATCACATTTAAACAGTTTCAGTATATTTATAAATCCACGCCTCAGCTAAGAAAAACATAAATTTCACCAGTTTTCTTCCTTGCAATAGTCTTGATAACAAACTTAATTATATTTCCTTATCGATTTATTTAGAGAGTAGTTAAAAACTTCCTGTAATAAGGGTTGGTTCACACCAGGGAGATCAAGTACACACCTCTCTTGTTCACACTAGAGTAAAAGTGCGTTAAAACGGTGATAACGCATTGTCAAAACTAATTTAAAACGCATTTTTAGTGAGTTATCGCTGGCAAACGGAATAAAGACATTTTTATAGCATCAAAATGCATCAGGAAATGTTCAAAGGTGGCAACAAAATCTCAAATTGAGCGCTAAAATAATGTTGATGCTTTTTCTGTCGCACTTCTAACATATTTCTAACGCNACTTAATTATATTTCCTTATCGATTTATTTAGAGAGTAGTTAAAAACTTCCTGTAATAAGGGTTGGTTCACACCAGGGAGATCAAGTACACACCTCTCTTGTTCACACTAGAGTAAAAGTGCGTTAAAACGGTGATAACGCATTGTCAAAACTAATTTAAAACGCATTTTTAGTGAGTTATCGCTGGCAAACGGAATAAAGACATTTTTATAGCATCAAAATGCATCAGGAAATGTTCAAAGGTGGCAACAAAATCTCAAATTGAGCGCTAAAATAATGTTGATGCTTTTTCTGTCGCACTTCTAACATATTTCTAACGCAGTTGTATAGTGAACTGTGCTATTTAATGAAATTGTTAATTATGCATGACATCGTAGGTTTGTCCCGGCTTGACCTTCCAAATTCATACAAAATGGGATTTTTTTCCCCAATCATACTTTAGTTGTATTTCGCTAGGAGTCAGAGGATGTGTTTTGTCTCCTATTAGAGAAGAATCGACTTTTAAAGTGCAGAAGAAAGGAGGAATTGCGGAGTGTTCTCGCAACGAAACATAGAAGATTCTACAGGATAAGCATAGAAGAACTAAGCGTAAGTGATTGATGGTTGCAGCTAAAAGACTGTCAATCAACTGTACTTTACAACGTTCAAGTTTTAAGACTCGTCAGATGAAATAGTCGTTGTGTTGTTGTAGGAACTTCAACAAGACTGCTTTGATCAAGATACGAATGAAAAGAAGTCATTACTATAGATCACTACTAGCGGAGTGAAGTTAGCAGAGTGATTCTTCTTAGTGTGGTGGATTGACGGTAACAGCTTAACGACTGTCAATCAAGGCTGCTTATCAACGGTTCTTGGTAAATACTTTCGACTGTTTAATGGGACAGTACTTCAAGTAGTGGGCAGGAAAGAAAGCTTTTATCACTACATTGGAGAGTGAGGCCGTGAATTTTTTAAGAGACGTGGCTGATTGACGGTATCAGTTTAGCTACTGTCAATAAAGCCTTGCTTTAAATTAAACGATCAACGTGATAATGGCCACTCTGGAATGCAGCACACAGTTCACAGACGATATAAAACTGAATGCAGAAATTGTTGGAAGCTTGGCTACCCTGCCTACTCTCCTTACAATAGTTGGAAATACTATCTTCTTCGTAACTTTCATAAAAACAAAGTCGTTACATGCACCCTCCAACCTGATGCTTACCGCATTATGCTTCGCTGATTTGCTGGTCGGGTTAGTTTACCAACCCATTTTTATTGTTTACCTTTTTGGCATACGGTATGGCTATCAAACAAGCTTTTTTATCCATGCGTATGACCGATTTTTTTATTTCTTAAGTAGTTTATCAGGGGCTTACTCTTTTGTTATCACAATAGATCGCTACATAGCTATTTGCTATCCATTCTGGTATCGTCGCCATGTTACTTACAAGCGGTATATTGTGTTGACTGTATCGATCATATGTACCCTGCTGGTCTGGGGTGCTATTTCAATGGCTTCTACGTATAAGAAATCATATAATATTAATGGCTCCGCCGCAATTTTTTTGGGAATATTTGTAACAGTTCTTTTAGCAGTGATTTTGATGTACTGTCGAATATACCAAGTTGCATCTAGACACGCAAACAGAGTGGACAACCTCAGCATTGGGACATTTGAAGGAGAGGAGAATAGAGAGGCACAGAATAGAAATAAAGAACGGAAGAGGGCATACACAGTCGGAATTGTGTTGGGAATTTGGATAGCAACCAGTTTGCCATTTGTTTCAAAACTGATTTTCACTTTGACAAGAGATTATTGCAAAGATGCAGCAGCAATATTGAAGTTTGATTTTTGGGCGAAATTTTTCACAGCTCTGAGCAGTTTTGCAAATCCGTTTGTGTACTGCTACAGAAGTAAAGAAATCAGAACAGCGGCACTCAAGATCTTTTGGCGAAAGCACGGAGAAAACACTCAGAATGGAAATTAAAAGACGATGATGTCTGAACTTCTGTTTAATTGGCTTATCTTACAATAGTTATTGTGATCTTTCGATTTTTAATTGGCTTATCTTACAATAGTTATTGTGATCTTTCAATAGAGTATTGACTTATTTATAATAGGTATTGTCATATGCTATTACAGACTCTAAGACCCCGTTTACACGGGATCGATCCCAAACTGGTACGGATCGGCCTTCCGTTTACACGGGAACGCTCGGGATCGATCCGCTATCCGTGCCAATTTGGGTTCGCTAGGAAAGCGTTCCAGTTTGGGATCGATCCCGCCTCGTGTAAACGGGTGCAAATGATTGGATCGATCCCAAATTGGTACGGATAGGAAATGGTGCTAATCCCTTTGTTTTTCAGCGTTTGTTTAGCTTTAGGAATTCCTTTCATTTCTGCGCTCTTTGTTTTTAGACAAAGAGGTGAAAACAAAGCACATTGTTTGCGTTGTACTATATAGGTGGACATCAAAGCGGATCCATTTGGGTCCGATCCCGTGTAAACTCAAGATATTTTGGGATCGGTCCCGTGTAAACGCCTGCAAAATTTTGAGATCGATCCCAAACTGGATCGATCCCATTTTGCTCGTGTAAACGGGGTCTAAATGTAGGTTCCAAGCAGAGACTGACAACAAACAAAAGACAAAGGAGCCTTGTTAAAGGACATGTGACACGCATATAATTGGTTGAAAGAAAACAAAACAGAAAACAAAACAGGGCTTATTAATAAATGTCAGAATGAGGCTGCATTTCTATTGCAATAAAAAAACCAAAAAAAACACGAGAACAAAAGGTGTCTTTGTTTCAAGTTAACCAATGACGTGCGTGACACATGTCCTCTAAGAGTATGGCAACGCTTCGCTGTAGCGACCACAATTTGCGTATTGAAAGTGGCAGAATATTACTCCCAAATGTCTATTTTTTGACCCTATTCACATTGGATGAATTCTAAGTCTTGTGTACTCATATATTATGATCTTGTTTTTAGTGGATAACATACGCCTAGTATGTCATAAGTATTATGTTAACTTAGCTGTCAGCTCGGACACTAGGGCAAAAACGAATGTATTTACCTTTTCTTTAAAAGTTGGCAAAAATACAGTAGCTATAACTTAAAGCTAATTCAAGCCAACTAAATAGATAAAATATATATATACATAATACGATTAGAACCATAATACTAAATATATACATAGTTAAAAAGAGCATAATAGCCTTTAGCATAGTAACCATAAATGTTAAACTTAAGTGTGGTTGACATAATCGGCAGTGACAGCAACCTCGTTCCCATGACCCAAAAGGAGGCTGCTGAATCCAGTATTGACGTAGGAAACTGGCCCTCGGAACCAGGTTGCAGTGACAGTTTTCTCCAGACTAAAATGTTATTTTGTCATTGAACTTAGTAAGAGATGTGGTGGGGAATCTTTTATAAATTGTGGGACGGTACCCCAGACTNATAGATAAAATATATATATACATAATACGATTAGAACCATAATACTAAATATATACATAGTTAAAAAGAGCATAATAGCCTTTAGCATAGTAACCATAAATGTTAAACTTAAGTGTGGTTGACATAATCGGCAGTGACAGCAACCTCGTTCCCATGACCCAAAAGGAGGCTGCTGAATCCAGTATTGACGTAGGAAACTGGCCCTCGGAACCAGGTTGCAGTGACAGTTTTCTCCAGACTAAAATGTTATTTTGTCATTGAACTTAGTAAGAGATGTGGTGGGGAATCTTTTATAAATTGTGGGACGGTACCCCAGACTTGTGGTCCTTTAACACGAATTGATTCTGAGCTATATGTAACTGTCCTAATTCTAGGAAGAGAACAGTCAATGGTGTTTGAAAAGTAATTACGAGGAGACTTTGTCGCCATTGCAACGATCAGGAGGTCGAGAATGAACTTCACTTCCTTATTGAATGTGAACATATGACGTTCAATGCAAACAGCTTTTTGAACAGCTGAAAACGAAGTTAAGGCGTTCGGCACATGGAACTGGAGACAATAGTTCATATGCCTCCTCTCCACAGAAATTGTAAAAGTTATACAAGAAGTTGCTAAATACGCGAGAGTTTCGAAATATTATCTTACAGACCAGACTGTGACCGCAGTAACTAACTTTCTGCTGTAGTGCGCCACTAACTTAAATTTAGTAATATGTTCGCATTTTGTTTAGCAGTAACTTAGTAGCAGTTTTAAAGGGAGTACAAAGACCAGCAGCCTTTGCCATCGTTTGTTTTGTTTTTATGAATTTCGTACAGTCAGTTATTCTGGAAGCTGTGCAGAGCAAGTCGTTGACTGTGCGCAAAGCATGCTGGTCTTTGTACTCCCTTTGGGATCGTATCTTTGCATTTTGTTTTGCTGTAATTTTTTTTTAGGACGACTCTCAAATATAATGATTGGCAAGTCTTGGTTTTGAAATTAAATTTCATGTTTCAATATGGTAGAGCTTAACATGATGCAAATGTCTGAATGATCTGTCTCATCTGTTGTGTCTCATTTTTTTCATGACTTGCTTATCGTGCTCCCTCTATTGTAACCTTTTTCCGTGTGGTGCCAAAAGGGTTCCTTTGTTTCTGCTCCTTAAAAATTCTTTGCCTCATAAAAGCCAGATATGAGGGCAATAGAACACTTGTGTGAGGCTCCGTGAAGATCGGTATTATTATGTTTGAGATGGACGGAGAAAGTAGCGATTACAACCTAGCGATTTTATAAAAATGCTTCATCTCAAAATCCTTCAAAACAAGACTAAAATCATTGATAAAATTTGCTACCAATTTAGCCTCGTGATAATAGAAAATAGGTGAAAAAATGCTTAATGACAGTCCCAAGTGTATACGATTATACAGCAGCCTCTTTGCACACCTACTAAGTGTTTGAACTATAAGATAGACCGATAGAATTTGATTATGATAGCTGTGGGGTTAAATTGCTAGCAAATTGGATCAAGGATTTTACGCCTGCTTGAAGGATTCTGACTAGTCTGCGGTGCGACCTCTACGGGGGAGGAAAAATTGAGGAAAAGAAAATATCGATATAGGTCGCACCGCGCAGAATAGNAGCATGCTGGTCTTTGTACTCCCTTTGGGATCGTATCTTTGCATTTTGTTTTGCTGTAATTTTTTTTTAGGACGACTCTCAAATATAATGATTGGCAAGTCTTGGTTTTGAAATTAAATTTCATGTTTCAATATGGTAGAGCTTAACATGATGCAAATGTCTGAATGATCTGTCTCATCTGTTGTGTCTCATTTTTTTCATGACTTGCTTATCGTGCTCCCTCTATTGTAACCTTTTTCCGTGTGGTGCCAAAAGGGTTCCTTTGTTTCTGCTCCTTAAAAATTCTTTGCCTCATAAAAGCCAGATATGAGGGCAATAGAACACTTGTGTGAGGCTCCGTGAAGATCGGTATTATTATGTTTGAGATGGACGGAGAAAGTAGCGATTACAACCTAGCGATTTTATAAAAATGCTTCATCTCAAAATCCTTCAAAACAAGACTAAAATCATTGATAAAATTTGCTACCAATTTAGCCTCGTGATAATAGAAAATAGGTGAAAAAATGCTTAATGACAGTCCCAAGTGTATACGATTATACAGCAGCCTCTTTGCACACCTACTAAGTGTTTGAACTATAAGATAGACCGATAGAATTTGATTATGATAGCTGTGGGGTTAAATTGCTAGCAAATTGGATCAAGGATTTTACGCCTGCTTGAAGGATTCTGACTAGTCTGCGGTGCGACCTCTACGGGGGAGGAAAAATTGAGGAAAAGAAAATATCGATATAGGTCGCACCGCGCAGAATAGATTCTGACAGGCAACATTTTATAAAATCTTGTGTACTTTGAAAACGATCGTTTTTCAAACGTCTAAACATTCTTTTGGCTCACCTGACCTGGTAGAATTATACATCTAGTAGTAAAAGATGTCAAATTATATAGTATATATATTGTATATTGTATATAGCGTGATAAGTATGCAGTATGTGTGTGTAGAGTCTCTAGTACCGGGTGAGTCAGAAAAAACATGGGGTGTTTGCCAATTTTTATTGATGCAGTTTAACATGCAAATCCGTTTCTTTAGAGTTCATTGCATAGAAGAAAAGCTAACTTAGATATGAAAATTTGTTTGGTTGAAATCGGTCTTTCCGTTCCAGCATAGTCATGGTTGTATCCCTAGGGGACTAGTCATATCTAATTGTCATTGTTAGCAAGCTGAAGTTTCTTTTACTAGCGATACTTTTCACCGAAATGGCTATATCACAAAATCGCAAATAAATAAGGAAAGAAATGACCGATTTTAACAAGCTAAATTTCTATAACTAATTCAATCTTTCTTCTTGAATATAAAATTTCAACACTACCAATTTTACTTGTTTTTCACAAGAATATGGCTTGTTAAACGCCCCGCGTTTTTTCTGACTCATCCGGTAGGGCCTACTCTATTGTCCTCTAATCTTCATTCGTCCTGCTTTGGCCAAAAAATCTTGAACGCAGCTTTTCTGATTTCTTCACTTCTGTAGCAGTAAACAAACGGATTCGCAAAACTGTTCAGAGCAGTAAAAAATCTAGCCCACATATCAAACTTCAATAAATTTACAAAGCAGAATGCAGAACCTCTCGTCAGGATGAATATCTGCTCTACAGCAAATGGTAAATTGGTTGCAATCCAAATTCCCAAAACAATCGCGACTGTGTAGGCCTTCTTTCTTTCCCTGGTCCACTGCTGTATTTCTTCGTTTTCCTCATCTCCTTCAAAAGTTCCTATGTTCACGACCCTATTTGCTTGCTTTGACGCAACTTTGTATATTCTTGAGTACATCAAAACAACTAGTAAAGTTACTGCCACCACGACTCCCAATGCTGTCGCGGAGGAGCCTTTTAAATCATGTGGTTTCTCATTTTGCGTGGCTGCTCCGATGACAAAAATGGTCAACAAAATACCAGGGATCAACACAGTCACAATTAAGTATCTTTTACACGTAATATGGCGGCGATACCAAAACGGATAGCAAATTGCGACGTATCTATCTAATGTGATGAAGAAAAAGTAGGTCCCGGATAATACAGCAAAGAAATCGAAAAAAGGATAATACAAAATGTGAAATACCCTCGAATTGTAGCCATAACGTATGTGAAAGAGATACACAAGCACAGTAGGTTCGTNGAGGAGCCTTTTAAATCATGTGGTTTCTCATTTGGCGTGGCTGCTCCGATGACAAAAATGGTCAACAAAATACCAGGGATCAACACAGTCACAATTAAGTATCTTTTACACGTAATATGGCGGCGATACCAAAACGGATAGCAAATTGCGACGTATCTATCTAATGTGATGAAGAAAAAGTAGGTCCCGGATAATACAGCAAAGAAATCGAAAAAAGGATAATACAAAATGTGAAATACCCTCGAATTGTAGCCATAACGTATGTGAAAGAGATACACAAGCACAGTAGGTTCGTAGATCAATCCTAGCATCAAATCGGCGACGCATAATGCAGCCAGCATAAGATTCGATGGTGTATGTAATGATTTTGTTTTTATGAATGTTACCAAGAAGATAGCGTTACCAATGATAGTGAGGAGAGTAGGCAGTATAGCTACGCTTGCAATGATATCTGCATTCAGCACTGTATTTTCGATCAACTGTGAACAGTTATTTGTGACATTAGCCATAACGTGGTGAATTGTTCAACATATAAGGTAAGGCAACCTTGACTGACAGTCTTGGGACTGTAACTATCAATTAGACAAGCTACTACACAAAAATCTACGGAGTCACACTCCTGTACAGAGATAACTTTTTCATGCCCTTGTTTGAAATTTTGTCGACGAACGATAACGTAAAATACAGTCGTCTAGCAACTTCGTAAAGCAGCTTTGATTGACAGGTCTTGAACTGCTACCATCAATCATTCCCTTGTAACAAATCTTCTATGCTTTGTTGCCACTATTCTATTTCTTCTTTTGCACTCTAAAGGTTAGGTATTTACTGAACAAAGAATACACTCATCTTCAGCGATCAAAGAACTGACTGCAGACACAACCGTTTTAGTTCCACCATTCTCCCAAATAATTTCGAAGCAACCAAAACAAAATTACGTGTTCCTTAAAAAAACTTCATTTAGCATGCTCTTGAGAAACTCCCTCCGATGATGTCATAAAAAATTAAGCATTTTATTAAATAGTACATTTACAGGATATCTTTAAAATCCTCTCCCAATAATCAACACAGAAAATATGATTAAGTTTGTTTTTAACACTTTGTAAGGAATGAAAATGTTGAGCAAGGAAGGAAATTGACAGCTTCCTTTTTTTGGGCTCATACTTGACACAGCTGGATCAATTCGATGAATTTTAAGAAATTTTCCATTTTGAAAATCCTCTAGATTTTTCAGGAGCGGATCCAGACAGGGTTCACCGGTTTCAAAAACCCGGTCAGATAATTCGTGAAAATAGATCCCCACAAACATATAATTTTTACTGCAATGCAATGACTGAATGCAATACAGTAACATGAATGCAATGAGTTGACTGAGATTCCTTTCCAAACGAGTGCTTGGTGATTGCGGTGGCGCCTTTTTTATGGGATCTTTGAATCGCGAAGCAAATATCTGTTTCCTGATGAACGAATTGCTACACACAGGCTTTTGTTTTGCCCTTTGACTTGTCTCATGGAAACAAAAGCAAGCAGATTAGATCACTTCTCTTTTCAACAATGGAGGATTTATCCAGCCATGATCTAGCTGCGTCATTATCTGTAGGATTGCACAATTACATCCATTTATAAAAAGTCTGAACCCGGTCAGGAAAAGTCTGAAACCTGTCACTGCATTGTTTTCACTGTCGTAAGAGAATCTGAACCCTGTCACGAAAAGTCTGAACCCGGTCAGGAAAAGTCTGAAACCTTTCTAAATTGCGCAATACACGCAACTGCTGGGATGAGATGTGTGG